>CAWUCP010000135.1:21074-46660 GCA_963920765.1 Ulota crispa
AGATCAGCGATCAGGTTGCAGACAGGTCGTGTCAGGTTGACAGTGACCGAGCAAGCTTGCAGATACTCCCAACCGAGCTGACTGGTACTGACACGTTGGCTCGACCTCACGACGTTTGTGTTGGTGTTGCTGTTCACTTGCAGGAACGTCCTGTTGCAGGTCTTGGAAGGCCGTGATTGACGTACCAGTACCTGGTATACTGGTATCTGAGGCCGAAACCCTCTTGGGTTGAAGGACAGCCCTTGCCTGCAGTCAGGGCGATGGGAGCAGCACCCTGGCGGCGAGGCCCTCGTGAGAGAGCTTTCTTTGTGTATCCTCCAAGCTGCGGACACCTGCAGGTGGGAGTGATCAGCTCTATACACGATGGGTGAGACTCTCTTCCCGTACGCTGGGCTCGAGTGCAAAGGATCACGTTGGCACTCGACACAGGACAAGTGGCTCGCCTTGCTGATAGCACTCTGCTGGGTGCAGGAATTTCTAGAGATTCCCTCCACAAACGCCGCCTAACAGGCGGAAAGCAGGCCAAGTGGCGCAAGAAGAGGAAGTAAGTCTCCCTCTGCTTGTTGTTCGCTGCTGCAACAACTGCAGCTGCTGCAACAGCTCAGCTTGACGCAGGTATGAACTTGGACGGCAGCCAGCAAACACCAAGTTGTCTAGCAACACCAGCGTGAGGTCTGTACGGGTTCGCGGCGGCAACCTGAAATTCAGAGCGCTGAGACTGGACCAAGGCAACTTTTCCTGGGGATCTGAGGTATGCCTAACTTTTGCTCCAGCCTTCATATTCTCAACTTTGGGAGTTGCTGTGAGGTGTTCATCATGCATGGCTGATAGAGCATCAAGGTAGTGCTTTCAAGCTACCCCAATTCATCTTGCCTGCTTTGTACACATGCACTGACCATTTCTCCAACGACCCTGAGTCATGTGCATCCAGTTCATTGAATCACCACTCACAGCAATGCTTTGTGGTATAGGCTGTCACACGGAAGACTCGCATCTTGGATGTGGTCTACAATGCCTCCAACAATGAGCTGGTAAGTCACCAAAGTGTGCTGATCGTCATTATGCATCCACTCTGCTGTATATCGCGCAGGTCGTATGCCTTCTGGAGCAGGGCATGGACAGCCGATGTGTGATTTGCTGCGATATTGCCTGTTGCAACAGGCTTGTCGGGCTCTTGGGCCTTTCGCTTGTATTCTGGGCTGAGCAGCGCATCTATCTTGACTGATCTGGCAGTCAGTGCTGGGTGTCTCTTTGCAGTGCTTGCTGAACCTCTTGCATGTCTCTGGCGCTGCAGTCTCCCAGTCTCCAGACAGACAGCTTGGTCCCGAAGGCTTGCATCATTGGGGTTCATTGATCAGATTTATGCAGCATCGTTGTGCAATGCACAGTGTCAGAGAAGCACCAGAGATCAAGGCAGCGAACTATCACCATTGGCATGTCTTGCCTGGGTATTTCACCATATCTGCTATTTTCGTGCTCCTGTGTGCAATTGTCTGTGCAGTTTCAGCAAGTAGGAGACATAAGGGTATGCCAGGCTGTCATGGCTGTCCAGCCTTGCTTTAAAGCGTTGCTGTCGGCTTCTGGTTTCGTGCATGGATAGGATATGGGTTGCGGCTGAGTACAGATGGTTGCGCTGGTCTGCTTGGATTGGCGTATTGAATGGACTTCACATCATAGCTGAGAAAGTGGGTAGATATATGCCAGTGCACCCATTCGCACAGCATCCACCAATGCGCTGGTATAGCTTTCTCACACGCATAGTGACGTCAGCATGTTGGGAGTATGAACGTCATACCCTCCAGACAGGTCGCAGCAGCATGCAGCCGCGCGGTTGATCTGCACAACATGTGCTGCAGGTGCGGACACAGACGCTGGTCAAGAATGCCATCATCCAAATTGATGCCACCCCCTTCAGGCAGTGGTATCACCAGCACTACGGGGTTGAGGTGGGCTTGAAGAAGCGGGGCGGCCCTCAGGGCGGCGCTGCTTTGGAGGACGCCACTGACCAGGTGCTGCTCTCTTGCATCCACTACTGTCCCTGGCAGGCTGGTCTGCCTTTCAGTCTAATCTCATCTTCCGTTCCTGAGCATGATGGTATGAATGCCTGTCAGCATGAACATGTAATTGGCGCACAAGGATGACAATAGTTGCTGTCCATTGTTATAGGCTGTGCTGGCGGGTGCTGCTGCTGTGGATGCCTAGCGCCTCAACCTGTAATTGTGGAAAAACCTCAACCTGTAATTGTGGAAAAACCTCTGCCAGCTTTATATGGCAGGCTCGGCATGTCAAGGGATTCCTCTGCCAGATAGTTGATACCAGATTTAGAATGGGGTTCATGTGGATGAATCCTGTACATGCAGGAAATCAAGCGCTCTAACCACTTGCAGCGGAAGATCAAATCAAGGAACACCGATCGCAAGATTGACCAGGCCATTGATGATCAGTTCGCGACTGGGCGCCTGTATGCCTGCATCTCCTCCCGGCCGGGCCAGTGCGGCCGCGCTGACGGCTTCATCATCGAGGGCAAGGAGCTTGAATTCTATGTGCGGCGTATGCAGAGGAAGAAGGGCAAGGGCGGAGGCTAGGCCGTAGCATGTATCTTTGAGTTCTCATTGGCAGCCTGCATGGTCGCGTGCATGCACCCTCTGCCTTGCTCAGCTTTGACAAAAAAGCAGAAGCAGTTGCTGCACACTGGGCTATATATGGCACTCATGGCTTGCCCTTTGGTCTCCTGCACTCGTGCACATCAACATCACTTGCATGATTTCAAGGACCATACAGGCAATGCCTGCAGATGCATGCACACTTCTGCTGGCACTACTTGTCCTTCAGTGGATTTTCCTGTCCATGCATGAGACAGGGTTGGCAATTTGCAAACAAGCGCACTGCCAAGGCTAATGGCATGCAGTCAGCCCAGTCACTGTGACATCTTCTGCCGAACAATCCACATCCTTCAGCCATGGCCACATCACCACTCAGATGCAGTACAGTTCACCCAGACTTCCTTGAAGGCATGTGAATATCCTGGCAAATGCTTGATGTCAACTCTACGTCATGCAATAGGTGCCACATCATCACTTGTGTCAATGATGATTGACATCGGATAGCGTACACCAGATAGCATATATATCATTCGATTTTTGCCTGAGTAGGTCATGCCGTAGTGCCCAACTGTAAATGATCTGCTTGCATGGCAGGGATTAGATGTCCATATTCAACATGCTGGATTTGCCATGCATGCCAGTAATTGTACGGAAGGGAATAATGAAGCTTCATGCATGCGCTTTCGTTTTGGTGCACATGCCCTCCCCATTGAGCCAGGGATGAGGGGGAAGCTCCCACGGTCCATGCGCTGTTGCCCACACTGCCCTGAGCATCATGTTGGGAATGAAAGGCATCTTGTGTTCGAGTGCCCAGCTTTCCAGCACATTCGCATGGGGTAAGCACACATTTGCACAGATGCACATGATACGATGAGGCTTTTCAAGAGGGTGTCCTAATGCCTTTTGCGCCTGTTGTCTGAATATGATGAACTCTTGGACTCGCATTAGATGCGTCCCTGACACACTAGATACAGGGGATCGAAAAATCGCCTGCTGACAGAGTGCTTAGTTATAGATTGCAGCGGCGTGAGGAGGGCCCAGGATTCACGATGATGCAACAGTCATGCTGTGCAAAGGCTCGGCAAAGCAAGCGATAGTGTCTGAGATGCAGTCACTGCATGGCAAATCACACGACAGACCAGCAGAGGCTCGGTGTAGCTTTGTATTCACCGAGTGTGTGAGAAACCGGCAGAGGTTCGAGAGCAAAGTCTGAAAGGCCTGACATGTGAAAGTCGAGAGATACTGAGATTGCCGAGAATGCTGAAGTGCTCCTCTCATATAGTCTGCATGAGGGCTTCTGACAGCTTCCAAGAGGAAGTTTCCAACATAAAGCTTCCCAAAATGATGCCGGCATGATGCCAGATTGGTGGAAGTTTCCAATCTATTTTTGTCAGGCGCAATTGTCAGAAGTTGTACACCTAGCATGAGCACCGTGCTAGCTAGGGTGTGACATCCTAGTACAATCCGCATGCCTGGGTCAAGCAAGTACTATATGCCTGCTCCAGCTCCTCGCTGCATGCTCCACATGTCGCTCCTCGCCCATGAGCTGCTGAATCTCCAGTACTACTGGACTGCCGCTGAGTACCGCATGCTCTCATCACATGACATCAGCACGACCTTTATAAGTCACAGCCTCAGATTGCTGCAGACGATACGACCAGTCCATCTCCAGGACAGATGCAGCGATACAACAGTGCTTCACAGCTGCTTTTGCCACAGATGTTGCAAGGCAACCACCACATTATTCAACGACCCAGATTCACGCGTCATCCCATCAACCGTGCTGGTGTTGCGTGGAAGAAGTTGAATTCTCTCTCTTCCTGCATGCACACAACGCCCAAGATTGGTACTATACAAGCACACTCTTAAGACGCTTATTCAAAAGGCATATAGTTTTGACAAGGCGGCAGGATATCCGCTTGCATTTGAATAGTTATTCAATTGGATGGTCGGCTATCCGCATGGCCAGGAGCATATATTAAGCTTCAGACAAGGCTCATCCGCATGCTTCTGGGCAATTATTTATGTTTTGAGAGACCTGCAGTTTTCTGGGTAATGCAGCGCCAAGAGGCCTATTTGAATTGAATTGCATTATAGTCTGTTCGGGGCCTGGCAAGACCCATTAGACTGAGGCAGATTCGAGCGCAGATAGCGAATGAGGGTCAGATATTTGGCAACATGATTGCAGTTGGGTTGATTGATCAATCCTCATGAGGAACTGTCCTACAGATGATGTGTCCTCTGTGAAAAAGTCTGAGAACACCCCCCTGGCATAGTTGTAGGCGGAACAATCAAAAATTGCATGGTGCTCGTCCTCTATTGGGTCACTGGCCTCAGGATCCGAATCATGATTATCAAAGTGAGCGTCTGCGACATTGGTGGGCTTTACAATATACATTGTATATGCATATATGCCATGGGCAGACAGGGCATGTCCTGACGGCCTTGTCGAGCTGCATATGCCGTCCTCTCTCTATCATGAGCCAGTGCGAGCCAGTGCGGAACTGCTCCAAGATGCGTCTGAGATGCCTATTGCTGCAGTGCTGGATGTAGGGTTTGCATGAATAGCCTGTCTTGATATATTTGTACGCTAAGGTCCTGCTGGAGTCATCTGCTTGGAGTTGCTGGGTGTATGCTGCCGTGAGGGAATATGTCCTTGCATCTGGGTCTGTGTCCATCGGCGTGTCGACCAGGTGATCATGTAGCTGGACGGTCAATCTGGCATGCCAAGATGCTGCAGCAGGGAGCCAGCAATATTAATCAGCATGAAAGGCTTGCTTAAGCACTCTGTCTGGTGGGAGATCTGCAACACGCTGCAGGTAGCGTGCAGACTGCGACTGTCATGCCAGTACTAGTTTCAGAGGATATCTGCCAAACTCAGCCATGACATGTGTGGTCTTGGTGTGCACCTGGACGCCAAGCAGAATTTTCAGAAACCCAACTTGCACATGCTCCAGCTCCGCAAGGGCTGTGTCCTTCCAAGCACACTCCAGACTTCACAGCAGCACGACGGAATGGGCCGAACAAGAGTGTCAAACAGCTTGCACTTCAGACTGTTATCATGAATGCTGAGCTGCTGGCATCGTCTTTGCAGACCAAACACGGCCCTCTTGGCCTATTGACATCATGCCAACACCATGACAAGGCTTTCACGCAGCCTGGCAACCCAGGTTGCGGCTCCTCCGCTCCGTGGGCAACAGATTTCACGCATCATCAACCCTTGAAGCAGTCCTGCCCACAAAGATGCGCAAATTCATCTTAAGTTTTTCCGACTGTTCTGAAGCCAAAATCCTGGATTATCCAGGGCTTTGAATTGTTACGGCAACTAAAAGTCAATATGTTATGTTTCGCTTGGCTGATAAGGCTCAATGGCTGCGGCGCGACAGGCTGACCCAGTCCGGAGGTGTATAATTGACACCAGTGATGTTATACACGTTATACGCAATACGCCGCACGCTACACGTTACACGCCGTGTAAAAGAGTGTAGCCTTCAGAGGGCCTGAAAAACACGCAATAACACGCTGATGCCAAAAATGGCTGTACAGGCCTCCAACCATCATGGTATCAGGTCTGTCTATCTTCAGAGGTGTTCTAGGGACTCTCACAAGGGCTCTCGGCTGCCTAGACAGCAGAACTATTGCCATCTCGCACCATATGAGCCTCGTGTGCCCTGCTGGAGCTGTCGTGAAAAGTCCGGGAGCTGTCGGAAAACGTCCAGCCTGCAGCACGTATCCAGGCTTGCAGGCCTTTTTTTCTTTCCTCATTATACGCACGTATCTGAAGCGTGTAGCTGTTTTGGCCGCCTATACGCCGTATAAAAGCGTGTAGCGTTCGATTTTCCAGCGTGTATAACATCACTGATTGACACAAGACGGACGCTTATCCTCACTGTTCCTGGCATTTATTTGACTTACGACCGTCCGCTTCTCGAAAAACTATGACATCGAGTCCGCCGCCCAATAATTATTTATTTAAGAGTCTTAAGAGTGTACGCATACGGTATGCAATGTCTGGTGTGGCATTGCTTCAATATACCTCTGCCCTGTTTCAGCAGCTGCAGGCCAATATGTGTCTGTCTACCGGTACTGGCCACGCGTCATGTGCCCATGCAAGTGCGCTGTGTCAGACTCTGCTCAGATCTAGATCTCTAGATCTAGACAGATCTGCAAGCCATGCTGAAAAGCCAGAGCTCCAGCTGAAAAGAGCAGGACATGTACACTCTAGCGGCGCATCTTGCATTCTACAGGCTGCTCATCATAAATCCGATCAGACCATTATACATGCACATCCTGATGGCACACATGTGTACACGTCTGGTGCTGGGCAATGTCAGATGACTGCTAACCAACTGATCATGAGCGCTCACTTTACAATGAGCATGGCTACTGATGTGCAAGCACAACGGATGCCGGTAGGCATGGAGAGAGTATGTAGCCAGTGCGAACCCATTAGCGATCTCAGGACTCTGTGCAATTTGGAAGTACGCATTGGTGACCCACTGCTGGACTGGCTGGCACAAATGCTAGGATGCACACTGCATTGCAGAGCAAGCAGGCAGAGACTCACTTGCAACTGCTTCACCTTTGGCGTGCTCCAGACAAAGGTCCTGGTCTAAACTTGCAGACCAGCTGGGCCCCAGGGGCAACAGCCATGACCCATGCGTCCGGACAATTGCTGAGCAGCTGCAGCGCAATCCTCACTAGCACTGTCATCCTAATAGCTGGGCATGTTCTTACATGAGGGCGTGCAAATGGAAAAGTGCCCCTAGGCCTGTCACGTGCATGGTCTGAACAGCCTGCGGCCTGTTGAAGGCGTGTGCACCCTTCGCATTTGTCATCAGCAAGCGTAAGGGTCTTGGAAGTATGCAGCGCAGCCTCAGTCGATGAGGCCTGATCTGCAGCCTTTTCAAATGGCTTGGTGGGATATCAATCACCATCAATCAGTCTTCTTTTGCGGCAGATCAGAAATCGTCTCAGCACCAATGGAGCAACATTTCAACATGCAGCAGCATCATGATGGTACAGCACGGTCACATGATCAAGCCAGCTTCATGCCTCACGTTACTGCAGACCTGCTGGCTCAGCTTGTCATCGTAGACTTTCTATGAATTTGAATTGAATTGAATTGAATTATAGTCTGTGCGGGGCCTGTTCAGGACCCATTAGACTGAGGCAGATTCGAGCGCAGATAGCGAATGGGGGTCAGATATTTGGCAACACAAGCAGTTGGGCTGATTGAGGAAGGCCACTGGCCTCAGGATCCGAGTCACAATTATCAAAGTTAGCGTCTGCGACATGGGCGGGCTGTACAATATGCCAGAGGGGTCTATGCAGCATTGGTTCTGACCCAGATTTCCTATTTGGATCTCTGGTCAGATGCTAGCAACCATGTGCGCATGCTTCCTGTCAAATTGCTATATTTGGCTTTGCCTGCCAGAATTCTGACATTGCTACAACATGGGTTCTTTCATCACAAAATGGTATATTTTTGCCAGATCTGAGATCAAACTCTGGTCATTTGCCCAAGTGGAATTGAGCACTTTCATGCTCCACCCCCTCTTCTTGCTCACCTCATCTGGGGTGAGGTAGGCAAGGACACTGAACAATGACTTTGCCCACGATTGAGCATGTTTCAGTCTATGCACACAACACTCCTCAGCACTGCTACTGTTGGACCATAGCAAGGCGCTGGCAACTCAGGGTGCTATTTGTCGTGTCATGCTGGCCAGGAAGCTCTAATGGTAATCTTGGGAACGTAGTTTCGCACCGCAGCAGGCCATCCTGCAGCTTATCCACTGCAGCCTATGGCGGGGAGATCTGACCCCTGCAGCAGCAAGTGTGAGCCTGTTGCGGGAGCTGCAGCATACATTGTGCGCAGCTCATGCGAATTTTGCCAGAAGATACTTGCAGAAGTCAACTTTACTCAGGTACAGGTGATGCGCTGCACCGGGTCCACCAATTTCGGACGGCGTTGGCCCATGCAGCTTCATCCAGCATGTGCAGCCACACAAATAGAGACTCTCTGGCCCTGACATCCCAGGGGCGAAGCTATGACTGGGCAGACCCGCGCGTGCTTGCAGCAACAGCACATTGCATGCCCTCCGGCGAATGGTGTGTCTGTGGCCAATGCTTTTTTTTGCGCTTGAGCATGCGGCTATGGATCAAAGGCTGATCTCCGTGCAAGCACTGTGCCTGGCCCCTCATGAGGTGGCCTCCTGGCAAGCCTAGCTTTGTGTGTACAAGTGCATACATATTGTCGCTAGCTATAGTTCATGCGGCCACAGGGCGCATCGCCAGTCACTTGATCAGTCAGTAAGATTGGGATCTGAGACATTCCTCAAGTTCTATTTGGGGCTGAGTGCATCCCTGGTGAAGCGGGCCATCCTCTCAGATTGCGAAGGGCCAGGCATGCGTGCTATGTATGCCCGTTCAATCAGCTTGGTGATGAGCAAAATGTGTTTTCCAGCATATCTGTGGTCTCTTTACAGCGTTGCTTACAGAGTGCTCTGGTGTTATGGATCATGTGGGTCAAGCCTCGATCTCTGGTGAACAGACACTACAAATTCAAGGGGGGGGTTTGGTATAGCAGAGGGGGAGCTCTGGTATACCAGAGGCATACCACAGTCTGTACCAACAAAGTGGTACAGCACCACATGAGTTGTTGTATACCAAGCCTGCAGCAACCTGCTGAATGGTATACTACAGGCTGTAGCAGCCGTACAAATGGCTGATTGACTCAGCTATGGTATACCAATGTCACATACGCTTCTCAATGAGCCTCCAGACAGAACAGCTATGGGATTGCTTGCATGCGTCTCAAGATATGATATAGGCAGGGTGCAACAATGAAGATCTTGCAGCTAGAACACAGCCAAATGCAGGCTAGCATGGAAGGGGAGGGGCAGGCCGAAAACCTCAAAGGGCCTGAAGTAGTGGCTAGACAGTGAGGTGTCCCAGGATCTCTCACGGGGCCCCCGCAAGGACCGCAGCAGTCTAAGACCAGTACGTCCACCAGCGGCATGGTCGCAGGAAGTGCGGCGTGAAATAAAGTTGGTGCGAGAGTGAAGGGGCCCAGCGGCCACACACTTAGGGCACTTGCACAAGACTTTCCCACGCTGCTCCTGTTCCACAAGTTCGTTGAGCCGCGTGAGACGCTCAGCGCTCACCAAATCTGCCATAGTGAAAATTTCTGAGCTAAGTCTTCGAGTCTCGAGCTTATGCGCCACTCTTCGAAACGAGCTGCAGGCCGTGATCGTTTGCTGCAGCAGGCAGATGCCTCAAAGTACTGCATGCTGTGCATGACATGCACGTGAGTCACCCATATGCGTGCCGCACAATGACAGATCTCCGAAACAGTTCATACAAGGTCTTTCCTCCAGAAGATCTAACATCGTGGTATGGCCGAATATGCTCAGCACTGGCGAGGTTGTGCTGACGCAGTACGAGCTTGAACGCCAGGTCAGAATAGCACGTAACAAAGAGCGGTTGGCTGGGTTGGGTCTGCCTGATCTGGTAATTCAAACTATTCCCGACGTTGTGAAGCGCGTCAGAGTCCGTGCGCCAAAGGTCAAAGCAGCGACAGGTCCTGTCCAGCAGCGTCATAGCAGCAGACTTGCAACGGTCTCAGCCAAGGTGTACACAGAGATGCCAAGTCCAGAGCAGCTGGCCGTTGTTGCCCCACAACACACAAGAAGCTCAACCGTCTCAGGATCTCACACAGCAGTACCAGGAGGAAGAGGATATCGACTGGCACGAATATCTAGAAACTCACTCAGCAACCTCTGGGTTGAAGGAGCTTCACAGGAATACTGTTGCGGACTGGCTGACTGAAGAAGAATATGGTGTTGACTCGATGCATACCTGCGACAAGGCCGCCGTGGAACGGTGCCTTGTCACCCTCAGGGAAAAGTTGCACGCCCTGAAGGAGGGCCCGTACGGCCAGATCTGTACAGCCGTGCGAGCCTTACACCCAGGGTTGTACACCTTGCCATAGATCAATACAGTTGCAATTGCAGAAAAGCCTCGACATGGCCTTGGGTTCCTTGTGTCCTCCAAATCATCTGGCAGCTCTTGCAGAGCTGGGAAAGGGTGCTGCAACAGCCCATACAGCTGCCGCACGGCCTGAAGCTCAGCCAACAACATCTGTACATCCTTCTGTATCTTCAGCTGCCGGGGTTTCAGGTGGGCACTAGCTTTGTGATAACACACATAATGATCAGAGCAAGTTTTTCTTGCTTCTGCATGTGCCTGTCCTAGCTTGGCATGCCACCTCACTGTCGATACCAGTGCTGCAAGGGGCCGCAGGGTACCCCAGGGTACTACACTTTGCAGATCTGCACCATGGACAGCTGTGTGCTGATGTAATGTTTACATCATTATTTGATCTTCATTGCTGTTTTCAGCATTGTGTACACACATGTTGCAGAGTTACTTGCTATTGTGCTCGGCAGCTTGAGAAAGACCTTGTGCTCTTGTCAGCTTGCTGATTTTCCCTGTAATCGCATCTGTATGCTTCAGCTGAGGCTGTTGCAGATGTGAAGACCAAAGTCATCAAGAAGAAGCAGAGCAAGAAGCCAGCTGATAACAATGCTGTCACCAGAGCTCTTCAGGCTGAAGTGGCTTCCAGGATCAGCAGCTTTGCCAACCCTTGGAACACTTATAAGAACGCAAACCCTGAGGTATGCACGCTGGTTGGCAAGACTTAACAATGTCTGTTTCTTGGCTAGCATGCAGCATCCCTGCTCAACGACTGCGCCAACGGAAAGGTGCTTGTGGTAGGGAGATTATGCACTGGTCTCTTCCGCCGAGAATTCCTGCTTCCGGCTACAACTTCGAGCTTTTGCATCAGGACGTAGCTTCAGCATCAGTGAGGTCACCCCATTTGTTGCCTTTGCATGCAGGTGCTAGTCAAGATTGTCAAAGGCATCAGAGCTGTCACGTCCAAGAACAAGACACCTTTCAGCGATGCTGAACTTGTGAACCGCATCAAGCGCCACTATTGGACCAAGCACAAGAAGTTGGACACAAACAAAGGTGACACATTCTCTGGCACATACTTTCCATGATAGCAGTTCGACCTCGAGTCTGCTTGCAGTATATGAGTGGGCTACAACACCTGTGAGTCTCAGCTTGTTTGCTCGTCACAATCATTTATTATCCAACACAAAGTCTGGGTTGTCGCTTTGGTGATTTCACATGCCACAGAGCCTTCAAGGTGCCTTTGATCAGCAGATGAGCAGCAGTCCTCTTAAGCAGACAGCACTCACTGAGTGGATTGGCCATTTGCCTTGGATTGACAAGTGTCTGATGTTGCAGTATGTCGTGCGCCTGCCATGTATTTCGAGCCTGCATGACTGTGGATGTGATGCATGCAGAAAACAATTCAGATGCAGCCAATGAGCAGGAAGTGTCAGGGACTGCAGATGATGCTATTGCAGCTGTTGATTTTGGGCTTGCTTCAGCATGACCTTGGCCAGCAAGTCGTCAATGATGCGCAACATCTCAATCAGCAATTGTGGACAAATCAAGGCGCAGCTGGCCAGCTTGCGCCTCAGAAAGCTTGAGGAATTTTCTGGCGACGGCGGTGGATAGGAAGTCAAGTGCTCTGCATCGATCAAGACACTTGCGGTAGTTTCAGCAGCATTTGAGCAGTGTCATGTATATATAGCTCTATATAGCTCTTGACAGCCCATGGCATCAGTCCATGGCAAGCAGATGCATATATGGTCGGATGCGCTTTGCAATGAGATCACGTGCACAGGATGTCCTCTGATGCATGTGCCATTCATTTTAGCATCCTGTACAGATCTGGAGATGTTCTGGATCCATTGTGTTCATGAACACGATCAGTGTGTCATGAGGCATATGCAATTGCAGTCTTGCAAGATTGTTCAACTTGACCTGCGCAGGTACCATATGCCAGCTTGAGGATATCTCTCATATCAATATGAGTTCATCGTACGCGTCAAGTTTCTGAAGATATCGATCGATCTAGACTAAAGATCTTTAGTCTATTGAAGGGTGTCTGCTAGTCATAATATCAATGCTGTCATATCCATCAGATCTTGAGTAGCTCTGTGTGTGTGTGTGTGTGTGTGTGTGTGTGTGTGTGCACATGCATTCTACAGCTGCAGCTCTGCAGAGACATGAAACAGCAGATACATCAGTATATACATACAGGCTTGTACTAGTATACCAGCAGCAGCCATTTTGCATGTATACCAACTTCAGTACGCTCTGTGGTATACCAAGCACCGCAGCTTAGCTTGTTGGTATACCCAGTACCTATGGTATACCATCAGGGGTGCCGCTATAGTTTGGTATGTCTCTTGGTGTACCAAACCCCGTACCAAGCGCCTCAAGGGCTGGTATGCCAATGAGGTATGTCCCACTGCCGTGGTATATACCAAACCCCCCCCTTGAATTTGTAGTGAGAGATAGACACATTGGCGGGCTTGTTGAGCATGGAGCTCCGCTGACGTGATGACACCACAAGCTCCTTCAAATCCCTCAACCTGGTCAATCGTGCGCATGGATCACGTTTGATCCATTCTGCTATGCACTTGCAAATGGTCCACTCTCGCTCTTGCAGCAAGCAAACTTGGCTGCCATAACATGGGCTATCCTGTCTGCTCCTGGTGATAGTGGCGAATGGGTTGCCAATATATCCAGATGCACACCTTCAGTAAAGCTTTTCAGACATCTGAACACACAACCAGACCTGGCAACACCAGTCTGGCATTGACAGTGATTCATCTGGCTGCAGCCGATTACTCAATCATGTTATGACCACCTAGCTATACCAGCATTGCCAGGACTGTCTCATTTGCTGAAGACTTATTTGGAATGTCTGAGGTTGATAGCAGACCTAGTGGCAGTGCCTCGAGCTAGAGGCTGCAGCTGGGTACTACCCTGCAGCTGGCTCGCTAGTGCAAATTGGAAGGCCTAGGCCGGCCCATGCACCAGCTAGCCCCGTCCGGATTTCAATTTGAAGTTTGAAAGGCCCATCATGATGGCGCCAGGTTGCTAGTAGCTTTAAAGATCTGAAGGCCAGGTAACCAACACTTTCTTACAGTCATATGCATCCAATGCATTAAGACAAGTCACAAGTTGAGTATGATTAGGGAGAACTCTGATCACTCCACAACATGCATCGATGGGCAAATCAGCTATACATCACTATAAAATTTGTCGTGCTCGCCGCGCCATAATCAATCTGAAAGGACAGAATTGCCCAACACATCGATTGAGCACCTTAAATCTTGTAGTTTCAAGTCCAATTTTATTCAGATATCTAAGGCAACCTGTCAAAATACCTTGACAACCTTGAGATTGCCCTGTTCAAGACTGCGCTGTGCACATACACTTCTACCAACTGCAAGTATCCTGGAACCCTGGAATCGAGCCGATTGTTGCAATGACTGTCACAATGACAACACGACTGGAGGAACCTTTGAGGTATGCTGCAGATGATCATGACCCCTGGGCCTGCATACACAGCTCTGTAGCGTGTACATATTACATGAAGAGCATTTATATACCCCATGCTAAGTGATTGCAAAATTCCCAATTTTGGCTGCTCTCTGCCAATTGCTTGGCCAAGAATCTGCCTCTGGAGACTCTATGTACAGCTGTTGTGTCTATGGATCTAGGCTACAGTGCTGGACGGGCATCATAAGGCTCAATTGTGAGTCTTCGCTGGCTGCAGAATTCCATAGCAGGCTCATGTGGGCCACCAGGTGGCCATTTGACCAGTTGGCTGTGGCAGAGTAGATGTCTGCAGATGCACAGAGCGCTCTGTCAAGCTTGCACGTAGAAGACGTCGTATCTCACGTTGCAACTGCCAGTATCACCCAATGGCGCAGATCATATCGACTATTCAGGGTTGACTATTGTCTCAATAAAGTGTGATAGCTGTTCGGGGAAGCTCATGTCCAATACGATGGCGCATCTGCAGCGTCGGCAGTGACCGTCGACAGACGTCCACAGAATGCCATTCACATAATGCCAGTCATGATGCCCATGGCCAGCAGCTTTGGTGCACCAAACATGGTGCTTTGACCTGTTCCACGTACATATCATGACCATATTATGTTGATGAACAGTGCATGCATGTGTGCAGTCATGTGTGTGCATGTGCACATGGGTCATCAGTCATTGCAGTATGCATTTGAATGCTGCTGACTGCAGATGATTGTCTTGAATGTCAGACAATTTGCTTGTGCGTCTCTGAAACCGACTGAGCGCTCCAGCAGCGGCGTGCGCTCCACTGGAGCCGTACGTTATGGCCCAACACAAACTGCTTGAGGATCTCAGAGATAGCACTAACACTGACAACAATGTACAGCTGCATGAAGCTACGTGTACAAAATGGTATGTACATGAGTGGAAGAGCAATCAAATGAACTGCAGGTCTAGAGCTATGATGTGGAATATTATTAATTGCAATGCTGGACTAATCAATCTGGATGGCAAAGATAGTCTTCAGGATCAGCTCAAGGGCATGCATGCGCGATGATGATGGTGGGCTGGACCGTCTGGATCCAGACAGATGTCCGCGATCTTCACCTGACCATGATGCTGTTTTGGCTGATCAGCCTGAGGCCGCGGCAGCAGCGGCAGCAGACTCGTGTGATGCTGCAGCAGCAGCTGCAGCGGAGTCGTCACCTGCACACAAATTGCATGCAAATGCATTGCTCCAATGCTCTGCTGCAGTGCACCTTAAGCTTTGCTGAAATTTAAGTCTGAGATGTGTGTCCTGTAGCTAGCGCATAGGGCCCTGGCCAGGCAGATTGATTCTATAGCCAGGAAAAGCAATACATGTACATGGCTGTTTGGACATAATTGACTGGCCTATTGCAGGCCTAGGGCTCAGCCAGCTGTGGCTTCAGAGCGCTCTGAAGCTAACCTTTGAAATTGTAAAAATTCATATGAATTTTGAACATTCAAATTGCTAGAATGAGCATCTATGTATATATCATGAGTCTGTCTGATCAGACCTCTGATCTCATGAGACCGGTGTATCGAGACATATATACATGATGCATCAAGTCATTTGTGCTTCATGAAATTCAGCAATTGCACCAATTACATATGCGCGCACATCTGTTGCTGACCAGGCTAACTCCAGCTGCAGCCGCTAGCACGGTATTCTGCTGTGGCAGAGCACATATTCGCTGCCCAGTGCTAGTGCCACAGCTGCAGAAGACGCTTGAGCTTCCTGCTTCCAATTCTTGAAATATTGGATCCGGATAGTAAACCTACCAAGTCTATAGCCGTCGGTAGCTAGTGATGGCAAGTACTGGTGACATGCAGCTGGTCATTTATTCTGTCCATTGTGCTTCTGTGAAATGATGGCGCGAGGGAATCTTGCTTAATGCCTGGCAATTGCAAAGGCAATGATGCAACAAATCTGCATGAGCAGTCAAAGTTGCACATGAGTATTAGCTACAGCCTAGTGACATTGGCTGAGCCAGGTACTGGTAGCACTTGCATTGCAGTCCACATATGCGGACTGCACAGATGAATCATGTATATGAATGCGTGGCCACCAGCTACCTGTAATCTGCCGAGACTGTCATGACTATCACTGATGCAGATTTAAAACTCATACTGATTTCTAGATCTGACATTTAAGGTATTGTACTTTTGACTGTGGCGGCTTGCTGCACACCAAAGTTGTAAGTGGGCATGCAAAATGTCAATCCTGCAAAGATGTGTAATCACCTGCAGCAGCAGCAGCTGCTGCAGCAGCGGAGCCGCTGTTGTAGAACCCATAGTGTTGCTGGTACCACCCAAAGTCGTGGTGGTTGCCGTTGCGACCGGTGAAGGTCTGAAGCAGCTGACGCCGGCCACCCTCCGCAGCAACGTCGCCTGCATGCATACGTGCAGATGGACAACTTGTGGCAGATCTGCAACGGCGCGGGACGGCAGAGTAATCAGCGCGCGCTTGGCTTATTCACAGGAAAGACATAGAATGAAGGTATAGCTATGAAGATTTCAACGGTGCTGTGCGTGGAGGGTTGTCATTCCGGATCCGCACAAGGTGCATCGTTGCAATTGCAAGCGCCGGTGGATGGACATCTCGAAGCAAGACACCCCACATGACAACCTAATGAACAGCGCTAGCCGCAGAAGATTTGGGTCAAGGCAGGCGTCTGCCATCAACGCTAGCGTGTCTGTTCAGGGCAGAACATATAGCATACGCACAGGCCGAGCCACAAGCACCCAGCGCCGCCAGGTTGACGCAATGCAATATTCTCACCTTCGGCCAGGCTGGCACGGCACATAGCAGTACCGAGCAGGAAGCACAGAGCAAAGAGCAGCAAGCTGCGTATAAACTTGGCCATCTTCGAACGTTGCCCTTGAACTTCCGGAAGGATTTGACCTGTTCGACCATGCTCAACACGTCAGATTTGGTGTCTCATGAAGCATGCCGTGCCAAGCGACCATCGACTGGCAGCGGCCCGCGCTCGCAGCATGCATATGCCTGCGTTTTGTCGATTTTTCATGATCACTGGAACCCACCTGACTTGTCTAACGAGAGATCCCTAGTAGATGGCGGTATTGTGCACGTCTGGGCTCTCGAAAGTTCGGATTGCCACTGAAGGATGTCAAGTCCGGTACACGATCTTATACCTTTTTCACCTCAAGCTTGTAGTGTGGCCGAGGCGGTGACGGTAGGGCAGGGGTAACCTGGCAATTTCTATCTCACCTACGTGCCTCAAGTGCGGAGTCTTTCACCTCTGCCATCTGTCCCGATGCGCGGCAATCCAGCGTGATGTGTGCAAATTGCCAGTCACGCGTGCATGTCGTGTCAAAGTTCCTGTACAGGTGTCTGAGATGATCAGGGTGACTTCACGAAGAGCTTCTAATGTCACGTGTACACTTCATGCAACTACAGTCGCATTGCAAGCGCGCCATCGCCAGCTTCGTATTCTAGTTTCACATGCACGAACAGTACTTGCACAATGACATAACCCTCGGAGGCCCGCCAAAACTCCTTGGACGTGTTTCCGATCGTGCATGATCCATCGGATGGATCGTGCTTGCCGTCACCGGGCGGTACAGCATGTACACAATTGACAGCTCTGAGCACTGCTAGACGTGCCAAGGCAGGTGCCGCACGAAGTTGCTGTGTCAACTCGGCTGAGCGGTCACCGGTGAACGCGCGCATGCTGCCGCTGAGATCAAAGCTACAAGACTGCTAGGAGATTTTTGTCCTGCATTTGCATCAGAGCGCAGATCCCGGGAGCATCGCTCTGCAGTCCAGTGTCCTCGAGAAACACTTTCAGGTGGGTCACAAATTCTGCGCAGACTCACTCGATCCAAACCTGCTCGGCACCTGCCCAGTGCCCCTTGAACATCGAGAAGCTGCGTATGCGCTACAGGCACGACCGGACCAAGAGCAAGACAAGCCAATGGCCAGCATCATCCGTAACTTGCTGGTCCTCGCTCTGTGCTTCCTGCTGGGGACCGCCATGTGCCATGCCAGCCTTTCCGAAGGTGAGGGACCGTGCTCAGAGTTTCGCGCCAAACCTCACTAGTACTGCAAGCCTGGATATCGATTGTGCACAGCCTCGAAGTATAGGTGTGCATTGATCGGTCTGTCGATGAAAGAGGCCTTAGAGGCTATCCGGCTTTGAGCTGGACATCAAGCTGGAACCTCTCACCAAAGTATCACTCTCAACGACATGCTCATGTGCGTATGAACGCTTAAATGTGCAAGCTGCATGGTGCCTGCTTCTCTCAAGCTTGTACATCTGCCAGCGCAGGCCTATATATATGTGTGTCGTCCAGCAACGCTGCTAGTATTAGTGCGGGTGCCATGGCCAGTCTAAAGTTGTGTTCTGAGGCTTTCCTGTACTGTCTTTATGTATTCTCAATACACGCAGGTGGACTCTCCTCAGAGGGCGGCAGGCGCCAGTTGCTTCAGACCTTCATCGGTCGCAATGGTCATCACCACAATTTTGGATGGTACCAGCAGCACTATGGCTTCTTCAACAGCGGCGAGAGTGCTGCAGCTGCAGCAGCTGCTGCAGGTCATAGAGATTCCTTGGAGGCTGCACCATTGAAAATTTGCCCTTTCACACTTGCAAGGGTGATTATTTTGCTGTGCAGACGATGGTGCCGTCATCTGCACAGCAGAATACTGCTAGCCCTTCGCATATATAATTATATAACCGGTGCGCAAAATCAATGTGCATGAATAGCTATAGCATGATCCCTTATGATCGATCAAGGATATGAATGACGTTCCAGATGCTCAAACCTGTATTCAGTCATAGTTTCAGCATGAACTATCCAACCGTGTTGATGTATTGATCAATATAGACTTGATATCAAGTCTATATTAAAGCCGGCTAGCGCTAGCCACTGGCAGCTGGCTTTTGCAAGTTACTGATCAGCCTGCATGCGTGTGTCTAGCCATGTGCACACACGTCACATGATGCCATACATGCAACCAATATCTGCCTGGGCTTTGCTAGCTGGGAAAGGTCTGACGAATTTCCATTAACCGGATGTTTTCAATGCATTCTTGACCACTGTGTGCACCATTGCAATTGTTTGCAGGTGATGATTCTGCTGCTGCAGCTGCTGCTGCATCAGGCGGGTCTGCTGCCGCCGCCGCAGCATCAGAGGGATGAATCAATTTTGCATCATGATCAGGTGAAAACCTCCTCACCTGATATTCACCTCACATGAAGTTTTCTGCAATCCTACAGTCACAAAGTCCAGAAGTTTTGATTACGCTGAATTTCGTAAAAATGGAGCGCTAGCCGTATCCATATGGGTGTGTAAAGGTGGATCTAGGGCTCGAGTCAAGGTAGGATTGGCTTGTGTCCTGAGCAATTGGACTCCAATCGCAATTGCATGTACTTCAGCTCACATTGATACTCACATGTGAGTACATGTGTGCACAACTTTGGATGGGTGGATCCTGGAGCTTGATCACAGTTGAGCATGGATATAGCTATCGCCTGGAGAACAGATGCAGTCGTCGCAGCGTTGTCATGAGCTGAATCTGCAATTTCTTTGCCATTCATGAATTGATCAATAATGTGTTGCAATGCAATGTCGCAAAATTGGGGTAGAATAAATGAAATCTACGCCATCAGGCATTTTTCATGGAGTACATGAGCAAGCCCACAGGCCCCACCAGTCTGATGCAGTCATCACCACTATGCGCATGCATCATATATGATGACACCAGCAAAGATGCAATCAATCTGGCTTACTAGAAATACACATCCAAGTTGGAGGCTTGTGCAACTGCAGACTCTGCACTCGTGGCCACGATGGAGACTTCGCTATAAGACAAGGCCAGCGGACTGATCCAACACTAGCAATGTAGCCTAGGATTAGGGACACAGCAGCGCCAGCTGGACATGCAAGTCCTTAGATGTCCTCATATTTTGTGTTTGGCCAATGAGTGGCCTGTCCAGATACTGTTGCCGGTCCAAGTCATGCAGCATGCACAGACAATGCTGGCAGCAGCATGATCGATTGATATCAAGCCGCTGCTGCTGCTGCTGCATGCAAGAAGGTGTAGGCGCATTGAGCTCCTTGCCCTGAGGCTCATGACCATGTGCAGAAAGAATTTGGACATCTGGTAAGGACCTGTCATGGTCAGGTCCAGGATCCTGGACAAAGTATCTATAGGATACTTTACAATTTGGGCATGTGAACTTCCACACTATAGCTAGTGCAGTCATAAGAGAATCTTCAAGGCACAGTGCTCACTAGTCTCAAAAGCCTCCTTTTGGAAATTGAATTGAATCCGATGATGCGTGATGTACTGGTACGTTGTACAAATGTAGTTTTGCAGGACTAGCAAGGCCACCACAGTCATGTCTATCTAAGTCAATCTAGATCTACAGTCTCACTGATATAGATATTGACAAGCTTCGTTGTACACATACCACAGCTCACTAGCTATGGTAGCGCTGGAAAGACAATATTGATTGTCTGCTGAGCCTTTGCAAAATGGAATTCCATTTCACATGTCCAAACATGTATATTGCAATTGTACAATCGCATGTGATTATCTGCAAAATCCAGAAGTACTAGTCTTTGAGGTGTGTGATGGTGGCATTGACCAGCTGCAGCAGCAACTTGCTGCAAGATCTTCCAGACTATTTTGAGGGATACCGCACAGAAAACTCTGTTCAGGCAAGAGATTGAGTGGGGCTTAGCATACTTTCAAGCATGTCAAAGCCCCTCTGGTCAGGTGGGTGTGCCTCTGCTTGCCAATTCTGCACTGCATTGGCCAATGCCAGCAATGGTCCTCATGACCAGGCAATTTGCTGGACATGCATGTGACCGTCTTGATGAATCTTCAGCATCTTCTGGATCCCCTCAATATTGCAAGGCTCTGAAGTTTTGTCGAGGCTTCAGGCTGCTTAGCTATATAGAGCTACAGAAGGCTGCTTGGACTGGTTGAATCCCACATAGGCCTGCTCCGGATGCTTTTCACATGTACAAGTACAGGCGCATCTATAGGAGAAGTTATAAGGTCCATGTGATCAAGGATGCCTTTAAGAAACTCCGTACAGGGGCGTGTCACCAGTGGCCATGGCCGGGTCAAAAGAATCTCAATGAATTTCATTTCAAGAGTCACAAGCAGGTCCTGCTCTTGGACCATTCAGATTTCACAGATCTTGCTTCTGGCCTGTGGGCTTGCTCATGGACTTTGTGACAAACGCCTGACGGCGTATACATATATAGATATATTTGTTTATTTTGCTTCTAAAAGCAGAGGATAACCATTGCAAAACGTGCACATCAGCCAGTCTCTCGGTCACGGCCGGCAGAGTACGATGCCATAGAGTGAAGCATGCGTCCACAGGATGCATGAATATTGTTTTTCAATAACAGCGGCAGAAGCAGTTGGAAGGTAGCTACATAGTCATGATCAGCAGGACATCTGCGGAGATGACACGTCCCTGCTTGGGGCTTGATGCATCTGGAGGCATTTTGTGTAATACAGGCACGCATTCTCAAATCAATTAACAGTATTGGTGTCTCCTGTGCCACTTGCAACTCTCATCAGCAATGATCAGAGCTGATGGATGTGTCCTGCCATGGATCAGTGATAGTGCTGATGACAGCTATGATGAAAGCCAGGAAAGTTCCTTTGAGGGCTGTCGCGACATGTCGCTTTGGGATCATGACCTCACTTCAAGAGAAATTTCCCAGCTCATGGGGATGGATGGGGATATCCGTTTCGCGATATCCGTTCAGATCTCGATCTTGGCTTTCAGAGTGCAGAACGGAACAAGTCGCGTTGAGGGCAGTCAGAAGCGATGATCGAGGGCTCACACATAGGCTCAAGGCTGTAGAAAATTGACATCAATAGATTGCCAGCGGCAGCGCAGCCTCTCGTCCTTGCAAGTGCCATCGCCTGCGGCACGCTGGTCTGTGCGGAAGCGCACTCTGCGCTCATCTGAGTGCCTGAGGTTGTTCCTGTGAGAATGGTAAGGGAGCTTCAGAAGCAAAGGGTCAAGTCCTTCAAGTTGGACTTGAAATTGAAAGACAGATTGTCATCTAGATGCAACCGTCGCTCATTGGCGCGCCAAAACACAAGATGCATCGACACCATGTGTGCCGACGTGTACAAAGAGTGCCTCAAGTACTGTCAGACCTAGCATCCGCAGCAGCGCATTTGAATTGAGCCTCGACGTCCACCTTTTGCAGCGGCTCAAAGCCCTTTGCGAGCGCAACGTTGCCGCGTTATGACGGCTTGTGGCCGTCAAGAGAATAAGCTCCGCGGCTTACAAGTCGTCTATGCAGTGATAAGCTGTTGCAGGCCAACGGTTTGCAAAGCCGACATTCCTTGAGACTGCACACCACTTAGGAGCTCGCGAGCATGTTTTACTCGAACGAGCTTCTGGGCAAGAAATCACCGCTGGGCTCGATTTGGTAAGACCATGCATGGCAGTCATGCATATGCTGCAGACCAGCTGCTGCTTTGCATGTTTGCTTCAGTAACATCTTTTGCGCTTCAGCTCACCCTCCTTCGGGTATTTTGCCAGGATTGCGGCCCACGGCAAAAAGCTCAATAAGGGGAAGGTGCTGGGCATTGATATTGTGGAATCATGGTGAGCACATGAGAGCCTCAGTCAAAGCCCTGGTCTTTTGAATAGCTGGCACGCACCCCTGTGCAGGGGTGTGGCAGCCTCAACATGACTTGCACCTCAAATGGAGCCCCATGCCATGGACTGGCATTTCATAGTTCTTTCTCTGAAGTCAAGCTGTTCTTCAAGCTTGAGATTTAGTGTCCCCAGAGCTACTCAAAGCCAGCAACAGCCGTAAATTTGCATCTATCAATGAAACATTCAAGGCGTGCCATGTGTGAGCATGCATATGGGCAACGCGAAATAATCTTCTCGGCTGTGACTAAGAGATGATAAGCTTTAGAAAGCTTACAGAACTCACAAATGCACTTGAATTGTGTCTGGAATTGTTGCCGATCAAGTATGCATATACGCTAGCCGTGCACATGCACATGCCAGAGGCAACCTGATACCTGCGCGCTGCCAGCTCTCAGGCAGAGTCCCGATCAATATTCTTGAATGCCATGTGATATCAATTGCAGCTGCACCTCGGCAATGCTTGCCTTTCACATGGAGTCAAGACTTGCCATGGCTGGATGAATTTTGACAATGCTCTTGAGGTCCAATGTAATGGATTTATTTGTGCTCCTTTAATGCCCAGTGCATGAATGGGCTTATGCCAGATGTGCAGCAGTTGCCCAGGTTGTTGGAGACATGATGGGTCTGCCCCTCACATGCTTCAGTTTATTTGTACGAACTAATGCTCAATTTGCCTTATTCAAGAATGCCAGGCCAGTTGGGACCATCAAAAGTGATGAGCAAGCAATTTTCACGGTTGCAGTGAGAAAATAATGGAGCCAGACATTCCGCACGCGCTGCGTCTTCAGGGTATCTTGATCGGTGAGTGTGTGGACGTCAACTTTGCAACTTTCATTAAAGAGTTATTGGTTGGGATTAGGCCTAGGCGTCTAGAAGCTTGCAAGAGCTCTAGATGACACCACCTCCATGCTGACCTGCTGCATGTGTGGGCACTCCTGAAAGGCAATGCGATTGATCTCCAGCTGTATGTGATGCTTTGTTCAGATCATGAGGTGCAATGCAGGGGGAGTGGTCATAATCTTCCACAGACAATCCATGTATCTGCTTGGTGCGTATTCATCGGCTGATATGACGAGTAGTATGTCCCTGATCAGCTTGCTTGCAACGGCCTTCCTTCTCTTTCGCCAGCAATGGCTGACATCAGGCAATTGTGTGCCTGACTCTGACCACCTTATGTGCAGATGATTGCAATGAGATGATGGTGAGCATCCCCCCCCCCCCCCCCCCCCCCAGGTGCACACACACGCGTGTGTGTGCACCTATGACCAACTCCCGCAGGAGACACAGACTTGTTGCCACCAGCACAAAGTTGTTGTGAGATCAGCAACAGCATGATAACATGATGTGCCATGAAGGTCTGCTATGCTGACCCTACCCTATGCTAGCCTGTGTGTCTACTTTGCTCAGGACATATCTTGGTGATGAGAAGCTTCACTGTGAAGAAGTCTGCTTCACCGTGAAGATTGAAGCATCACAGATTGTCGAGATGGATAAGCACCATTGATGCTTTGACAAGACTAAAGCATCATGAGGTGGCTGCGGTTGCAGAAGCGACTCCGAATGATGACAGCCAGTGAGCCTTCGGCAAAGATTATGCTTAAGAAAGGAAAATCGCAAGCACGGTTTGTAAAGCTCTTGCTGATGCCCTTCTGCTGTCCCTGCCCCTGCCCCTGCTGCCTGATTCTGTCTTGACAGATGAGGACCTGCCCTTGACACATGAGACCACTGACATCTGCTTCACCTGATTCTGTCATTGCGGCTAGCACTAGTGGAGCTCAGATGAGCTTGCTCAACATCTGCATGACATCAGGGGGGCAGCATCGTTGTAAAAAAAATTGACTCTTGAGTTGACCTCAACTTCACAATGCTTGCCTGCTTGGGCACGACTGCTGGATTTGCCTGGAAATGGAAGCTGCTTGCTGCCACAGTACACTCAAAAGAGCCTACAAGTCACCCCAGGTCAACCCAGCATTTGACAACATTTGCACTCATATGAGTCACAATGGCTCAAGCTCTGGATGCCAAGACCATTCTAAATAAGCAGCAGTAGACACATGTTGTTCATCTTGAAAATCTGAGAGATCAAAGAACTGCTCAGCTGCAATGCAGCTGATCCAAGATGGCTTGTAGTGTGGTCAGCCTTTGGGTGGGACAGGCAGCTTTCTTGGTCAGACTGTCAGGATGGAGACTCTCACCTCTTCAGCATCTTCACTTCGGCAGAGTCTTGTGCATCTGCAGAGCTGATGCAATTACTGCGAGCGGTACAGTGGATGAGCTGTTGAGAGGTCCAGTGCTCCTCCCAGGACTTCCAAGCGACTGCTCTCCTGCCAACCCTACCACTGCTGACCTGGTGCTTCCAACACTTGTCCTTTGTGCAGACCTGAAAGATTTGCAAAGCGCAGACCTCAAGCCCCTTGCCACCAGGACCGTCATTCCATCAGCCCCGAGCATTGCTTGCCGCAGTGCGCTTCAGCCTACCCCTGGGTGTAGGCTGCCGCCAGTATCGCTCTTGAGGCCCTTCCCCAGCTGGTCTTATCTTGTCTGAGCCCCTTGACAGTGACATTGCATGCATCAGATGAAGACATGAAGAGGTCCGTTCAGCTCATTCCGCAGCACCATGGTTCAGGAACTCACCACTGTACCCGCATGCAGGTCCTGAGCATGGAATAATGTGGCCAAGCAGGCCACCTGCTTGTTGAAGCAGTACGTCAGCTTGCTCTTCAAACAAGAAGCTTCAAGAAGAGTCTGGCTGATACTGCTGAATGCTGCACCCTGATCTGTGCAGAGCTGTGCAAGAAATGCGCCAAGGCCTGAAGAGCGAAGTGTGGCA
>CAWUCP010000135.1:46860-71781 GCA_963920765.1 Ulota crispa
ACTAACCTGTCTTGCCCTCGGCATGCCGATGGGGAGGACAGCAGTGAGCAGGAAAAATGCAGGCACTCGAAGCCGTCAACTTGAGCCAGCACCGCGATGCCCCCTGCATGTTCCTGAGGTGCATTTGTTACCTGGCGTCCAGACTTGCTGTCCGATGGCTCTGCAGGTGAAGAGAATCTCGCTGCTACCTGCAGCTCTAGATGTGGGCTGGGCGAGAAGGCCCGGCGCCTCCGCTACAGGCTCTGGTTGAGGGACTGTGTCTCCATTAAACACGATACTAGTCCCTGCGTTGACAGGCTGAGACAACCGCATTTCCAACGCATCTTCATCGTGATGCTCCTTGTTTCCTGGAAACAGGATAAGCAGGTGCAGACCTAAATTTTTTACGTGCCTTGGCTCAAGATATTGTTGATAGTGCGCGACGGCTCGACCGGGGTCTCTGCTGCTTGCAGAAGGGCTCGATTTTGAGCCGCCTCGATGATTTTTGCGACCAAAAGGACGCAAAAGAGTGACACCTGGCTCCTGAAGTGAAAAAATGTCATGGCCCGAATTTTAGAGTTATCGACCTCGAATACTCAACTCGCAGGCGGCACAGCAGCCGTCCAAACTTCAGACAAGAGCTCTCGAGTATGATCTCAAAGAAAAGCTTGTAGAGAATGAGCCATCTGCGACTGAAGCAAGGCTTTGTCGTTCAGTAGCAAGGATGGGTTATGTGATGGCGCGAGAATGTAATACTTGAGCGATGTCCAGCAGCTGCTTGGGTCATCTACTTCTGCTGCTTTAGGTAAGCCGTTGCAAGAGCTTCCCAAAATTCGCTTTCGCTCTGCAGCTGCGACAGCCTCTGGTGGGGCTGACTGGACCGACCCCGCGGCCTCACAAAAATTGCCTGAACATGTTCGAACTCAGACTGTACAGTCCAATCGCAAAGTAAAGGATCTTCAAGCTGTAGCAATGCCTCAAGATCAGCTGCGAAATTGTTGCACGCCCAGCTCTCAGATCAGCCGGTCAGGGAGTTTCAGCAACATTCTGACATGAGGTCATGCGCAGGGATTTGGAGAGGACTTCAGATGTCCTGATTGACATTACTATCCAAACTTGGCTTTCTGCTCTGTACAACACGTACACCGCAGCACTACTTGTCCAGTCCTGCAAAGATGAGTCATGATAATTCCAGATGATCATGCTTTGGTCAACTCGTCACCCTGATCGTCAATGACGTCAAGCCATGTACAAGAGTCTGCAGTCCAGAGCCGATCGAAAAAGCAGCTTCCAATCCAGAATAGCACAGACTCATGGTCACATGGCCAGTGATTAAACTTGCAGCTCACCTACAGCAGCTACAGAGAAATAGATTGGCGTTCAGACATATCTAGATAGATATGGATGCGCATCGAGTCCATGTGGATCTAGTAATCCCAAGTGCAGGCAAGACGTCGACAGGTGTGATCTGTCGTATAGGTGTTCATAGCAAAATATACATATGCAGGCCTTGCACTGCCAACAATGCATGATGTTGCGATGCAGGCTGCATTGCCTTATTGCTGAAGGCTTTAAAGTGGTGACAAGACCAAATTTCTGATGTCTATGCATGCAGCCCGTTTCATTATGGAGAGCCATGCCTGCTACAGACAGCATAGCTCTGAACAGGCACATGTTGAGAATGCAAGACTGGCACAAAGGCCTCCTTCCTGGGAAATGCCAAACACAGAATGAGGTAAGACCTGCAGTGTTGTGCTGCCAAGCTGAGCCTCCATTGCAGAGGCTATGTCTCACAAGCAGCCCAAAAAATGCCAGAGGCGCAGCCCTGATGGTACAGGTGGAGAAGCTCGCGGGACAAGGCTGCTTTGTGCAGCTAATAGCAATGTGCATGCAGGCGTTGTATTTGTGAAGTGTTGAATTTTGAAGACACAAGGGGAGCTGCTGCCAATTGCTCTGCCTGGGATGTTGGGCAGAGGCACACCAGGATGCATGCCAGCCTCCCACGCAGTCACCGGGCTGGCAGCATCTTGATCAAATTGGTGACAGGTGCAAATCACCTGTCATCAATGATGATTTCTGCCCTGCCGGCAGACTCGTCATTTCCTGTTATATTCTAAGAGACAATTCGGTATAGCAGAATGCTCTGACATGGTGCCTCAGTGGTGCTGTATCTATGACAGCTTCAGGGCATATGCTGAACAATCTGATCGGCGCGAAGAGCCTCATAGGCGGCCACGCTGCCGTTCAGGGAGATGATGAGGTTGAAGAGGTCCTCCATCCAGGCCCAGTTGATGACGATGTTCATGTCCCGATCCGAGCCAACATCCCGATTGCGACCGTCTTGCAACCAGCCTTCTACAGTAGTCTCTGCACAAGGTCAGTAAAGTGAGACAGCAGCCATCAAGCCTCTTGCAGCCGGCCAGGGGGGGCAGGGGGGCTCCTGCACCGATCCCAGTGCATGAAAGATATGATGGAAGTTGCAAATGTGAGAAGCAGGCTGGTTCATCCTCGAAGCAGCAAGTTATCTGTGAATGTCAGAAGATTGGGCATTCACAACAGCTCAAGGTGAAGGCAACAGCCATGTGTGAACAGCTTGCAATGCGCACAATGCACGCAGCATGGGTTCCAGGAGAACCATCTGCATGGAGTGCAATCCTGTCAGTGTGCATCTGCTGCGAGTGGTCTTGCAAAGGCGCACGCAGGCAATACTAAGGGTCTGGTTCCAGGACAGCAGCATTGAGAGCCAGAACTTTGCAAGGATTAGAGATGAATGTGCAAACGGCAGCAGCATCAGGCAAAGAAGGGTGCCAAGTACCGCCTGTGGAGGTAGCCTGGCTGGCCTGCCCCAGAAAATAGAACAGAATATTCTCAGACCTCGCTGGCCAATCCCAGTACCTGCCAAGGGCATGCCAACCTGTTTGTGCCTGCTCGAGCTTGTTTTGCTCTCTTGAGTACTCCTTGTGCAGCATTGCAATGTTGCCACCCCCGGCCCTCCCTCTCCCCTGCGCCTATGCTTGCAGGGGCGATGCTGCAGGAGGGTCTCATTCTCTTGCGCATCATCATAGCATTGTGCAATCCCAACAAGATATGTGCCAGCACATGAGCCATCATTAAGAATTGGCCCCATCAAAAAACAAGACGATACAGCATGATACAAAGAAATGGCAACTTAATCTTCACGTTTCACGACCTCCAATGTTCAGTTTAAAGAGCAGTGACAGTGGAAACCCATGCCTCTGCAGCTGCTGACAAAAATTCAACAATGGCAGCTGAAAGTTGGAGTCATTGCAGACAGTCCTCTGATCAAGATCCATGTTAAGCCTGATGTTTGTTGGCCACAGCGGCATTTGCACCATTCACAGAGAACTATATTGGCCCCTTTCTTCGACTGGCCTTCCATATCACAGTGCGTAGTGAAATTGGACAGGACATCCCTGTGGAGGGATGTGCCGGAGCCCAGGGTCTGCGAAATTCAAGCACCTGTCGTATTCTTATCGCGCTGGGCAGGCCAGGAAATCCACGGGGGGCTGCCATGCATCTCCACCATGGCTGCCCCTCGTGGCAGCAACCAGCCGTTCATCAGGCCTGACCCATGTTGTGCCACCTGCATGTTCTGACAGCTCAGCAGGCATGCTTGTGATAGGTCTGGTTTACCCTGATGCCTGACTTTTCTTTGCAAGGCTGCCTGACTATTAGCGGATGCATGCGTGACATGCTGCCTGGAGGATGCTCCAACCTTTCTGGCTGAATTCTTGGGCATCACATGTTCACCATCGAAAGACAGCTTTATGACAGACAGCTCCACGACCGATGCATGCCCTCCAAGCCATGACGCAAGCCGTCAATGCAAACATCCAGCATATTCAGGCTGGATGCATCAACAGCAACATGATTGGCACCTGCAGCAATGCTCAGTGGCAGAAGCTTAGACATGATGCAATCAAGCCAAGCGCTGACACTGTAGGATCTACAGCAGCGTCCCTTACTGTCCTCACAAAGCAGCCTTCTGACCTTGCTCATGCAATGCAGTAGACAAGACCAAATCATCGCCATATTGCCCGCGTTGTGAACAGCATGGGCACACTGGCAATTGTTCCAAAAGCGTGAGGTGTCCCCCAGGTGTGTGCTGGTGAGTGCAGCTGACTGAGCTGCATTCCATGCACTCACCAGCATCTGTTGGCTTGCTGCGCTAGATCCTGACATAACACAAGCTGTGCAGAGATGTCTCCAAAGAGCGTTCCAATCGCAACATACCAGGATGTCAGTGCGCTGAAATTCCTCCAGTATGGTTGTGAAGGGGGTGTCAATACGGATGGCAATGGTGGTGCAGTTAGGAGTCAGCGTGGAATCCTGGGGCTGCCACTGCTTGCATCGGTCCACAATCTCATCAATGTTGACGAACCTGCGACTCTTGTACCGAATGAGGATGGTCACCTGCGCAGTCTTCAGATCTGAGCAGGGCATGGCAGATGTTTCAAATCCATCACAAAAGCAGTGGCCATGCATGCAGTACACATACAAGAATGCTCCTGGCTGCGATTGCACAAGTGTCAGGTCTTGTGAATGTCACTTTTGCCAATGCAAAGCAGAACATACAAAGGGCAGAGAGTCTGTTGTGGTCCTGTGGTAGTGAAGCACGTCAAGGGGTCAGGATGAGGGAGGTAATGTAGCACCTTCACAATGCCCGGCCTGCGCTCTGACTTGACGTCCAGGGCCTGCAGTCATCACAGAACGCCTTCTGACCTTCAGAGGAACCCGAAAACGTGAGTCCAGGCAGCCCAGGCCCTGCAGTCGTGCTATGCATTGCTAGCACGCTGATGACATTCCATGTTTATGCTTCAGAGTCAATGACTGCAAGGGCAACAGCACAGAAGACCAGAATGGAGCGTGTATACATATTCCATGCCTGCGCAGTGATCCTTCACAAAAGCATCTGCTAAAGAAAATCATTTGTTTTGTTTGGAAAGCCTTCTCTGTTGCACTTGCCTTCTGCGTTTTCACTCAAAGTCTTGCATGGCATGGCAGGCATTCATTGCAGCCAGCTGGTGCCTGCTCAGATATATGAGGCATTGTTGGTGAAGCTCCACATACACCTCCCATGCGACTAGTAAATCTCACAGCATAAATGATGATGGCTCAGGCTGACATCTGCCTCTGCTGTAGGAACCATCATGAGCACCAAGAAGCAAGCAGATCATGATGCATGTGGCCATGACTGGAGGGTCCTAGTGCTGAAGCTATAGCAGAGGGCATCAGTACCTGCTTCTGATGCTCAGAGATAGTCTGGCCGACAGAGCCTAGTGGAGGAAATGCATTACGAACGTCTGGCAGGAAGCCCTGTACAGCAGCGGCAGCAGTGAGGCTATAATCTGTCAAATCAGTACAAGCCTGCATGGATTCGTCCTTAGTGGAAGAGTCTTGGGACATGCAGGGCAGATGGCCGTGCCAAGCATGAAATGATAGCAGCATGCAGCTGTTCCCTTTTCATGAAACAAAACTGCATGAAAGGCAAAGAAAGTCAACTGTGACAGTTGTCAAGCCGTCAGGTACAAATATTAATGATGCAAGCCTACAAGCACGAGAGGTCAGTGGATGGTTGCATCAGTCCCAAGGGATCACAGTGATTGGCGATGTCCCTGATTGGATGGGCCAGACGTGTACCACATTTGAAGGCTTTTGATTTATTGCTCGTTGTCCCTGGAATGGGACATCTGAATCATTTTCGCCATTCACACGCAATGTCAGCAATGACTAACAGGGGTCCTTCAGCTTGGGCAACACGAGGCTCTTGACGTACTTTGTTTAGCAAGGCAAGCAACACGTCATGTGGGCATGCTTTGCTGATGACCATGAGAGATCTACAACGCGACAGCTCAGAAAGGTTGCAAGCAAGGAAAGGCCAGCAATGATCAAGAACGCCCAGGACAGATCCAGGTGTATGCCTCGAGCATAACGCATGCCTGCAGAGGACTGAATTTTGCCAGAAGCAATTTTTCCTAACATGTTGTCCGCACTGCAAAATGACTTCATCAGATCCCCAAAGATGGATGTGGCCATGCTATACTCCAGCCCAGCTGAGGAAGAGGGCAGACCAGGCATGACGCACATTGGCAGGGTCATTTGGGGGGAATTGGGGGTCAAAGCAGTGCTCCAGACGGCACAGCAGCAGGCGCTCAAAGCAGCGCGACTGTGCATCTGGGTGGTCCAGCTTGTCCCGCGACGAGAACACATGCAGCGGCTGCACCTGCACACAGAACCCAGGATCCAGACATACAATATGATACAGATGGTTGAAGGTATCCCACGCGCGCACACACACACACACGCACAGTGCACGCGCGCACGTACACAGCACCCCTGATCCCGACCATGCGCAGCAATCACGCACAGGGATTCAGATCTGGACATCGGACATCGATTTGCATTTACACGCAAAGCATGTGCAGCAGCCATTTTACATGCTGCACCACTACCTGCAGGATTGCATCATGATGGTGCGACAGTGTTTCTGGCTGCACAAGAGGCGCATGGGCTGCGTACTGCAGGGAGTCATCTCTCTGTGTGCACATCAGCTTGTATAGACACTTGGCACCATAGGCACAATGTTCAGGCTACAGCGGAAGGCATGCAGCCCAGAGCATCACCTCATGGACAGAGAAAGGTTCCAGAAAGAAGCGCATGTAGGGCGGCATGTCGAAGCCATCAAGGTCTGGCACCAGGGTGACATTACGATCAACAGCACCACTCAGCACCATGTGCCCCACTGGTCCAGCGCTGTTCGCATAGAATTCAGCTGGGTTCCCCAGCCTGCAGCAGTCCTGAGGATTGCAGGTCAGTCCACTGGCTTCTGATCAACTTGGACCTCTACTTAGCTGTAGAGGTAGCGCAAGATGATCGACTGTGACAACAAGACGGCAGCGACTGAGGCAATTGTGTTTGGCAAGAGAAAATGCATTGCCCAGAGACACAGGGGCCGGAGCGAAGGCACAATTCCATCGTGCAGGCAATCCAAGCAACTGGCTGCAGATGCATCCCAAATCGAGCAATTCAGACAGGTCATGACAGCCAGCATGTGCTGCAGAAACATTGGAAGCTGCCCCTTGAGCAGCAGAATGCCTTCGGCCCTGCCGATGAGGAGCCAGGGGCTACTGGCCTTGGCCCAGCTGAGGCATCGCCGCAGCTGCCGCTTGCATCATACAGCAAACGCAGAGGGTGTGTGTGACAAGAGTGCTCACCAAGGTGGCCACCTGCACATCACTCAAGCTGATCAAGAGACTGAATTCCATAATTCATTTGCCAAAAGATGTGGTCAGAGGCTTTGTGATGCTGCGCAATGAGGATGGCAAGGGCGGCCACGGCAGGTGCCCAGGAACATGTTCACTACCCCTGCTTGAGGGCACACCAAATCTGCCATGATACTGCTGACTTGCCAGGCATAAGGAAATCTCGCAGCCATGCATAAGATCAATTGGAAGCAGTTTCACTACTTTTGCAGAGTAACAGATGCTTAGACGACTTGTGCTTTGCCACTGTGCTCAGCATTGGAAGCATGATACGCATGAGGAGGCTGCAAGCTTCCATGCTGGACAGAATCCAGGATCCAGCTTCCTGATTCTCTGTGCACATGACATCATTGACAGGTTCACCGATGGCTGCTTCCACCAAAAGACTGGATCATTTCAAGCGCTGCGGTACGCTCTCTAGGCGGCTGGTGATAGAGGTATGCTCACCAGATAAGGGGCACAATGCAGTCTGAGAAGACGGGGGACTGCACATCAGGCGCATCCAGGCTGCTGCGGAAGCGGATGATGGGCACGCGCCTCTCCCGCCACCCCGCCTGCTCTCCCCTCACACACCATGACCCCACTCCATATCTGGCTGTGCGCCATTTGGCATACAGAAGAGTGTCTCACGTGTGTCACTGTGGAGAACAGTCGTGTGCCACCAGCAACGTCTGCTGCACACCACTTTGACCGCCTTCAATCGCATACAGCAGGAAGAGTATGCCTGGATGTGCTCCACCCAGCGTCCATCTGTTGGTCTGGTTCAAAGAGCTCCATGGAGCAGGACGTTCAATCTCATATCTCTCAGCATAACGTCCTTCTCCTACAGACAACACTCGAACCAATGTGGCATATGCAAATGTACGTTGCTCTTGTACGTTGCTCTGATGACAAAAGGCAGGCTGCACATTCCTTGGGCCAAGGCACCAAAGCTGGTCAGACTTTCAACAACCAAAGTCCTTATTCTTTCTCGAGAAGGCACAAGGGCAGGAGCGTACCCAGTCCCCATCGCTTGCATCAGGGTGGACATATGGCAGGGTCACAAGCAGCTCTCCATACTTGGCAGCAATAGGATCTTCGCCTCCTCGGGGAAACAGCTCATCCTTGTGAACAATTATGCGGCTCTGCATCAGCAACAAAGCCTGTGTGAGCGACGTGGGCTGGTGCATGCTTGCAATTGTCAGCCACTTGCTGTTGCAGAATCAAGTTTGCTGAAGCTCAAACCTGTGAGAAAGCAGGCCCTGTGTCCTGAAGCCAATTGTCAATGGTTCATGCCCCACAGTTGTCTAGACAGCCACATCATCTGTTGGAATGACAGCTCAAGTTTCAGTGTGCTCGACAATTGAGACCAAATCTGAGGACCGTTGTTGTCGCCTTACATTGCCCAGCAAGCACTTGGCCATGATCTTGCTGAGACATGGCTGTCTAAGAAGCATGTCAAATTGCATGTTCAATGCATGCAACTATTTGTTTGTCAGGATGCACCAGAAGGCTTGGCACTGGGACCGTCATAAGGAGATGTCGAATGCTGTCTCCGCCTGCAAAGACGTCCATGCTTTAAGCCTAGCAGCAAAAGCAGCTAAGAGTGACACCTGATCAATGCATGCTCGCTCCTCAAGGATGCAGTGTGTGCCAGGAGCCAGCTTGCTGAGGTCGATCTCAGGTCGCTGGCACTTCTGCTCTAGTGGCGGTAAGGGTGGTGCTTGCGCCCGCCTCTCACTGATCTTGGCTGCATGACCACCAGGCGACCGAGCTCACGTCTTGATGCTACCTCAAAAGTCATCATGAATGAGTTGACAGGGAATGGGCACCAGCATGCCACTTGTTGCCCATCGTACTGATCATCACAGCTGCAAGAGGTCCACCAGATGATAGCTCAGACATTTCATGCACTGATGCATGCCCTACCTTGGATTGGACCTTTGACTCTTGGAAAGGTCGCGGCCAAGCTGTTGATGGCATCGTTGAGCTTTGCGCTTGAGGTGAGCTTGGAGAAGTCTACATACTCCTGCCTCAGAAGTACCCACTGGACTACAACCAGACACAGAAGCACAGGGACCAGGACTCGGCTAACACAGCCCCACGTCCCCTGGGCCATTTCGTGGACACGTCAGAGAGTGTCTGCCCGCGTTCATAGGCCGTGTCTCCAGGCTGTTGTCACTGGGAGCACGCCTTTCTTCTGAGTGGACTAGTTGCGCACTGACAGAATCAGTGCCAGCAGTGCCAGCGGTGGAACGCGCTGGACTGTGAAGCAGCTCAGCCTCACTAAACTGAGTTGACCTTCACAGGCGGGCAAACGCCAAAGATAGGAAGGGGTTCTTTGCTCGGTCACCCAAGGTCTCGGAAGCAGTGAGGTCAGTCAAACGGTTTGAGAGCTCGACAGTGCTGGACAACAGCTGCCTCCCTTTCTGCAGCTGTAGAGGTCGCAGATAGAATGAGCTTATGGTCCTTTTCAAGTGACTAACAACATTGAAGGTCACTGGTAGCTGAAGGCTATATATCGTAATATAGGATATATGATTTTACCCCCTCTGCCCCAACATACGAGAACGAGCGTTCCGTATGCTCAAGTGCCGCTCCTGCGTTACCAGATTACTTTTCGAAACTCTTGGGGCCCAAGAGTTGGGCAGAGAATACTGAACTTTGCCGTCGGCCTGAGACCACGCAATCAGGCAGCTATCTCTCGAGGCTCGTCTATCCGGCTCACAAAGGTTCCGCCTTGCTCAGCGTACGTAAAGCTGCAGGGAGGCCTGCAACAGGTTTCCTCGTCCTTAGCCTGACTTCACCATAGGGTGGACTGCCCTTTAGCAGGCTTTCTTGCAGCGCTTCTGGGCTCTCGGAGCCTCGTCAAAAGCCACGGCAGGTCAGCTCCAGAAGCTCCGTCACCTTTCTCGTTGTCAGTGCTCCTTGAGACCCTGGGCCTGCTAGATATTAGCATTGCCAGTTGAAAGCACTTCGATTTTCCCAGGCGTGTTTCGTTGCGCCAGTGTACATCTAAATTCACCTTGGCAGAATCTGCTTGCCTGGTAGAGATAAGGTTTCTTGTCTTCACTATCACTGTGTTTCTTGCTGCAAACCACACACATATTTTGGCACAGCTTCACCGAGCGCATGCAGTATTTGCATGATCATGCAGCAGGCCACAATGTGCTATCCACTCAAGCTATGAATCGTGACTGTACCTAGTATGGACCCTGACAGCTGCTTGACCTGGGCTTGATGTCTTCTGCTTGCGGCCTGAAGCGAGAGCTGCAGGCAGTCGCCTTGGTCTGCACAACACCCAACAGCACAGCTGCAGGCTTGAGCAATATCCTACCTTCTGCTCTGACAAACATAATTGCTTGCGAGATATCAAAATCAAAACTTAACAATGTATCTCTCTGACCTGCTGCCTAGAGGGCATGGCGGATTTCAAATTTGCATGCTGAAGTGATGAGCCAAGGGAGGGATGCAGCAGAACAGGCTTGCTTTGTTCTGGAGGACAAAGCAAGCTTCCAACTGGAGCATGATCAATGGCGGCAGTACCTGAGCATGTTCAATTGTGATGTCAGATATCATGTTGGCCTGCAGCAGCCACCTCTGCCTCTGCCAGCTGGTATGTAGCACTGTTCTCATCATCATGCTTCGCTAGCTTGTGAAACAGAAAGTTCACATAATTTGCTGCAGATTTTGTTTTGATCAGCAGCTGAATTGCGCCAGTTGATGTTGGATGGTGATATGTTCTAGCAGCGCTGAAGGACGCTGTCCAGAAATTGACAAAAAGGCCATCACGTCACTGCTGGTGTTTAGCTGGCGCGGCTGTATGGCACTGCTCTCTGATGGTGCCTCGATAAAGGCACCAGAGCTGGAGCACTTTTTGCTATCATCTGCATGGTCAGCTGAGATGCTATTGGTCTTGGCCATCATTAAGCCATCTTTCAGCAGTGCTGCCATTGACCTTCCAACACTTGAAGAGGATCCCGGGGTCATGACTGCTGTGTGGCTCCTCGAACATATGAACTGGGATACGGTGGTATCCATCTGCGCGTCCCTGTTTCTAGTTGTGATTCAGGATCTTGCATGGTAAACCAGCATCTGCTGCCAGCATATGAGTTGAAAAATGGAAGTTCCTTGAGGCAATATGTAAGGTCTCCATGTGTCAGTTGGGCTGTCCTGTCGACGCTGACAGGACAGAGCAAGTTGGACCTTTCCCAAAGACATACATCTCGTGGCTGTTGGGATAGGCACTGTCCGGTGCATTTGCATTGACGATGCTCACTCCCAAAAGTGCCTTGCTCCCAAAAGTGCCTTGCTAGGCTGTCCTGGCCTCCAGATGCAGCCTGCTCTGCATAGTCAAGCCAGCAAGATCAATGACAATATATGCTTGAACCAACCTGCAGGATATTCATTGCAGAGCAGCAATAAGGAGAGCCTGCAAAAGCTGGATGAGATATATACTGATCATTCCAGTACTCGAGCGTCTTTTGGATGCAGCAGGGCATGTAACATATTTGTGCTTGCCAGTCAGAATATCGAATACATTGTCCTCATGCTTGTAAGTTGCTGGGGAGACTGCAGCAGCCTGCTGATTGATGTATCCAAATACAAGCTTGCAGCACGCTGAGCAAAGCTGCAGAGCCAATCAATAGCACCCAGCATTGCTTGGGAACATTGACTTGTGGTCTAGTGGCTCTGATCAGGTATCCGGCGGCACAATCAGTGCTGGAAGACCTGCCTCTCTACTGCACAAATGAGCTCAGGACTGTCTGTAAGTGCCAAGCCTTGTAGCCGTGTTCCTGACTGCCGGTCTTGGCTGTGCAGGCGCCCAGGCCCCAGGAGCCACCAGTGCTGCGGGTATGTGCTGGTCTTGTTGAATGTACTGATTGCCTCGCGGCACAAATGCAGCCTAGTGCAAGTCCATTATCTTGCTTCCCTGCACCTTCAGCTGAGCTGCATGACCTATTGGTATCAGCCATGAACGAGCCATCTTTCAGCAGGGCCGCTATCGGGATTCATTACATGGGGACGATCTGCTTCTGAAAGCTTGAAAGTCATGACTTCCACTTTTTGGCCGCTTGAAGATATCTAATTGCATATGGCCGTACTAATCAGCATGTCCCTGCTTCTAGTTCTGGTTTAATATCATGCGAAGCCGACCAGCATACGCTATAAGCATATGAGCTGGGAAAGGCAATACTCTGTAACGTAAATTAGCTATCCTAACTCAGCCTGGAGCCTATCGGGCCTGCCGTGATGCATGTATTCTGTTGGCACTGCTGGCCAACAGGGTTTACACAGGAGGCTGAAAAGAATGTGCAGGAGTGACCCTGCTGTACACAGCATGCAACACCCTGTCCAGCTGCTAGCCTCACCTTCTGGCCGACAACAAGTTGCAGCAAAACAGGACCGGTCTTAAGTGGCCGTCCAGGATGGCAAGACCACACGGTGCTGCCCATCAGCAATGGCTGCAGATGCCTCTGCCCTCTTACGCACTAAAGGCAATTTGTTCATCTGCCATGCAGGTGGCACGGCGGAGTTTGTGAAATCATTGGTGAATCCGCCATTGCCTCAGATTTCCTCTGCCAATGATGTGCTGTTCCTCTTCAAGGCTGCTCTTGAACCCGATGGCCTGCCTCCAATGCCTGTCCCTGACATATTCTTCAGCTCTATTGTGCTAGAAATCCACTCTTGAGGTCCTTCCTTGAGCCGAGCTCTAAGACCCATGCGGAGTCTCTGGCCACTGCAGTCCACAAGGTCCTGGACACTGATCTTCAGCCAGGCTCAGAGTATGTGCAAGCAGGTGAGAGTGGCCTGCCAGTGCATGACAATAACTTGCCCTTTGAGCAGGGTTGCTTTCACAGCATCAGGATGTTGTGGAGTCTATCCCAGGTTGCCATCCTTCTGCAGAATGGCTGCTGTGTCATTGTGGGGCCCAGACCTGAACAATCTGCATCCATGCTGGTCAATGCATCTCATTTGTTCATGGCTAGCTGTGTTCAATGCTCAGTACATGCACTCGTGCCCTGCTTTTTCAAGTGAAGAGCTCAGCTTAGAATTGCTTCATCATACATGTTGTTGATACTGCTGCCTCTTCAGAAGCGCTGATACACCTAGAAAATAACTGCAGTACATTTGTAGGCTGTCTGGGACAGCTGTCTTACCTACAAGTTGCCCTGACAGCCCTGCATACTTCAGAGACTGCTGTCAATTCCTTGTCCGGTGATCAACAGGCGTAATTGATCTGATGCTATGGGACATCCTTGCCCTCGTGGATCGATACGTTGCTGCGGGCCTGGGCATGAAGCGAAAACGGGATCAGCACGAGGGCACCTTGACAGGGCCCTCTCTTCGGCCTGACTTTTGCGGGTTGGTTCGCAATGCACTGCTTTTCAAGGGGGTAGAGAAATCTGCTAATGGCAAAATGGAAGATGTCATTGCAGACTTGTGCAATAAGATGAGCGAGGAGCCAATGTTATCATCGCAAGGTAGTTGACTTCCACCTTGCATCTGTCATTCAGCTGCAGTGGGGTTGAACGTGCCGTCTTCATGCAATCATGCTTTGCTGTGGAGGCTTACATCTTCTGCAATTGCCGTTGCATGCTTCCTGCAGCAGCAGAATTGCGGACAGCACAGTTCTCCTGCAGAGATGGCTTGCTGCATGTGCAACACGCGACAAGGCTGATCCTGTCCTGCATGCGCATCATGCAACCATCCATGCCCCCCCAAAAATTAGCACATGCCTTTGAAAGATTGAAACCTGGTTTTTGGCCTGTCAGATTCGCACAACTGGTACGTCGTTTGCAATATGGCAAAGCCTAGCAGCTGTTCGATTGCCTCTGCGAAGAGGGGCTTGAGAGGATGCAGATTCAAATCTATCCGAGGTCAGTCAGTTGGTCCCCGTCCTTGCGTTTTGGGCGTGTATGCCAAGATGGTGCGCTGCCATGCAGGTGGAGTATCTTCTATGCTATGGCCTGGCTGGGACGCAACTGAGATTCTGCATGCTCCAGAGGGACCAGCCAGGGTGCTATCCACTGATCCGTGACCTCGATTTCTCCAGCCTTGTGGACTGTATCATCATCATCCGAATGGCCAAGGTCATCTACAAAATCATATACAGGCAGCAGGAGCAGCTTCCTGCAAACTGTGTACCCCTGGGCTCCACCTTCCTGGGCTCTCCAGGCACCAGCATACAAGTCTTTGATGGCTACATCATCAAGATTGTCCAGCTGGAACACAAGCCTCATGTAAAGAAGCAAGCTGCCTTTTTGACAAAATTGTATGCAGCCACTGGGCAAAGCAGCCATCTCATCAATGTCAAAAAATCAACCAAGCTGCACAAAAGCACTTGGTCTGTTCACGTCGCCCCGCATGGGCAGGCTCTTCAACACCCTGGGGCTTACATCAGAGATGTGCCAACCCTTCAGCGAGCAGTGCACCATGTGTTGCATGGCCTGCAGGACCTGCATGCACAGCAGGCTGCCCATACTGATGTCCGCTGGCCAAACATCATCATGACTCCCGGCACCTTCCGTCTCATTGACCTGGAGACAGCAGTCCCCCTTGGGGTGCAAGTGGGAGCAGTCCACCCATGGACCTCACCGCAAGTGCTGGGGACCAGATGGCCTGGGGATCCTCGAGAATGGCAAGTACACAGCAAGCTCGGACCTCAAGTTGGTCAGCAAGCTCATGCACGCATCGACCTTGCCTCCCTTTGACGGGCCTGGGCAACAGCTGGCAGCAGCTCTGCAGCACGGTTTCTTATCACTGTCAGCAGCGCTTGATTATCCTTGGTTCACAGCAGTTTGACTGTCAGTCCCTTTCGGCCCATTGCATGGCAATCATCACATAGCCAAGTTCCTGCATGAACGGCGCTGCCACTTACTCCTCAGACCCAAGATGAATGCCAACCTTGTCAGGCCCAGGTCAATCAAAATCTTGCTATGACCTGGGTTCTAAAAGTTTGGAAGCAATCTATATTTACAAATACTACATATTTTTATGTGGCTCATGGTAGTGCAGGGCCATGAACATTAGGATATGTATGCGTTGCTATGCCTTCAGAGGTTGCAGGTGATCCTGACGATCCTCTGGGCAGATGTCAGACCCTTGACTGATGATTTGGGTTTATAGAGAGCATTAGTGGTTGGTCTTGGTGGCATCTTCAGGGCTGAAGCTGCCACAGTGATGTAATGGTAGAGCACGCTAATGAAAGCCATCTTTGATGATGAAAGCGCTATGAACATTACTTGCTCATTAAACTCATTAAAGCATTTGTACTGGGGAGGTATGTTGCGGCTCAACCACTGCTACCTCTTCTGCTTGAAATCACAACGGTGGCGCCCTTGGCTGAGCTATGGAGGCACATGCCCGTGCACCTTTCATCGGTGCATGAACGTCTTGTCATCTTGCTGCAAGTATGCCAGGGGTGTCCCGACTTTACATGCTTGCATCCAGCCTCGCCCAGGTCAAAGTCTACAGGAGACTGTCTGCAGCAAAATTTCCAGTCTGAGTTCTGTGTAATCTATATCATCGTGCTTTCTTGCAATTGGTGACTGGCTGTTTTGTAACACTAGCCCAGAGCAGAAGCTTCAGCATAAATTGTCATGTGTATTGTGGCAGTTGAAGAGGAGTAGGCCCCTCTGCTGTACTGCAGTCCAAATGCTATCCTACTTGAGGCATTCCTGGTGAGACAGCCAGACTTGTGGCAATTACTTGCCACTCCTGACCACGCATGGTGAGCTTGATCGGGCCATCTAGAGCGGGAGGCCAGCCTTGCACAGGTGAACACGTCTCCGACAATTTTGAGACAAATGTGACTTGTGACACTTCCCTGTCGCTTTTCTGCAGGAAAATGACCGACACAGCTCTCCGCATCAGCAGGCTCCAGGAAAAATTGGACCAGCTACGAGAAGCATCCCAGGCAGAAAGGCAGGGGAGTGGGCGCGAACACATCTTACAGTCCATCACAGAGGACATTCGTGGAATCCAGGCAGAGATTGCCGATCTCAGGCAATCTGAAGGTGACCTTCTGCCTTCCTTCTTGAAGAGGAGCATGAACACCAACTTCTTGTTACTCTCTGCATTTCTAGCAGTGCACTTCGATGCATGGATATCAGAGCTAATCTTGCCCCGGCCTCTCTTCAGATGCAGATCCGGACACCTGTTGTTGCAGTCTTGAAACTTTACGACTGAAGCAGCCTGTTCAGATCCGGCTGACTCTGCAATAGTTAATGATACAATGCAACTCTGCAGTGGCTGCAGAGAATTCGCAAGGTCAGACCAACAACAGACTGGAACAGCATCTGAATGCGGTGTCTCAAAGGTTTGAGAATACTCCAGACCCGTGCCAAGCGTGTGCCACGTCTGTAGTGCCGCAGCTGACACAAGTGAGATGCCTCTGTGTCATGTAGCACATGACCTCAATGACGATAACCGATGCTGGCATGCGGATAGATGCTGAGAGCAGCTGTGATGTACAGCACAGCTGAGCAAGGATAGTCAGCATGTAAATCTTTGTACGCATGCCTCAGAGACCTGATGTCATGCGCATTGGCCCTTGCCTGTGCTCCACAATGCAGAGCACAGTGCTGTGGTAGATATGGAACGAATGGCTGTCGCCTCAGAGGAGCTGGTGCTGTATGGTGCTGGGAACGTCATGGCTCTGACCATAGAAGCAACTCAGTCTGAAGTCTGGATAGACCCAGGTGCTTGGTAGTTCTAAGCCACGTACATGGCCCATGCTGCTTTCCAAGCAGGTGCGTGCTGGGAGCATTGTCGACAATATGTCAGCCTGCGAAAGCTTGCAGGCAGCCCAGTCATGGCTGGTGTAATGGTGGGATAGATCTGATGCCCGTCAGAGCTGCCAGTCAGACTGGTTTCGTGCAGCTTGTATGCGGTCGCTGCTGAGGACTGCCATCTCGGGCGCCAGGATGCGTGTGTAGCGGTCAAAATAGAGCATCTGCTTCACCAGCAGGCCAAACTCCCGAGGGAAGCGGATGCCATGCACCTCTCCAGCTTGCACAATCTGCACAGCAGGAGCAGCATCATGCAAAGCAAATGAGACAGGCGTCGGCAATGTAGGGTGGCTGGCAGGCTCTGCAGCTGCACACAGCTCTTGCATAAATGCAATTGAAGACGACGATCCATGACAAGCAAATCCACAGGATAGCCGTGCCTGGTCAGCAAGTAGCATATCCTCCCCTGGAGACATGCTAGGCCAAAAGCAGGCAGGCTGATGGATGCATGACACAGGAACCCAAACATGCGCAGTGACAAGTTTGTATGCCGGACCGTCTGGTGGCTGTGTCCAGCCTGGCCGTGCTTCCACGACTGATCATGACTTGGTGACGTTCATGATGCTCCTTGGAGATCGCATTGTCTTAGTTTGCTATGGGGATGACCATGTTCTCGGGTAGGCATTTTCTCACAGCGCTCTTGTACCTGTATGAGGAGCCGGTTGACGGCGGAGTCATCAGCTGCCAGGCTGGCTTGAAAGGACATGCCCCCCTGTTGCCGGCTTGCAATCATCTGGGGGTCAATCTGGTTGATGTCCGCAAAGATGCCCTCCAGGTCTGCTGCAAATCTCTGCATTCAGCATGATGGTCACATCAGCAATGGTCCCATACTGGGCCAGCCTTCGACAGATCCACACAAGCAGCTGCCACGACAGCACCAAAGAGAGACCTAGTCATCAAGCACCATTGCAAAAGTCACTCAAGCTCAGCATCCTTGCAAAATTCGTTCCAAAAAATACCTTCAGGCAAGACTCCACTGACACTGACCCACAGGGATGTTCACGTTCAAGACATTGCCTTCAAGCAACTGAAATTTCACACTGCTACTCACACTGCCGACACATGCTATAGACCGGCATCTGCAGGTTGGTTTGTGTCAATCTGACAGACCCTCAGGTTATGCCTGCTGCCCTGCGTGCGCGTTGTTGATCCTAGTGTAACATCTGGTATAGTACCTTGGCCTTGAGAAAAGCTCTGCATAGACTGCACATGCAGAAGACCTGATGGGTGCTCAGCGTGGAAAGGCTTCTGCTGCAACCACCAGACGGTCCTGCAAATGAATTGCCTCACTCAGCACAGTCATGAAGAGGTGACAGGTCATGCATACCGGTATGTCCACTTGCTGATTGGTCATGCCCATGGTCACCAGCGATTGCGCCATGAGATCAAAGTCGTTGCTGGCGGCTGACTTGACGAGGGACTCCACAGCGGCCCAGGTCACCGGTGAGATGCTGCCCACAATGCCAAAATCGATGAAGCCCACTCGACCATCCTTCAGCACCAGCAGATTGCCTGCAGCACAGTGCCGGGTCTGCAAAATCAGCGCAGAGAGGATCTTCAAGATTGGACAAGCTTCTGAACACACCAGATTCTGTATCAGGGGCTGAGCCATACAAATACACAGATCAGACACCAGACACAGATCTGCAGCATACACTCCCAAGATTGCAGGACTCCAGCATGCAAGACCCTGCCAGGCAGCAGGCAGATGAGAATGTTGGCGTGCAGTAAGGTTTGCAGCTGGTGACACAGCAGTCGTCCTTTCAGACACACCTAGTTGAGGAGGGGGAAAGGGACATCACGGGCACCAACCTGCATGGACATCAGCATGGAAGGTGCTGCAGCCGAGTAAGCTGCCAAACCAGGTGTTGAGGGCGGCGGTCAAAGTGGCCTCAGGGTCGGCCGTGGTGATGCTGCGAATGGCTGCCAGATCTGTCAGAGGCACTCCGTATAGCCGCTCCATCACCAGCACCCTGCAGAAGGACCCAACCATTCACCATGTCCGGTGGGGAAATGCTGCATCCCTGAAGAGTGATGAGACAAGATGCGCAGGCCTGCTGCAGGAAGCAGTGACAAGCCATCGTCATCAGCATCTCAAGCATCCTCTGGCAGTTTCCACAATAAGCGCTTGCTGAGGTTTCCCTGGTCAAGCCAAAGGTGAAGAGATATGATCAGGGCTGCAGCGCCGAGCCCGGCAAACTCTGGTCTGAGCATGACAAGGCTTTTGGACAGGGGAGACACGCTGAGACAGTGCTTATATGGAGTAAAGGGGTATGCATTCCGACGACAGTGTTGCGTCTGGACATGTAAACTTACGTTTCCATTTGCATGGATCATCTTGCCAATCAAGCAGCGCTGAAACAATCTTATGCAGGGTACCAATCTTCCCTAGCCAAGGCGCCGCTTTGCATTAGCATTTACCCAAAGCATGAGCAGTCAAGAGAGATCAAGCCAGATATTCCTGTGTTGACCGGCTAGCTCAGGCAGGTCTGATGATGTGCATTCCATTTCGTGGCGCCAAAGCAGCTGCGCCATCAATATTCATGTTTTGGAAACGCCTCATCTGGATATCTTGCCTCCCATAGCCAGACAGCAGATACTGTCCCGGCCATGCTGGCGCCTTTACTCAGGAATCACTCATAAGTTGGGCTGTCGATAGCAAAGCACCCTGCTGTTGCAATCCCTTGTACCATGTTGCGCTTGACAGGATCAGGCTGGCTTGGACATGGCTAGGAGCGCAAAGGCCAGGGTGCATGGCCCTGAGCTGCTTACATCCAAAGGCGCTGCTTCAGTCATCATGAAGCACCATGATGCACTGCTGCAACCTGAGTGACACGCGCACCTGCGGCTGGAGAAGATCTTGTACACGAAGGGGCAGGTGGCTGCTCTCCGCATGCCTGAAGCATCCAAGTAGTTGGAGAATTCCTGTATATGTTTAGCCTCCTGCTGGAAGTCCACCTCCTGACAGTCACAGCCACCACTGCTCAATCGATGCCCAGCTGATACCAGCATGGGAAACCAATGAAGTTCGGAACCTGCATGCAATCGACTTCCAATTGAGGCACAAGGAAGTCATCAGGAATGCAAACGTTGCTGCCATGGACTCAGCAGGACTGCCTGCCTGGCAGGCACAGGATGAGTCAGGTTGTGGACATACATCATGACTTGAGCGAATGGCGCAGGCTGGCAATGTCCATGTCCAGCACAACAATGCAGCAGAGCCGCAGACACATTGTATGCATCAGCTGATGTACAGGAGGAGCAGCTGTAGCTGAATGACAAGGGACATGCAGGTCCTGGCGCCACAACAGGCACCGCAAACCATGTTGTGGCCAATCTGATGCTGGGTGGTCAGCGCATTGCTTGAGCAGACAGATGTACCGGTCCAGGCAGTTCAAGGTGGCCCAGTGCATTGACATTACAGCAAAGGCAGGCGAACGGACAAAACCCAGCCTTCAGACCTGCAGCATGGAGTTGCGGATGTCGGACACAACGCCCACGAGCGAGGTGCGCGCCAGGTCCGGGTTGAGGAATTCAAGGATTCGTGCGAAGGCATACAGGAAGCTGAGATCTGTGGTCAGCACGTCCTCAACGCCTGGCTTCAGCACCTTCACATGCATTCGTCTCCACTCAGCTGCCTGCCAGCACAAGAGCGGGAACGCACAGGCACAGGCAAAGTCCATGCTGCAAGGCAGAGTCCTTCCTCAATGACAAGGCCCGGCTCACAGAAATGCAACTCACAAAAGCAGGCTGCATCTGCATGTGTAGGTTGCTAAGCATCAGGCAGGTGGATCACAGTCAGCAGTCAAACTGCAGTTTTCTGACCCAGAAATTGGTGGCACTCTGGGGCCAAAAGCAGATGACACAGCTGGTACCTTTGGATTCCTAGGAATGCATCTGCATCTGGTCAGGAGAAGTCTTACCACTGCATTTTAGTTGATATGGTACCGCGATTCATTGGCTGGAGATGTTGCATGCAAATTGACCAAAAGAGCTGCTGAGAAGCATCTTCAGATGATGGTGAGCCAGCAAAGCAAGGATTGTGGGCACAGAATGCCTTGAAAGCTCAGTTCTGGACAGTGTGTGAACTTGTGAGCAGGAACCAGAAATTTGCCATCAAGGACAGCAGTCAGGTGCACTGAATACATGTTTTGGGTGAGGAGCGGTGAGAGCCTGCTGTTCCAGCCGAGGTGACACATGCGCCCAGCAGGATGCGACACGTGTATGAATTTGCGAGACCTGTCTGGTCATGATGCTCCTGGAGACAGGGGAAGGGGCAGACAGGCCCACCGTGCATGCACACCTTGATCACGACATCCTTGCCACTGCTGCGCAGAACGGCCGCATGCACCTGAGCGACCGATGCTGTTGCCAGGGGATTCTGATCGACCCTGCTGAACACCTCTTCCATCGGCGCCTGCCCACAGCATTCGTCCTTCAGGGGAGGGGCACGCAATGGACAATCTCTGCAAAATGTTGGGACCACCAGCTACATGGCAGTCCGCACTCTTCAGCCTTGCTGCTGTTGCCTGTAAGTCCCCTCCCCTTTGCATGAACAAATCTTGGACATGCTGCCTGATGCCTGCTTTGGAAGCAAGCTAGGAGAAGCATGGTGGCGTCAGATGTTCATAGCAGCTCCGTAGGCAGATGGATCCCTTCCAGAGCATCATATTTCAAGATGACTTCATCAAGATATTTGTGCAGGACCAATAAATCTTCAGCAGGTAGAGCTCGCAGAACATGACCATGACAGGAAATCCTGTGAGCTTCACTCTTGGCCCAATCGCAGGGACTGATGTTGGCCTCTGCCGAGGCCTGGCTCATCAGTGGTCCATACACATCTGCTGCATGTGCACCATCCAGTACTTCGCAGCCAAGCAACATGGCAGGCAGATGAATTTGTGACCGACATGGGCATGGAAGGCAGACAAGCACCAAGGCTTGTTTGTGATGGCATGCTATCAGACTCGCATCAGGCGTCACTCAAGATGACACTGTCCTGCACGTGAGCTGCTTCAGTGTAGACCTGCCTTCGTCTCTGCGCAATCGTTTAGCTAGCCTTTGAAGCACATCAAGCACCCTGGGGATATCATCATCCTCCCCTGTCTTATGATGGCAGAGCAACGTACCTGCAGCTCGCTTTGGATGGTGCGCTGGATGACAGGCCAGGGTACCGGCTCTGTGCGGTCCAGGCACCGCTGGAACTCGGTGACATACTCGGCAGGGAAGAGGGTGGGCGAGGAGGCAATGAACTGGCCCAGCTTGATGTATGTGGCTCCCAAGCGCTCAAACAACTTCCGCATCAGCACTTGTGGTGGATCCTGCCACACCACTCGCGATAAGAGCTGGGTGCGGACACAAAGAGGACTGCCTGGCTCAATTGCAATGATCGGGACCTTCACGAGTATGTTAAGCGCGTGCAAATGTGGCAAACAGCATCAAGTCGAAGCTGATCATGGTGCTTGACTTGCTGAGGAGATGTCACAGCCACAGACTGTATGCATTGCAATTGCAAGTGGGGCAGGAGTCACCAGTCTGTGACATTGCACAGATATGGAAAAATGCTGTCGGGCGCTGGAGGGGTATAATTCCGGGCTATGGGCGACATAGGAGATTCTCTCACCCCCCCTTTCTCCAACACATAAACCATGCATGTCTAGATTTACACACTTGAGTCTGTGGAGTGCTTCAATGACTATCTATTGGAGGTAGCAGAGAGGCTGTTGGTGTTCTGCATCAAAACACCATCGTGCATGCATGTGTACTCATGATGATGTCATGCACTGCGCATGCATGGGCCTTCTCACCTGCACACCTGCAAAGAGACCCTGTGCAAATTCTGCTCCAAGTGAAGCCACTGCCTGTACTGCCTGTACACTTCGCAGGGCGCCTCTGGTCCCAGAAGCCCCAGCAAGCTCCACAAGTTCCTGGAAAAGCTTCTGTGCTTCCTCTGGTGACCGACCTGGCGTGCGCACTCTCACTTGAGCCTCTTGCAGACTTGCCCCAAGTCTCAGTCCTAGGCCGCTCTGGCACCAGTTCAGACTGAAGTATCATGCTTCACACCTGTGCCTGGCCTGCGTGGACTGCTGGACTGCGCTCCGCTTGCAGCTGAACAGGTGATAAGCAACCAGTGCTGTGCTTGTGGCTGTCGTCGAGTGCTGCACAGTCGCCCTGACGCACACACAGGTGCCGGAAGGTTGACTGGCATCTTAGAGGCTCTGTGTTGCAGCTCTGTTTATCGAACCTCTCCGGAGGACCAACAAGTTGCACAAAGCACCATTATCGCACCGCTGCTAAGCACCATCAGGTTCGGCGAGACACGACAACCCATCAGGGATTCAAATGTTGGAACAGATCTTGAATATTTGAATTCGACTTTTGTTTTCAACTGCAAACAGGCGTTTTGTCGAAGGAAGCAGCTGTGGAAGCCGCAGGTAGGAAGATGGTCTCGAGGGTTTTGGTGCCGACTACAGAGCACAGAGGCATTTTGTAATGCATCGCTTGTGATCAGGGACACCGAGTGCATATCTTGATCGACAATCATTTCGAGAACGACACAAGCCACAGGATTTCAGCGATCCAACAGGAAAATGATAGCTTTTCGGCGATGTTTTTAACGATCCATCTGTGCCATCACTGGCGACCCAGCCTCGCGGAATATAAATTTGCCGGTCAAGTTCGTCAGAGTAGCAAGCCTTCAAGCACTGAACCAACCACTGGCCGAGCATGCCGCCCGGAGGTGGTCTGTTCTCTGGCATAAGATCCTGGTCGCAAACGCCAAGGGGCCAGTACTTCTGTTCTACGCACTTCTGGGGGCCTGCAGCAAACTGGGGCATAGTCGCAGCGGTAATTGAAGTGTTCGCGCAGGTGAAAGTGGCCAGCTGCCTTGGGACCTCATACTGAGTTGCAGGGTTGTGCAGGGCATCTATGATACTCGGAAACCAGTGGATCAGATATCACCCAACATGACAGGAGGTGAGAGGCGTCCAATTCAGAAATGCATGCATGTGCACTTGGGCGCATCCCATTCAGGCACGGTGCGCACAATTGCCGGAGCCCCTGCCCGAAATCATTTAACAGAGATCTGATCTTTTGGGACTGTTGCATGCAGTCCTGTGCGTTTACAGCGCTCTGTTCATGCGCTTTGCCACTCAGATTCGGCCAAAGAACTACCTGCTTCTAGCGTGTCACGCGACGAATGAGGTGGTCCAGCTGTACCAGTTGCGGCGCTATTATCAAGGCAGAGCTCTCGCAGTCACCTCCGATGAGGTGGGATGCAGCTTTCCCATGCCATGCACAAGGGTCTGCTATGCTTGGGCTATCATCAGGCCTCCTCCAGTGCTGCCGGTTGCATGATCCTGCCATGCCAAGGTGTAGGTTGATTATTTCTCCGTCTGACCTTAGGAGCAAGATGAGTGCCCTGCTTTGCAAGACATCATGAGCACAAATACTTTCGGAGCAGCTGGCTGGCCAGCATTTGCAAGTGTTTGTGGTGGGAAGGTGGCATGAGATCCTGCAGCATCTCGCCAATGTTGTCAAATTTTTTATTGGCAACTCGACTCATGCTCACAGAAGGATCCAGCTTGAGGGGTACCTCAGTGTTTTCGACCCTGCCCATCAATCAGAGATGGGCAGCTGAGTGGACGCAGACAGTTTTGGCAGTGCTGCAGTGATCAAATTATAGCAAACATCTGACAATGGTTGTGCTGTCAGCTGCAAGAGGATCATGGCTGCCACCAGAAGCTGACTGACCGCAAGACCTAGATCTGCACATCTGAAATGCCTGCCAGACCTGAAGCTGGATGTATATGCATGCAGCACATAGGAGGGTTCAGAGAAGATGGCAGCAAGAAGACGCGCGTGGTTGTGCTGGGCTCCGGCTGGGG
>CAWUCP010000138.1:2500-20916 GCA_963920765.1 Ulota crispa
TACTTGTTTGCTATTGGTCTCTTGCCAATATTTAGCCTTGGATGGAATTTATCACCCGTTTAGGGCTGCATTCCCGAACAGCTCAACTCGCAAACAGGTCCTCGTGGAGCGGCGCACTCCGGAATCAAAGGAGCCCTCACCCTCGATGGCGTCCCTTTTGAGGGAATTTGGGTCCGACGCGCCGCAAAGGGACCTTCTCTAGACTACAAATCGAGGCGCCTGGGTGCCATGATTTTCAAGCTGGGCTCTTTCCAATTTGCTCACCATTACTAGGGAAATCCTGGTTAGTTTCTTCTCCTGCGCTCAGTGATATGCTTAACTTTAGCGCGTGGTCTTCTCTACTTAAAGATCTGATGCGTGACGCTCTTCCTGACCCTCGCGGATCGAGACGACACCTGCTGCTTGAGGTCTAGGACCAATTGGGCGGCGCGGCCGCGCTTTGAAATAACTCCAAGCGGGTTAGCGCTTGGACCACTCAATCACAGGCCTTGTTGCCACGACGGCCAGTTTCCTTCTCTCCATTTTAGCCAACCCGATCGATGTTGCGACACGACGCCCGGTCGGGACGGCCAGCTCCACTCGACCCAAGAGATTGTGCACTTGGATCGGTGTTTGGAGGCGCAATGACGCTCTAGCGGAAATGCCTTTGGACAAGCCTCGGGCGCAACTTGCGTTCAAAGACTCGATGATTTGTGGAATTTTGCAATCCACACTACGTATTGCATTTTGCTGCGTTCTTCATCGTTGCAAGAGCAAAATATACGTTGCTGAGAGTTGTGTTGGATTATATCAGTTCGCATCCTCCTCACAACCTAAGAGCTGCAGCAGCAGTTGGAGCCACGCTAGCTAGACAGCTAGCCAGCGCGACTCCTAGCCGCTGGACTCTCGAAGTTCCTCGTTATCAAGCGGGACTCAGTCACATTCAAAAAAGCGTCAGTGCATTGCTCCATCGTCGCCTCCACGTGCGAGCGGGGGCTAGCCGCGTCGAACGCGAATGGCGGGATGTCTGTGATCACCCTTCGGCCCAGGGAGTTACTCCCGAGTGAGCGAGCCAAGCCAAGCAAAGGGGCCGGCCAACTGGGACGCATCGCGGTTCCAGGAAAGCGCAGCGCAAGCGATCGACCCGCACCCTATCGATTGAACTCCACTCCACTCAAAGGAAGGTGAACACAAGAGACGGGTTTGTGTCGTTCGCGGTGGCGGGTTTGCTGCAACTTTGTGTGTGCAATGATCCTTTTGCAGGTTCAATACGATAACCTTGTTACGACTTCTCCTTCTTCTATATAATAGTGTTTAATGAACTTCTCACAACGTCACCGGCAGCAAACCGCCGGCGTCGCCGCGACCCGAAAACTTCATTGGAGCGACGGGCGGTGTGTACAAAGGGCAGGGAAATAGTCAACGCGAGCTGATGACTCGCGCTTACTCAAAATTCCTCGTTGAAGATCAATAATTGCAATGATCTATCCCCATCACAATGAAATTTCAAAAGATTACTCGGGTCTGTCGGCCCAGGTTATAAACTCGTTGAATCCATCAATGTAGCGCGCGTGCGGCCCAAAACATCTAAGGGCATCACAAACTTGTTAATGCCTCAAACTTCCATCGGCTAAACGCCGATAGTCCCTCTAAAAAGTTGGCTGCAAGGGAGTGAATCCCTCGCGTAACTAGTTAGCGGGCTGAGGTCTCGTTTGTTAACAGAATTAACCAGACAAATCACTCCACCAACTAAAAACAGCCATGCACCACCACCCATAGAATCAAGAAAGAGCTCTCAATCTGTCATCCTTACTATGTCTGAACCTGATAAGTTTCCCCATGTTGAGTCAAATTAAGCCGCAAGCTCCACTCCTGGTAGTGCCCTTCCGTCAATTCCTTTAAGTTTCAACCTTGCGACCATACTCCCCCCGGAACCCAAAAACTTTGATTTCTCATAAGGTGCTGGCAGGGTCATCGAATCAACACCCGCCAATCCCTAGTTGGCATCGTTTATGGTTGAAACTAGGACGGTATCTGATTGTCTTCAAGCCCCCAACTTTTGTTCTTGATTAATGAAAACATCCTTGGCAAATGCTTTCGCAAAAGTTTGTCTTTCATAAATCCAAGAATTTCACCTCTAACAATGAAATACAAATGCCCCCAACCATCCCTATTAATCATTACTCCAGTACTAAAGACCAATACAACAAGACCAGAGTCATATCATGTTATTCCATGCTAATGTATTCAAAGCATAGGCTTGCTTTGAGCACTCTAATTTTTTCAAAGTAACACCGCCGACTCTGCATCCCGACCAGCAAAGGCCAAGAGCGCGGCCCCGGCAAGAAAGAGGCCGGCGGGACCAGTGCACACCCACAAGAGGCGGACCGCTCCCCCCGACCTAAGATCCAACAATGAGCTTTTTAATTGCAACAACTTAAATATACACTATTGGAGTTGGAATTACCGCGGCTGTTGGCACCAGACTTGCCCTCTAATGGATCCTTGTTAAGGGGTTTAGATTCTACTCATTCCAATTACCAGACTTGTAAAAGTCCAGTATTGTTATTTATTGTCACTACCTCCCCGTGTCGGGATTGGGTAATTTGCGCGCTTGCTGCCTTCCTTGGATGTGGTAGCTGTTTTTTAGGCTCCCTCTCCGGAATCAAACCCTAATTCTCCGTCACCCATTACCACCATGGTAGGCCTCTATCCTATCATTGAAAGTTGATAGGGCAAAAATTTGAATGAAACATTGCCGGCGCTGGGACCTTGCGATTTGACAAGTTATCATGATTCACCGCAACACCAGGCAAGCCCGCATCGGCATTTAATCTAATAAATACGTCCCTTCCGCGGCGCAAATGTTGCAGGCGAGAGTTTGTGCACGTATTAGCTCTAGAATTACTACGATTATCCGAGTGGCAAATTACCATTGCCGCAGGCGGGAGTTTGTGCACGTATTAGCTCTAGAATTACTACAGTTATCCGAGTAGCAAATTACCATCGCTCCTTAAAGATCAGGGAGAGGAGACATCTGGTGAACCCCGATACCATGAGAGGAGATCCAGTAAGCTCCGCAAAGCTATGAAAGATGCTGAGGAAACGCAGGTATCCGAGGACTTTGAAGCAGACCCAATAGAACAAGCGGTAATGAGATTGACAAAGCCTGCGCAACCGTCAAGCTGGCACCCGCCCCTTTCACCAGCAGCACCCATACTCTCGAAATTCTGGTCCAAGAAAACAGGTAGAGCATCATCCAACCTAGCATCAGATTTTTGGGATGCGCTCTCCCTCTTAGACCTTCGAATGGCATTCAAGGGAGGAGCTAGAAAAGCACCCAGCAATGGGGTTTGCTACCTTACTGTTTGGCCTTTAATATACAAGGATCAGGGTGAGGGCAAAGTCATACTCTTGGATGCACCAAGCACAGATGCTGAGCCACACCTGAACAGGCCTAGCATTACAGGGCCTCTACAAATTCAATTCTCTTCCTCTAAACTAGGTATTGTGGAAGTTAAGGAGACCATCCTTACTGGTGTCCGAGCACACCTGAAGGAGACTTTGAGAAAGCCGCCACGAATCCAAGAGTGGATATCGGTTACTTGGTCTGCGCGGTGGGACACCCTCGACGAGAAAAGCGAACTCATGGTTTTAGCGGCTGTGAAGGTGACACAAAAAGCTCGATGCCTGGCCCATCATTCTTCCACATGGTGGGATATCGGATGCACAAGACAACTCTCGATGGTGGATGGCAGATATCAATTCAACACACTTGCGGCAAAATGGGCAGACAAGGCCATGTTCTTAGAAGGCCCGGTGGAATGGGCTCCTAGGATGCAAGCATCACCCATGAGTAAGACCAAACGGGCTCACACGACAAACTCAGATCAGACACATGTTGTTGCTCAAATGGACCAAAGCAACTTGGAGAATGAGGATATGCTAGAGCTTGCGGGGGAACCCACCGACGCGTTATGATACAACAAGGTGTCTTGACCGCTTCTTTCAACATCCGGGGTGCCGGTGTTGGGCCCAAGGGAGCATAGAAGGGCATGCACATCCGCAGACTCTTCAACCAATTAATTAGAGCACCTCAGATTGTGCTCATTCAAGAACACTGGATGGAACCGTCTCGCTGTGTTACCAGATGCAGGGGTCTCCCGTTTCCAAAAGGAGTAAGGGCTTGGAATCCGGCGGTGCGACATGCAAGTGGAACCGGAAAGTGGCGTGCGGACACAGCCATTCTCATCTTGGAGAAGTTAGGTTATAAGCACATAGGAGAAGGGGTGGTAGTGCCAGGTCGTGCTTAGTTTGTACAGTTGGAGGTAGAAGATCAGAAGGTCCTCACACTTCTGAACGTATAAGCCCCATCTACATTGCGTGACCGCGCTATCTTCTGGGAGGCGCTCGTCTCGGCGGATGTTGGAGGAGACCTATTCATTATGGCCGGAGACATGAATATGGTCCTAGAGCCGGAAGGTAGGACAGGAAACGCACGGACATTCACCTGCCCCAACAATTTGGAAAAAACCTCCTTTTCTAGACTGTTGAGTCATTACGGGATGGTAGACGCTTGGCAGGTGAACAACTTCTGGTGTGATTGGCAAAAACGCTACACATGGGCAAACAACAGACAAGGGATGGAGAGGAATAGTGCTAGAATTGACAGGTTCTATATCTCACCTCTGGTGGCGAATAGCGATGGAATTTTGAGTACACTAGTACATTTTGGCCTCTCCGACCACACGCCAATACTCTTGCATGTGGCGAGGGCAAAACTGAGACCCTAGCGACGACATAAGCTTCACCTTGAGCTACTTCAGAGCAACGACGCGGTACTGACCCTGGAGCAGGCGTGGCTTGAGAAAGATTCATCGGTACTAGGTGAAGCAGCAATGTAGCAACACTGGTGCACACGTGCGCAGAAACGAGTTATGGCCGCGGCGCATGCAATCAGCAAGGCGTGGCGTGTTAACAAATACAAAACGGAGCATGCAGCCGAAAGGCAAATACAAGCAGCAAAGAGGATACTGGCCCTGCGACTTGGCGACCAGAGAGCCACGGACAATCTCAACAATGCGAAATCCAGACTTCATGAACTTACTCTGAGCATTCTAGAGGCCCAGCATCATGCGCTCTCAGCAAGGTGGTGCGCCAAGGGAGACCGATGCACAGCTGAATTCTTTGACGTCTTCAAGGATATCCGTAACAATACTTCCATACCCCAGCTGCTGGTGGATGATGTAGTCATCTCGGATCAACACTCCATGATGGATGCAATTACTGGATTCTACGGACGGTTGTATACGGCAGAGCCAAAAATGACAGAAATATGGGGAGCCCGCGCTGAGGTGCTTAGAAGTGTCTAAGTAGTAGTTTCGGCAGCACAAAACGTGGGCCTCTCATTGGTGCTCACAGTTGAGGAAGTTTGTGCGGCCGTGAAAGACCTGTCCTCAGGAAAGGCGGCGGGGCTGGACGGAATCCCCACATATTTTTTCAAAGAATGTTCGGAGGTGGTTGGTGATGCATTATTTGAAGGTGTCCGGGAAGTGTTGGACACAGGAGTACTGTCTAGAGAGCATGACAAAGGTATTATCTCCCTTATCTCTAAAGGTGGCAATTCCCTATTCATTTCCAATTTTCGACCAATCACTCTCCTCTCCTCCTTTTATAAGGTGGTGGCTAAGGTATTAGCTAAAAGACTACAACCAATCCTTCCCACCATTGTGAGACCCTTGCAGACCGGATTTATTCAGGGCAGGTGCATCTTAGATAACAACTATCTAGCTCAAGAAGCCATGAACCACGCAATTGAGACAGGTCAAGACTGAACGCTTCTTTTATTAGACTTTGAAAAAGCTTAGGATAGGATCTCCTGGCCCTTCATGGAACAAGTATTGAGGAAACAGGGTTTTCATAACACTTATATCAGAGGTGTGATGGCACTCTACACGAACGCCTCTTCTTTTGTTGTAGTTAACGGTGAGGTTGGCCCTGACTTCGATTTATCCAGATCAGTACGCCAATGCTGTCCCCTAGCCCCATTCTTATTCATAATGGTTCTGAACGCTTGAGGCTACATGTTGGAGGATAGCACATATGGCATTCGTGGCCTCAGTTTACCGGATGGATCTGCCCTCCTTGACGCATCATACACGGATGATACCGCACTTTACCTACAAGGCAACCCTACTAATCTAATGAAAGCTCAGAAAGTGCTAGAAATCTTTTGTTTAGCCTCAGGCTCTAAGGTTAATTGGACTAAAACCTATGCTATCTGGGCCTCAGAAAGGGTAAGATCATTCAACTGGGGCAAGGAAATTGGCCTCAAATGGGCAGCTAAGGGCACCGAGATCAAGTACCTCGGCATGCAGGTTGGCTTCAAACTTCATGCTGAAGCTAATACCATAGAAGTCCTCTCCAAGCTTAGAAATAAGCTACGGTCGTGGGCTACAAAACACCTCTCTCTCGCCGGCCGTGTGCTGGTTTGTAACCAAGTCCTCCTCACCACTTGTTGGTACGCAACATCTAGCTGTGGACTGTCCAAAAGGTGCTGCGACTCCATTCGCAGACTCATGAGGACATTCATATGGACAGAACGAAGGGAAGGTTTGTGCACAGCTAGAGTCAAATGGGATTTGTGCATTCTATCAAGGAAGGAAGGTGGGCTAGGGATAATAGATCCTCTTCTTCAGTCTCAAGGTTTGTTAGCAAAGATGGTTGTCAGAGCCCTCGCTCCAAGTAACGCTTCATGGAAAACACTCATGCGATATAAAATATAGTACTGCCGGCCATTAGCTGATGCCAAGTGGTAGGACTCACAGAATTGGTTGTTCTTTAGCACTAGAGGTTTTCGAAACCACAAATTGTCCCCTCTCACGAGGGCTTGCTTCCGAGCATTCGCAGCAATCAGACCAGCCCTGATCCAAGGTGAACTCGGGAGTAGTGAAGAAGTGCTTAGGCAGCCTCTATTTGGAAATCCATTAGTATTAGAAAACGACACTACCACATTAGGGTTTGGCCCCAAGAAGGAACAAATTGGCTTCCACCTTTGGGCTAGTGCTGGCATTTCTTGAGTAAGGGACCTCTACGACTTTTGTAATGAGGACTGGTACTCGGCCACAACAATGCAAACTCTACTACCAAGGAGAGGCGCCGTATCTAAAAAAACGAGACTCCAGAGGCATGTCGCACTCTCTCACATACCCTGGGATCCTAGGCAGAGTTTCCGCCGTGAGACTTTCAGCACAGTTGACTAGCTACACAGTGTAGTAAATGGCAGTTTCCACCTAGTAACGAAGGAAGCAAGTGGAGGTGGCAACTTGCTTGCAAAGGCTTTCATCAACGTGCGAAATCAAGGACAATTCATCGAGATGGACCAGCCCGAAGAAGTACCACCGAGTGATGCTACTCTTGCTAGAGTTATCACTTGGGTGGCAAAGGATCGTAAGTTTGGTGAATGCAATCCTAGAGACAACTCGGAGTTCCCTGATTCCATATGGGTGACCAAAAACAACAAGATCATAGACCTCGCATGGGACCCAAAAGAGTGGCGCTGGTCCTCACGAGATAAGAAAGGCAAACTCCTCAGCACCCCTTTCTTCTCCTACTCATCTAAGCTTGGATATAAAAGCTATGTGGCCAAGGTGGGGGTGAAACCATTAGGCACCCTAGAGCTAGAGAATTTAGGCCTTGACTCAACTCTAGTACTATCTTACCTTCAACTTCTTTGGCACACTGCACGTCCAGCGAAGCAAGCAACATTTCTCTGGCAGGTTCTCAACAAAGGGATAGTAACCGGGGAGTGGCTCAGACAACGAATTCCTATGGCGGATCACGGCTGTTCATTCTGCCCTAACCAGCTGGAGACAACAGCACACCTCTTCTTCGATTGCACATTCACGGCATTGCTCTGGAATGCTTTCAACACGGCTGCAAGGAACGCCGATGGTTGTTCTCAACCTGCGCACCGCACTTATTGGAGTCCTTGATGGAAAAGCAGACGAAAGGAAATTCCCACTGATCTACTTCAACCAGCCTTGGAACATCATGCGTTCTTTCTTGATGTGGTACATCTGGATAGAATGCTGCAATTTCCTTTACGGACAACAGGCAGCGAGCTCTTCTTGAGCTTTAGGCGCATCATGGACTGCTACCATACACACCGGCATGGCATTATGGCAACAAATACATATCAAGACGAGAAACAGTGACAAGATCAAGCAACTCAAGATAGATTTTACCAATCAATGGGCTCCTTTCTTCTATGTACTGTGGAGTAGACAATGGAAATTTAAGTCTCCATTTTAACTAGAAACACTCTTTGAGTGTTTCCATTTCAACTTGTAATCAGAAAATTTTATAAAAAGGGGCCGGTGCGTCCCTGTTCCAACAGTTCCAAAAGGACTTTTAAGAGCAAATTACCATCATCTTTTCCTAGTTGTGTCCCATTGGAGATCCGCTTTTCACAGAGCCGCCGCAGCCACAAACCCTAATCGCCGCATTAGTGTTTTTTGGTGTCTCTTCAACTGGTTTTGGGAGGTTTGATTGAGTGCACAAGCGTCAAATGCAATATCTCTTAGCAAAGGGAGCATGTGTCGAAAAACCCCTAGCTAGAGAGCACCAGATCATTGTTTTCTGATACCTAGAAGCCTCAGATCTGACAATTTTAGTCCACGCTGTAGGAGCTAGACTAGAACAAGATCAGTCAAGAGAAGTAGCAAAAAGGAAGCGTTTATCCCCGTAAGGCCGCCTAGCCATCAAGTGAGCGTACAAACGCGGTCCGCGCACTTGAAAGGACCCTAGTATAGAACCGGTCAGGTTTCTAGTAAGATGTCAAATGCTAGCGGAGAGACAAGTGGGGCTGACGCCACCATGTTGGAGGTAGAGAAAGTGGCAGAAGAGAAGGTCCCGTCAATAGTACAGACTCCCGAAGTGAGCGCAACTAGAGGAAGGACAGAGGAGTTGGGCAGCGGGGCAGCTACAGAGCTTAGAATAACCAAAGGAGGAGTGACGTTGCCAACCTACGCATAAGCAGTGGCGGGCAAATCTTCGGTCATTACACTGAGTGATTCAAGTTCCGAGAGAGAAAGGGAAGCAAGAGCTATCCGACCAGTTGTAGATCAAAAGTAGAAGATCAAGGTCGACATACCGAAGGACAAGCAATAGGAGCTCTGAATACGAAGGTCGACATACCGAAGGATAAGCAATAGGAGCTCTGAATACAAAGGTTGACATACCGAAGGATAAGCAATAGGAGCTCTGAATACAAAGGATATTGATGGCGGCTAGATTAGTGTTGGGAAGAATATCCGGAATACCGCTAGGTTACAACTTGATCTTGATCTTTTTGAAAGAAAAGAAATGCAGGAGGTACGTATAGTTGCAAATCTTGGCAAAAGGGTTCTTTCAATTGAAATGTGTGCTAGCCTTAGATGCACATAGATGGATTGAAATAGGAGCATTAGAATGGAGAGATAGGATTGTTCAATTTTGTGCATGGCCAGTCGGCTTCTCTACGGAGGCTCCACCTCCGGAGATCCAAAGTGGATTCAGTATCCGGGCGTAGTTCTTGAATCTGGACCAAGTGATGCACACTCCATTCTAATATTGATACTTGGCAGGCTTGATAGGCGAAGTGCAAACAATCAAGTCCCTAGCATCAGCGTGCAAATGCACGGCAGGAACAATAGTCAACATTCTTGTGAAAGACATAGCCAAGCTACGAGGAACGCTCACCATCCCAATCGCCAAAAAGGAGAATGAAGAAGATAGCACCTTCGACCAGCCGGTTTACTATTTGGGTCTTCCAGATTAGTACAACCAATGTTGAAGGTACGGGCACGATCTCAAGGCATGCCCAATGGCTACATCTAGAGAATTGGGATTGAAAGAGAAGAACAAGAAGGAAGGAAAGTCAAACGCTAGGACAGCGTCTGCACAAATGGAAGGGAAAGAGTGGAAAAAAGTGGCATACAAGAAAATTAGAAGCAGGGGTTGGAAGGCCAACAGGATAGAATGGAAGCTCGTGGCCACAAGAATAAGGGGAGAACAGCGCTACCCCAGCAGGAAAACAAATTGGCGGAGGTTGGCAAGCCCGTAACGGCCAGCAACCCCGCGGCCGCGACTCCGTCAAACAAAAGCGGCAACCCTCAAACATGCATCGATCAGAGCCCGCCCCCCAAGCAAGACACCAGCAAAGGATTCAAATTCATTGTTGACGCACGTAAAGCACTAGCAGCTGGGAGAAAAAGAGAGGAGGAGGCCGCAGCCGTCCATTAGCCAGAAGCGATAAGATGCATGAGAAGGACAAAAGAAATTACAAAAGCAGCGAGACAGCTAGCAAAGGAGATATAGAGTACAAATCAGGAGCGAGTGGGGGGAGACACTCAAGATGCACCACCGAAGCTGTCCCAGACAATATACAAACACACCCAAGAGGACGAGGAGGACTCCTAGAGGCAAAAATGGCGCAGACCTAAGCGGAATCAGGAGCCGGCTCAAATGGAGTTGGACCCAATAGCGCTCAAAATGCTAGGCATGGAGAAAAGATTCAAGGGCCAAAAAGAGAGGCTGAGGACCAAACACCTAACCATACAATCTTTAGAACTCAAGCCCAAAAAGAAGCCAAAAAAGAAGTCAGAGAAGGAGCAGGTAGAGCAAGGAATGCTTTTGGGACTAGAACTTGTCCAATAGGAACTAGTCTAGGACAAATCTTTCCTAGCAGTTGAACCGATAGGTGGTAAATTTTGGGACCAGAGAGAGGACACACAACAAACCCAGCCTCCGCTTCAATTTTGGGCAAACACAACGGATGAAGGGATCAAAATGACCTTTAACACAAGGTCATCAGACAAGGCCGGGCAAGGAGAGAAGACACTTACCATATGGCCGCTAATCTTTAAGGACACCGAGGGCGGAAGGGAAATACTACTAAACTCGGAAGGGGATCACTTAGGATTAGCGTCAGAGCTGCAGATGTCCTACACGGAAACTGACGTAGGCTTGGAGGAGGTAGAGGATAAAATTCTACAAAATGTCCAGGGCTATTTGAGGAACACACTCCAAAAACCGCCAAAACTGCATCACTAGGAATCGATAGCTTGGTCCACACAATAGGGAGCAACAGATGAGGGGTCAAAGCTCATGTTTTGGCTGTCATCAAAGTCACCACAAAGGCCAAGTGTCTGAAGGGGGTGACGCTAGCATGGTACGAGAACTCGACTATCAGACAAGTGGAACAAAACATGGGGCGTAGCCAAGGGAATCATCTGCTGGCTAAGTGGGCGAGCCTCATAGAAATAGTAGTGATCACCGGAGAAAGACCGGACTTGCAGACAAGCACGCCATTAATGTTGTCAGTCAAGAAGAAGAGGGCGACAAACACAGCCTTCAAGTTCCCGACGCAATTGACTGGTCTGGCAATGCCCTGCAACACACACACAACGGAGAGGACGCGAACTGAACAAACCCCATTATTGATCGCCAAATGACACAAGAAGAATGCTAGACGAGGATTTAACATTAGCTTTGTTCAACATTAGGGGCGCAGGAACAGGATCTGCTAGAGCCCTAAAAAAACACATATTAGAAGACTCTTTGACTGCATGATGTATAAACCAGACATTATAATGTTACAAGAACATTGGTTAGAAGATATCTTGTGTGTTAAGAGTACTTGTAGTCTACCATTTGCTAAGGGCCAGAGAGAATGGAATCCAGCCATAAGGAGTCAACATGGAGAAGGTAGGTAGCGGGCAGGGACAAGGTTCCTAGTTGCACTGCAACTAGCAACAAAAGTGAGCGGCACCGGCATAGTGATTCTTGGGAGGGCCCAATTCCTCATGATCCTAATGGAAGGCAAAGGATCGCTCACCATTATCAATGTCTACGCTCCAAGTACATCTCAAGAGAGATGTGAAACATGGCGGAACCTAGTAGCGCCGACATACCTGGCGACACTCACATACTAGCTGGTGACATGAATTTTGTGGAAAGAGAAGGTGATCACCAGGGCAACTCTAGGAACTGCACAACTCAAAACCAAAGGGAGAAAGTGGCATGGTCCAAGCTCACAAGCCATTATGGGCTGGAAGATACGTGGTCACAAGACACATTCAGAAGGAGTTCTAACAAAGGCTTCTCATGGACCAACAACCAGTTAGGGGAGGAAAGAAGGAGCGCACGCATAGATCGGTTTTATGCAGCTAGAAAGGTAATCACATGTGGAGGGGAGGTATGCTATCAACAGCACACATGCCTCTCTGACCACGCACCAGCCATACTCAAGATTTTTCCATCGATGTATCGAGCAGCCAAGCGTCGGTTTTTTAACATTGAAATTTTGAGGAGTGTGAAAGCCACTGACAGGCTGAACAATGCATGGAGGAAGGATAAGCTTGAAGGGGCAAGAGGATTGGCTATGGAGTAGATCTCTTTAGCCTAGGAAAATGTCATGACAAAGGTGGAGGCAATTAGCAAGGAGAGCAGGGTAGACAAATACAAGGCTGAGAATGAGGCAGAAAAGAACATTCAAAAAGGGGAGGCCATCTTAGCCATGCGGCCAAACAAATTGGGAGCAATAGAGAGGCTGCACACGGCTTAGTCAGTACTACAAGAGCTCACACTAAAGCAACTAGACATCTAGCATCATGCTGAATCTGCGCGGTGGATGTCACAAGGCGACAAATGCACAAAGGAATTTTTTGAGGCCTTTAAGGACACACGGCATTGCTCCAACATAGCACAACTTTTGGTGGAAGGAAGTCTGATTACAGACCGACAGGAAATAGAGGCAGCCATCAGAAGATTCTACATAGAGCTGTACACTGCCAAAACTGAGACCCAAGCGCTGGAGTAAGCCAGAAGTAGCATGATGGAAAGTGTGCCAATCATAATATCTACAGCACACAAGAAATGGCTAACTAGGGTGCTCACAATGGAGGAATTCCAAGCAGCCATCAAGGATCTCTCCGGAGGCAAGGCACCAGGGCTAGACAGGATACCCACAGACTTTTATAAAGAATGCGCTAAAGGCGTTCAGGAGGATTTACTAGCGGCAATCACAGAGGTACTAGAATCAAGTACTCTCTCACGCAAGCACAACCAGGGCGTCATTGTGCTGATCTCCAAGGGGAGGGGATCAAACGCTCAAAGAAAAATTTTGGCCTATCACACTCTTGTCATCATTCTACAAGATTGTGGCCAAAGTGCTTGCTAGAAGATTACAACCATTGTTACCAGAGGTGGTGAGGCCATCACAAACAAGATTTATACAAGGGAGGAGCATCATGGATAATGTCTATCTAGCATAAGAAGCTATGGAGTACGCGGTGGAGTTGGACCAAGATCTAGCTCTCATACTTCTTGATTTTGAGAAGGCTTATGATAGGATTTCTTGAAGGTTTATGCAAGAGGTGCTCAAGAAACAAGGGTTTCATACAAATTTTATCAGAGGCATCATGTCACTGTACACATATGCTAGCTCCTCCGTGATGGTGAACGGTGAATTAAGGCCAATATTTGAGCTCACACGCTCAGTACATCAAGAATGTCCCCTTTTCCCCTGCTTATTTGTTGTAGTGTTGGACGCTTTGGGCTACATGATGGAGGACAACAAATACGGGGTGGAGGGGTTCAGACTACCTAATAGTGCAACTCTGGGAGAGGCATCATACGCAAATGATACAGCATTGTATCTCAAGGGAACGGCAGCCAATCTAAATAGGGTACATGGAGTACTCAGCACGTTTTGTGAGGCCTCAAGAGCAAAGGTTAATTGGGGTAAAACCTTTGCAGTATGGGCCTCATCAAGACCACAAGCATTTGTGTAGGGGGGACATAGGCCTGAAGTGGCTAAAAGATGGGGAGGGGGCCAAATATTTAGGTCCTTAGGTGGGCTTCAGACTAGCCAAAGATGTGAACACAGCACCTCTCCTCATCACGCTCAAGAAGAAGCTTAAGATGTGGGCAGCAAAGAGCATGTTGCAGGCAGGTAGAATCATTATTTGCAATCAAGTTTTATTGGTGACATGTTGGTATGTGGCAGCTTGCTGCGGCCTTTCCCCTTGGTGTTGTGACCAGATTCGCAGTCTATTGAGAGCCTATGTCTGGACAGGGAAAGGGGAAGGGAATTGTGCTGCAAGGGTCAAATGGACAACATGTGTTCTTCCTCGAGAAGGAGAAGGGATCAAACTCATTAATCTCCTCCATCAGTCACAAGCCTTATTAGCCAAATTGGTGGTTAAGGCTCTAGAGCCAGGGGAGAAACCCTGGAAAGCATTACTACGGCACAAGATAAACACCAAGAGACCCCTTGGCGACTCTAAGTGGCATGAGTCGCCAAACTGGTTGTTCTATGGCAAGGAAGTGAACACATCTGGATTATCTGTCCTAGCTCACACATGCCTAAAGGCGTTCATAGGAGTTTGTGGATGCTTGGAACCAATAGAACCAACACAACACAAAGAGTATCTCAGACAACTACTTTTTGGGAATCCATTCATTCTAGAAAATGAGGACACGACACTCGGGATGGGGAAGAACACAATGCTACATCTTTGGGCACGGGCAAGCATCAATATAGTGCGTGATGAATGGGACAATCATGCTGATGGCTCAAGACATGGCAGATACAAAATCTACTTCCACGGCAAGGAGCGGTGACAGAGAAGGCACTAGTAGAAAATTCAGCACAAAATCAACAAAATTTCAACCAAAAACTGTTGATTTTTTCTGTGAATTTGGTCAAGTTGATTTGGGTACTTTTTTGTTGATTTTCTGTTGATTATTTACAATTTTCTGTTAAACTTTTGTTGATTTTTGTTACGTAATTTATGTTGTTCAATTCTATTTCTTTTAAATTTTAAAATTTTTTTTTTCATAAAATTTTTTTTATTTTATGAAAAAGTGAACTTTTTAGGGGATGGGCAACTGCCCAAGACCCGGGCAGCTGTCCGAGCTCCTGGGCAGCTGCCCTAGCTGCCGAGCAGCTGCCCAAGCTTCTGGACAGCTGCCTCAACTGCCGGGCAGTTGCCCGAGCACCTGGGCAGCTGCCCTAGCCACCGGGCAGCTGCCGATAGTGGGGTTTGAACCCCCCACCTCTTTCCTCACATTCCACAACTTTATCACATTCTCAAAAACCATTAGAGAATGTGCAAATATACATGCACATACTAGCATCATGATTCTATTTGCACATTAAATGTTCATGTCTTTAATAATCCAGTAGACTTTGGAGGCTATTTCCGCCCATTAAAGGACTTTTTTCAAAAACCTTAGAACTAAGAAAAGTTGGTAAATGTATTTTACTTTCACCTCCAACAATTTTTTTTGGATTTCAATCTTTTTATCAAATGTTATGAGCTAAAATCAGAAAAGGTGTTTAGAAATTTTTAAAAGTTGTTTATGTCCATCCTTTTTATTTTGTTTATAATTTTTTTCTGGAATTCACAAATCTCATAAAGATTGTTGCAGGCAAAGGTTGGATTCATTAATAATTATTATTTAGTGCTCGTATTTTTTGTAAAAAGAACCTTATTTTGTTAAAATATCCTCCATAGTTTGATAGCTTCAAATAACATGATGTCGTGAAAAGTTACAAAATTAAATCCTTGCAATTATAAAATCAAAATTCTATTGACTTTTGAATAGTTTTGGATATTTTGTAAGGGCATTAATATGTGAACCACACCCTTTGAACTACTGTACCACACCCTTGGGGTAAATTTTAGATTTCTACCATCAAAAATTTGAGTTTGAGAATTTTGAATTCAAATTTGAACTTAGAGACCATGGTATTGTCTAAGACCATAAAAAAAGTTGCAATTCAACAACGCCCAATGAAAAAACTTATCTTTTTTTACAAACAAAAGTAAAATTAACAATTTTCTCCCTAACTAAACTTTTTCATTGGGTGTTGTTGAATTGCAACTTCTTTTATGGTTCTAGACAATACCATGGTCTCTAAGTCCAAATCTAAATTCAAAATTTTCAAATTCAGCTTTTTGATGGTAGAAATCTAAAATTTACCTCATGGTGTGGTATAGTAATTGGAAGAGTGTGGTACACATATCAATTCTCATCTTTTAAAGCTTATAAAAATATTTTATAAGATTGTTTTTTTTTAATTCATTTGGTTAGTAATAGAAGGAAAACTACTAAAAACACCCTTTAAGTCTTTCAAAATATCAAGTTTACGCCAAAAATATGTGAAACATAAAAAATAGTTCTTATTTTTTGTAGGAATATCAATTATACTCCTTTTATTTTGGAAAAATAATAAAAAAACTCTTCTATTTTGAAATGTTAAATATATCCTTGTGTTATTTGAAATGTAAAAATCACCTTTGGTTTCTTGTAAGAATTTGCATTAAACTATACACTTGGTTATCATGTAACACAAAGATATTTTTGGTACTTTTAATCGTTAAGGGACATTTATGATTTTTTCAAAGAATTGAGGAGCATCATTTATATATGTTTGTAAAGAAATTTTGGTATTTAAAACAACAAAATGTTGTACTTTTTATATAAAATTTTGTTGAATTAGTGAAGTTGTGTCCAAAAGTGTCCAGATCAACAAAAAACTGTTGAGTTTTTTGTTATTGTGGTCATGTGTTTACTTGACTTTAAAGGCTGCTAATTTTAAATCTTACCAAATTGTGAAAAGTAAAGAAAATAAAACTAGTCAATGTACACTCAAACTTCTAAAAGATTCTTTTTTTTTGAAAGCTTCTTTTATTTTTTAAAACTTCAAAATTTTTTAATGAGGTCCAAAAAGGTTTTAGAAAGATTTCAGAAAAAAAACCTAAACTATTGTGATAGTTTCTTTGAAAGTATTTTGATGAATTACAAAAAGGTTCCTAAAGGACTCTAATTCAGTCTAAGAGATTCTATTTCTATAAGTATTTTGAAAAACTTTAACAAATTCCATAAAGATTTTAAAAAGATTCGCAAAGATTCCAAAAAGGTTCTTGAAAATTCTTAGAGATTTTCAAAGATTTTTTGAATTTCAAAAAAGATTTTCAAAAGATTCCCAAACATTCTCAAAGATTCTCAATTGTTCTCAAACATTCTCAAAGATTCCAAAATTCTTGAAAAGATTTCCAAAGATTCCAAATGATTCTCAAAGATTCTAAAAAGATTTTCAAAGATTCTCAAAGATTTCCAAAGATTCTTGAAGATTCCAAAGAGATTCCCAAAGATTCTCAAAGATTCTCAAAGATTCCAAAAAAACTTAAAAAGATTTCCAAAGAATCCAAAAAGATTCTCAAAGATTCTCAATTGTTCTCAAACATTCTCAAAGATTCCAAAAAAACTTGAAAAGATTCTCAAAGATTCTCAAAGATTCTCAATTATTCTCAAACATTTTCAAGATTCCAAAAGATTCTCAATGATTCCAAAAGGGTTCTCAAAGATTCTCAAAGATTCTCAATTGTTCTCGAACATTCTCAAAGATTTCCAAAGATTCCAAATGATTCTCAAAGATTCCTAAAAGATTCTCAAAGATTCTCAAAGATTTCCAAAGATTCTTGAAGATTCCAAAGAGATTCCCAAAGATTCTCAAAGATTCTCAAAGATTCCAAAAAAACTTGAAAAGATTTTAAAAGATTCTCAAAGATTCTCAAAGATTTTCAAACATTCTCAAACATTCTCAAACATTCTCAAACATTCTCAATTGTTCTCAAACATTTTCTAAGATTCCAAAAAAACTTGAAAAGATTCCGAAAGATTTCCAAAGATTCATGAAGATTCCTAAAAGATTCTCAAAGATTCTAAAATCTCAAAAAGATTCTTAAATATTCTTAAAAATCCTGAAATGATTCTCAATGATTCCCAAAAGATTCTTGAAGATTTTTAAAGATTCACAAAAAATTCCCAAAAGATCTTCAAAAGATTCCAAAATTTCTGTTGATTTAGATAATGGTGTCCAAATCAACAGAACGTATTTAGTTTTTTACAGAATTCTGTTAACTTAGTCAATTAGCGTGGGCAAGTGCCCAAATCAACAAGAAACTGTTGGTTTTCTGTTGTTTTGGAAGGAGTTTTCTACTTGTGGACCAACGCTCCGCCAGCACGCTAACCGCCGGAAACCGATCAACGAGCACATGACAACACCCTGCCCAAGCAGCACCCCATGAAACCCCGCAAGCAAGGCGCGACAGGATACCACCCAGAATGTGAGTCAGCGCCACCGCACACACACCTCACGGATCCACAACAATAACGGTGCACTTAATCTAGCAAGTGCAATGCGAGGGGACGGACGACCAGCAGCTTTCGGTCGCAAGAGCAAGCGCACCTCATGCGCCTCTCGAGCATTTTGCAAAATGCGACTCGCACCCCACTAGTAGAAAACTCCTTCCAAAACAACAGAAAACCAACAGTTTCTTGTTGATTTGGGCACTTGCCCACGCTAATTGACTAAGTTAACA
>CAWUCP010000139.1:0-16071 GCA_963920765.1 Ulota crispa
GCACACTGTGCCTGCGCCATTGTGTACCCAGACACCGCGCCTGTCCAGCAGCTGCACAATTTGGTTGCTCTATAAGGCTGCATATGCTCTGACTTGCATGAAGGGGGTCATCTGCCACCATGCGAGCGTGCAGCATCACCTAAGTACAGCCGTCGCACCTCTTGCATATGCTTGATCATTCTGTAAATGGGATGAATGATCACCATGCCCGGTCAAAGCGAAATGCCTGACGGGTATGAGTCAGCCGCACACAGCATAGACTGAGCATCCCATGTTGCTGAAGTGGGCAAGCCGCACCTCATCGGGAGAGAAGGACTTGGTGCCGAGGGCGAGTGCGATCTCCACCGCGAATTCACGGGACAGAGCGGCGAAGGCGGGAACGGCGCGCACCCACCTTGCCTGAGTGTGCTCTGCCACCTCTGCACTCAGGCTCTCGCTCATGTGTCCGAGCAGGTCAGGCCGGTCCTGCGGTGCAGAGGCCCACATGCTGTCTGGACCTTCCAAACGGTCTGGACCTTCCACCGCCCCAAAGTCGTATCTGCTGCATGCAAAAGTTCTTGATGGTAGCACGATGCAACATGCAGACTGCAATTTCGACCGTGACTGATGCATCAGTGCTGCCACTGCTGTCGTCCATATATTCATGTTGGTGCGTTCTGCCGCTACGACTTCATCGGTCTTCGTCAGGTGACAGCGATGTGGTATTGCCTACGACCCCGATCATTGCCAGATGTGTACAGTAGGCCGCACCTGCAGTGATCGTGTGACCCGCTGGTACCGAGCAAATTCCCGCAACTTCAGTTGCAGCTTTTGCGGCAGCACATTCTTCTTTGCGAACGTGTTCAGCCTGCGTCGTCACAGCATTTCTGTGAATAAAATTCCACATCTGTTGGACGCAACGAAATGAACCCAGATTGAGTGCGTTGATTACGAGCACGCACAGCCTGACATTGCCGTTACACGAGCTGGTTTTGTGTTTGAATGAGCGATTTGAAACGTTAAACTACCTCCGGAGGTAGTACATAGCGTTTTAGAAACGCTAATCAAAACTCTATAAATATTTTCATTCTGAAGATTAGTGTTTCCAGAATGCTATACGTACGAGTACTGCATCCGCAGGTAGTTTAGTGCGTTTGAAAGGCTAACCCAAAACACTCATCCAGCCCGTGTAAAGACACTAAGACTTGCCCATGCTGAATCGAAAGACATGAATGAAAGGCTGAAGTGCCACTGGACAGAGAGACGGAGCGCACGTGTCCATGGTGCCAAAAAACTCGGACTCGTCGGGGTCCATGTTCGCCACAATTCCACAGACGGCACCCACCATGTACGCATACAGCGAGGCGCCAATAAAGATGCCACCAATGACGTAGGCACGCTCCAGTGTTGTCTGTGGTGCTACGTCTCCATACCCGCTGCACACAAGCGCTGCTGAATTATGTAACAGACCGTCCTGAAAGACACCTGCTGATGATCTGACGTTTTCAAGAACTGTCAGCTAGCACTTATCCTAGCAATATGGTAGCCTGTGCCAGCACACTTTGCGCCGATGCACTGGCTTCCTCGGTCGCACTGGTGGCACCAATCGATCCTGGTGGTGCTTGCAAGGAGGCATAAGTACAATCACGTAGCCTTGAAATCGCGTAAATGCAGTCATTCCATCCGCCCTTCGTTCGAACAAACTGAAGGTGGTATTGTGTGGGCAACGTGCTTCTGGGGGTGCATCTGGCATTGACTATGTCTCACATAGTGGACATGGTCATGGCGCTCCAATACAGAGCCACGTAGTAGATCTGCCAATGTGACACCACAGCGCCGTGTCCTGCTTGTGTATTGTACTGCGTCAACCACGTATGCCGCTGCACCCCATGCCCGCGTCGCTGTCTCAGATGGCAGTGACACCCGCAGGAGTATATGCGCACTTGCGGATATCGATTTGCGGTGCTATTGTTGCAGCTTGAAAACGCAGGGTATTGGTCAAGCATGCGTATCGGCACGTATGCCAGCGATTGTAGCTCCTGAGCTGCGAAGCATTGTTGTGATTGAGAGAACATGCAGGGAGGAGGCAAAAGGGGAAGGGCAGCAGTATGGGCGTACCGCGTGAGGCTCTAGCGCCGTGACCAGATGCAGGCCGCAAGCCAGCCAGTGCGCGCACATAAAGGTGATGCAAAGAAAAGAGCAGAGTCGCAGGGTGGAGAAGTTGACGGGAATCCAAGCCTCCCAGCGGCGAAGAAAGCGCTGCACCTTCAGCACCCGCGTGAGCTTCACCAGCCGCAGCAGCCGCATCATCTGCACCCCGCCCAGTCGCAACATGACGGCAGCATTCAATTCAGACAGCAGTGCATGTGACTATTATTCCTGCAATAAGCGAACGCAAAAACCCAGCCTGAATACAATTCAGCTGCAGGATATGCTTTACACCGGCACGATCGCCGACCGCAGTGTGGCACTCGGATGCCAAATACTTATACAGTCAAATTTTTTCATCTGGTCACCGTCCGTTTCTGCAAGGGGGTACCTGTAGCTTTCCGACCCAGGTGTCACCGCAGGCAAGCATGACCAGATCCCACGGGATCGCAGCAGCCAAGTCTATGGAGGCCCACCCCCGCAAATACCTCCGCCTGATAGCTTTCAACTCCATAACCTGCACACCCATCGGGAAGAGCGTCAAGCATCCTGTGTATTACAACAGTTTATTACCTCAATCAGGTTCATGAGCATCATATGTCAGCAAAAAAGACGGCAACAGCTCCAGCTTACCCAGACATCGTGCTCTTCATCCCAGTATCCCATAAAGGGCTGCAGGCCCATGTCCGCAATGAAGGAGGCGTCCACCACCAAATTCAGTAGAAGCAGCCCTGTGCATCGCGACAAGATCATACAAGACGCATAAAGTGCAACCGAAGCAGTGGCATCCGGGTTCTCTTTTGCCGGTGCTTGCAGCAGCGTCTCTTGTCGGATGCACAGCTGAAAATGTCAATGAAGGCCAATTGATATATGACAGGCGGTGAACGCGGCGGAGGAGGGCACTCACTGCCAACGGTGCCATGCAGGAAAGCGCACTGGTACGGTGTCACCAGCGCTGTCCACACAAGGCAGATCCCCATCCAGCAGTCCCAATACTTGGTCTGTGCGGACGACAACCCATTAAAGCATCAACGCACATGCAGACGATTGGGGTGATACATATGCTTTAGGCAAATGCTACTGGTCTTCACGCCAACTTCATCTGGATGCACCCGCGCAAACTCGGCTGTAGACGATGCAGTCGGAGAATTCCTTGATGCAACGTCATACTGCTGCAGGCTTTGGCAGCCAGCTATGCCACAAAGCGAGCATATAAATAAATCGCGAGCAAAAAAGTCATGTTTGCGTATGTAAATTTACGAGCGTGTCTCGAGAGGCACACCCAGACCGACATCGGGTTGAGTACGAGGTTGGAGGCGGGCACGAAGGCTGGCCGCTCCGTGCGGTCCTCCCGGTCCTCCTGTTGCAACTGCCGCAGATGCGCTGGCAGTCGACGCAGCTCATCCCGCGTTGCATCCACTAGACGGTCCTTTCCCCGCGCCAGCTTTCTCGTAGTAATTTGCCACCCTCGTCGTCCGCCACCCCCCAAACCGAAGAAATACCTGCGGGTATGCACCTCGCCTTGCCCTATGGGCTGGACAGAACCGCAGGAGTGGTGTACACTTCCTGGCTGGAATGATGCACACCAGATCACTCATTAATGGCAGGATCCAATGCGGACAAGAGTGACAAGTGGGAATCGATGTTCTTTCGCAAGTTTTACGCTTCGAGGGTTCCGAAAACGTTTTCATATGGATGAGCATGATCGCAAGGAGATCTGATTTGCCAAAGCGTGGCAAGCTGTACTCAGGTACATTTAAAGCTGTGTGAGCAGCAAGCGAAATGGTGCCCTGTACATCTCTGTGCAGTCAACAAAGGTTCTTGAACGCAGTGAAACGAAGCGCAACTCTTTAATGGATCGATGCTGACATCTCCAATCGATCAAGGACACATGCGCTGGGTGGCACAGTACGCATTCGGTCTTGCCAAGCACCATAACCACAAGCAGCCATCGTAATCGTCACCGTCATCGACCCACCTCCAAGGACGCCACCTCCAAGGGCGATTGCGCCACTGCGCCTGATCGTTGCTGGATGGCCCAACGTTGAGAGGAGCGAATCCATCAAGCGCTTCAATCCGGTCATGCGGGTGTGAATCGTAAAGCTCCTGAGCAGCTGCCGATTCATGACTCGTCCCTTGTGTTGCATTGGCGAGTGCAACCTTGTGCTTGTACTGACCATGTTGTACATGGTGCAGCAGTTTGAGGAAGATTGAAGCAGCCAATTGAGCACCCATCACGATGTTGTTCCAGGAAAATCTATCGAACGCTGCGTGGGGCCCCTTAAAACACCTTCATACGCCTAGCATAAACCATTCGCGTCATGCTCAAGAACACCTGCCACACGCACAGGTGAATGACATCAAGACTCATCATCATCGACGCCTTTCCAGACGCAAACAGAGCGGGTGCAATTTTGATCGCCTTGGAAGAGCTTGGAGTTTTATTTGGAATGAAACATCTGGAATGGCGCATTCTGGTCTCCGGCAGACCGGCACGGCTTTTCCCCCGTCATCGGTACGGTCGCAGGCTCGCAGGCTCGCTGCGAACAAATGCAGAAAGCTAGAGATCCAGCCAATGTCATGACCGATGGTTCAGCATTTAATCGGTTTTGCTTTTTCATCTTTTACTCTATAAGTTGCACAGACGCCTTGACTTCCCTCAACATAAGCGGCCGATGCGTGCACCGGCGGCCAAGCGCAGCCATACCTAGCTAGCTAGTCCGCGCAAATTTCGCTCGGGGCGATGCCAGGAGGTAGGCTGCCCTGTTAACATCGACATAGTACTGAAATTCATAGGCGACGTTAGCATTGACGCGAGATTGCTGCGCTCAGCAGTCCGGGGTTGCCGATGTTGTGCGGTACCGTGGTGCGCGTCAGTAATGACGCTCCGCCTTCCAAAACGCGGTTTCGTGTGCACGCGTCCCGTATGCTCGGGAGTCAGCAAAAGCTGTGTCAAAATGCTTGACAATTGTTGCCAGAGCTGCACGCCTGCGGCTGCAACGCTGCATGTCCGCCAAGTGACCACTCAGCACTGCACCAACGATTTGTCAGACAGCCCCAATGAGATGTCCTCCGACCAGCTTCGACTGCAATGTGGCACACGGCATATATCAAGGCACGAGTTCTCTGACAACATTCGACCTTGCTTCCTCATTCGTTGTTACAGTTGCGCGCCAGCGTTGTGCGCAACATTCGCACCAAACCTCCTATCTGAAGGCAGTTGCAGCGACATCACCCGTGCGCACTAGCGTTGGAAGTCATCTGCTCATTGGTACAAATGTTGGCTGAATGCGAAAGCCTGCAATGTGCACTCCGAGCATACAATGCAGTTGGGATGCTAGCACAAGATGATCCTCTCAGCTGAAGGCCGTGGTGCTGGAATTGCAGGCAGAAGCCTTGAGCCAGATGAGCTGCTCCTAACCCCAAACGCGCCGATTAGGCATCAGAGAAACAGAGGGTGGCAGGTTCCGACTCTCAGCGCCTGCTTAGTAGGGACAGTCGCAGATCAGGTGCGTTGCATTGCATGCTGATGTCTGCCCTGTGCCTGCAGTATGATTGCATCGCAGTATGAATAGCGCTCCACACTGCGGTCCATCTACGTCATGTGTTCTCACGAGGGACAGCAGCATGCCGGGAAGTGCAGTTTGCTCTGTCTGCTGCAGTGCGCAATGTCTGCTCTGCTACCCAGGAAGCTGGCTTTCATGCTGTTTAGGTGCAGGCTGGGTCGCTCCCGACGCATACAGCAGCAGTGGTGCGGACCTTAAGCTCACTCCACTCGGGTAGTCCTACCAGTGGCGGGTCCATTCGCACTGACCCTGACGCCGCAGCCCATTGGACATTGCCAGCAGTGCCACCGCCACTAAAGAAGCTCCCTCTTCTTCAGGTGCTGCGCTCACAACACGATATGGTCAATCTAAGGAATTGGAGACATTCCCCTTCATGTGCTTCGTCATGGATATGGTCAGTTCCTGTCAGATATCTGTGATCAGCTCGGCGCTGCTTCACCTCTGATTGCAGTCTGCAGCAGTCGCTAGGGCTTACTGCCCAGGGCTTGCGATGCATTTTTGATTTGTAATCTGTTCTTCTCCATCTTTCGGAAGCAGTTCTGGGCCGTCGTGCTGCGCCAGGTGCTGTCGGCGTCGCTCTCGCCTCGGCGGGCGGAGACAGCAGTCCCAGCCGCAGCCCCAGGCTGCACGCCTCTCCAGACCGACGTATCGCCTGCACTGCCACCGACGCCAGCGCACTGCCTCGTATCAGACCGTGCAGCCGGCGAGACAGACGTGGAGTCGGACTCGGAGGCGAATTCTGCTTCGAGTCGGCACAGCCTGTCCAGTGCAGGAGGCAGCAAGCAGCGGCCCCGAGGGACCCCCCGGGACACACCCCGCTCATCCTCTGACGGCTCCTTCTGGAGCCCCGTAGAGGAAGTGCAGGCCAACTCCTGGGAAGGTGATCGGGCCGCATCCGGAGTCTGCTGAGCGCTCACCATGCTGGTTTGATGCAGACCACTGTGAAAAACCGCTCAGGACGAGGGAGCCAGTCACTCACATGCCCGCCCAGGTCGGAATTGCAGCTGGACCGAGTCAGCTTGAGCTGCTGATCAGCACCCGGTTAATCTTTGCTACGAATCAAGCGTAGTGTGGCGGGCTTAGAGTCCGAAGTCCACCAGATTCTGCACGTCCGCGCGCAGGTACACCATCAACAGCAGAAAGCCAGCTGGACGTGGACAAGATGCAGCAGCTTAACGGCGGCATTGCCGCCGGGACGCCACCTGACGAGGAGCAGGTTCCGCTGACTGCATACGTGGTGCCGTCACCTGCAGCAGTGTTGCGCTACGTGGAAGCTGCCGGCGCCGGCGCCTTGCTGACTGCGATCGCCTCAGTCCTGTTCGCCCCGGGTTGGGCTGCGGAGCATGCCAAGCAGGTTTGTCGTTGTCAGCTGGGCTTTGCGTCAGTCTTGCTGCCGCATGCATCAACGCGCTGTGATCATTGCCATAGCAGTCTAGTCGATTCAGCGCATGTTGCATGGTCCGATCCGAGCACTCTGGGTCGTAACATGCACACAGTTGTCGCCGATCACTTGGTCTGTTCGGGGCTTGAGTATCAGCCGTATTTTGATCATGCTTGGACACCGACAAACTGGAGAGAGTGGGCTCGGCACCCCAGGCCGCCTGCCGATGAGAGTATTTCCCTGTGCAGCTGTTGGTCTGTGGTCTCCTGGTGGTTTTCGGATGGCTTATGTTCCGGGACAGCAATGCCCCGGCCCTGGGCACTGGGTTTGCCCTGCGCTTTCCCTCGCTGGCATGGGAGGACGCCTTCCAGTTCCACGAGAGCCGTGAGAGCGCCCCCTCTGCGCCCTTGCCGCAGCTTCCTGTGTGGCGGGCTGCTTTGAATTGCGTGATGTCGGTGTTGAGACTCAGCAATGGCGAGCAGCTTCTAGAGCATACACAAAGTATGCGCTGGTGCCGGGAGAGTTGTATCTGTTATCATAAAACATAAAACAGACCTATCAGTACATGTACTGAAGGCCATCGTTTGCGTGCAAGCCAAGCAACTTGACACGGGGTCACCCCTAGAGATCTTGCTTGAGTTCGAAGCATTGCACATGCAATGACGAAGCTGCTGATGGAGGAGCGAGGGCCATGCCTCGGTGTGAATGGGGCGCCCTCGCCCCAACCTAGATTTAAAATTTCACAACTCAGTCAAAGCCTCGACATGCAGAAGTTACGTACTGCTGTTGGTTCTAAGCTTGCTTCCCAGGAGCTAGAAAATGTTCTGAAGTTATTTTTGAACCTCACAGCTCGTCACAGCTCGCGGCCCTTGTGCATGCAGGACGGCGCCTGTGGTCAGACTTCGCTGCGTGCCTGGTGGCGGTGTGCCAGGGTGCCGTGAGGACACAGCGTGCCGTCGCCGGCAGCTGCCCTCCGGGCTCAGGGCTGCCGACCGCAGCGCACCTCCTGCTGCAGGCGCTACCATTTCTCTTGCTTGCCGCTCGCACGTGAGTGCCACCTCGGCCACCCCCCGCCTGCTGGGCTGCCTCAGCATGCAGGGTGGCACGCTCGTCCACAGCAGCCTCGCAGTCCTCTGGCGATCTTATTCTGACAGGCAGCATTGTTGGTCTTGATAGCTGGGCTTTGATGAAGCCGTTTTGCTGCATGGAGCCTGCTGCTCGGTGCATGGCGCGTGCCAAACAGCTTTATGTCTGCTGCAGAAAGTGGTATGCGAGCAACCGGACTGCAGTTCTCACAACCATCCGCCTTGCAAGCACAGTAAGCTTCTTCCTCTTCCCCATCTGCTGTGACCCATTGACAACTCGCGGTCAGGGACGTGCTCTTGGGTGCTGTGATTGAATTGCCGATTTTGCGACCAGGCAGATATTGAGCTGTTGATGGTGGGTTTATGCCAGCAATCTCTGCGGTCTGTTGATGGCATCCTGGGGTATACAGGCACTGGTTGCAGCGTGGAGCGTGGGCGTGCTACCAGAGTGCCGCAGCCCCAATTCTGACCTCAACATGGGCGTACTGGGTCTGACCGCCGTTCACCACGCGCTCGCTTTCCAGGTGCAGCATGCAGCCACAAGGCTACAGTCATCTCAACTCTTCCTCTGCTGGAAGCCGCTTATGTGGTGCAGTCAGGCGTTTCAGACCGTTTTGGATCCGGATGGTTTTGCCTGGCGCAGTCTGCAAATTGACGGTTTCTGCTCACCTGTCCACCATTTCCAATCAAAAGTTGCAGAACACAGTTAGTCAGGTGCAGAAAGGACGCTGGGAGTCAGCTACAGACTGCAGACTCAGGCACCATGTTTTCCAAGATGACAACTTTCTAGTTGCAAGCTCTCCAGACGGAGACTGACCACGCTTTGCGCCGGACGTGCTTTCCTTCGCATCGTCATCACACAATGACCAACAGATCAGTCATTACGAGGCCGTTGCTGACGTCTGCGCCTGCACTTGCAGATTCCCATCAAGCAGCACCTGCTGGTGAGTGGTGTGGAGGCGCCGGCGGGGTCGCTGTCCGCCCTCGCCCCCTGGCTGCGCACCAGGCAGCCGCTGCCGCCACTGGGGTCTTTCCTGGCTTCCGCGGCAGTGGCGCTGGCTATCGCGCCGGCAATTGCGGTGTACCTCTCTGAACGCAGCGCGCGTTTCTGCTTCGCCCGCAACCACCGGATGCAGCTGCCAGGTGAGACTGGTGCCCAGGCTTGGAAAGCTTCTGCCCCGGTGGCAGTCGCTTGACGGCATGCGGAATCGTGCTCTGCCAAAGGCGCACTGGGGTATGCCGTGACGAGCGGCACGCCTAGATGCACTAGCTGCGAAGGGTGGTGTGCTGCAGAGGGTGCCGCAAAGGGTGCCTCAAAGGGCCACACGTGTGCCTGCCGGGTTGAATTGTGGTCTGGCAGGCTGCTGCTACTCTGCCTCGAACGCTGCTCCGTTTCTGCACGCAGGCACAATGGCCCCGAAGGTTCCCACAGACGACTCTTCTACCTTCCCATTGCATTCTGCCGGATCCTCCACCGGAAAGTACGACGACACCCGGGTGAAAAAACAACTGCGGGGCACGCCTCCCAACCCCTTCGAAGTCGCTTCCACCTCCTGAGGACGGCATCGTCGCAGTGCTGTTCATCCGCTATGCAACTCTGATACTCTCGAATCACGGACCACAAGGGCGTTCGCTTTCTGCGGGCCTTCCTGACAGGGCGCAAAAGGAATGAGCAAGTGCGAGGGCATGCTGCTGCCTGTTTGCGCCATCACTACAAGTCTGCGGCATCTCTGTCATCGTTGCTTCCTCCACGCAGTCTCGCAACAGCTCTGAGTGGAGTCTGCAGCAGATGCGTTTGCTTTTGCAACTGCCTCAAGTGGCTGCGCATTCCGGCCATTCCAGTCGATCAGACCCCTTTTCAAATTTTAACAGCAGCTGTTGTTCACAATAGTGGCGCCACCATGATATTAAGGCACAACACCACAATTTTGAATACTATTACATTGCATCATTGGGGTATTGCCAGAGGCATTTGGGAGTTATTTGGGTTAAATAGTGGAGCTGCAATGATAACATCACTGCAGCTCCCTTCTCGTCGTCAACTACCTTCTGACCTGCACTCGCATTTCGATTGGACGTGCGTGCGTGCGTGCACTTACGTTTTTGTCGTCAAATTGGGAAGTCAGGCACGGTGGCTATTCGGATTCTGAGCTACATTTTTCCAGAGAAGTTTTGTTTCATTTTCTTGTCTCCGCGATGCATTTTTACCTTTCGTTATCGGTGTGTGCTGTGATGGCTTTATTCATGCATTGTTTTGGGTCCTGCAGGCACTGCTGCATTGTGCGTGGTACACGCACATTCACTGCTAAGCACGTGTATGTTGCACTGGATCTGATTTGGGTTGTAATCAAATACCATTGCAGTCATTTGGTGTGCCATCATAGCGGAGGGAATGTACGGTAAAATATACCGTATTCTCTTTAATCATAGTCCCACCCCTCCTTTCTCCTGCCCACCCTCCCAAGCTCGCCCACGATGGGACTATTGGTCACCGCCGGCCGACCTGCCTGGCTGACAATAGAGTACTGATTTGACCCCCCCCCGTCTGCATCACATTGCAGCATATCGTATAAAGCTGCAGTCCACCAATGGCAAATTAGGACCAAGCGACCTCACCGTTGATATCAGTACGTTGCCGAATTATAATATGCCCTGGCTGGATCATATCACTTGATACAATCGATTCCTTCTGGATGCAGATGTTTCAGCTCATATCTCATGCAGCCTACCATTTGCAAATATGATGGGTCTCCCTGCCTAACACAACAATCCATACGCGACTAGGGCGCAGATATTGTGATGAGCTGACATTTATGTGAATGTGCATTTTCACCGCAGCCCACCAATCGCAAGTGAGTTTGAACCACGCAGCTCCAAACGCGGGCCTATCACGTAACCAGCGGGCCCTGCCCAGGGCATGACCTTGACTCAATTGCAGGTCTGCTAGGCGCACAGCGCCCGCTCTTGCCTTCAGAAATCTTGTAACAGACTTTCTTTCGAATTCAGCCCTGTGTGACACACGCCTGCGCGGCTAGCGTGGTACGCGTACCATCGGCGTGAGTTCGTCACAGGCAACTTTTATCGCCGCACTCGCCGACTTCATTTGAGGTCCAATCTACCACCACAATCGCGTCTGGTGCAGGTGAGCCGTCTCCAATCTGAACCTCTGCATCAAGCCTGCTGCCATCTCTACGAAGTGATTATTTGCACAATGAGCTGCCGCTCGCTTATGCATGTACAACGGTTTACTGTTCAGATCATGATCTACCCTGTGCTACGAAGGGCGTGCCCGTGGTCGAGACATTCAAGTCAGCACCAATTTTCTCCGTGGCCCCGCCACACCTGAGCAACACAGACTGCAGACACAGTACGCCTCAAACCTCGTGGTGCAGCCAGGCTGATCTCTGATTTGGCCTTATGCATTCTAAACACCTATAACCTAGAGACGTGACTGCTTGGTGACCGCAGCGTTGCAGTGGCAGCCTGGCAGGCGAGCTGCACTCTGTGATGGTGTGCAATGAGTCAAGGTATCAACCACCGCACCCAGCGATGCTCGTTGTCACGGGGGCTCCTCTGATTTGATTCTCAAACCACTTGGTTATAAGAAAATTTCTTTCTCGCAGCTTGTGCTGCTTCAGCAGAGTCTGGTGCTGCTTGTAAATGAGCACCCAGCACTGCAGGCGCAAAAGTGGCAATGTGGCATGGGCCATGAAATTCGCAGATGAGGTGCCTGCTGGTGGCGCTCCTGCTGCTGGTGGCGGGATGCGGCGCCAAGCAGACCGAGACTGTGGGGCGCAAGCAATACCTGGTGACTTCCAGTGCGTACTCCAGAACGGCCGTCCGCGACGGAGTGCAGGCGTCCTACACCAGCAGCACCGATGGCAACAGCACCACCTACAGCATCGTGGTGCGTGCTGCCAGCTACTTCTCTTGCCCGATCGACAAAGTCTGAAGCAGGACGTCAGGCCCGGGTGCACCGCTGATCAGGCAGGGGCAATGCCGGCTATAACGCTACAATTTCGAGTTCCACGATCAATAAACGTATACACTACAAGCGCAGATGCAAGATTGAATGCACGTGGGCTTCCACAACTTGGTATTTGATGTGTAATATCCAGAGAAGATTGCAGGTCGCAGGTCGCAAGTCGCAAGACGCATTGAATTGAATTGAAAATAATCTGCGATGCTCGCATGCGATTCAATAATTGACTTTGCAGGTCACCGTTCATATCGACTGTCGCAAGTTTAGTCAGTGAGCACCTGTTCTGCATCATTGATGGTCCCTCGTGAATATCAAGTTACGGAAGGTGAGAGAGCAAATGAAACATATTTGCATGGCGCTATGAGCATGGCCGCTGCTTCCTCGCCTTGCACAGGTGTCGAACTGGGGCACCAAGCTCATCAGTGGCGTGGAGCTGAGAATAAATGCTGCGCTGGTGGCCAACCAGAAGTACATCAAGTCCAACCCTGCCTCTCAGACAGTTCTATCGAATGAGAACGGTGTATCCTCAGCCCCTGACGCTTGTTTACTTCCTGTCAGTTAGGTTGTGCAAGCGACATGCATGTTTCGAACTCCGGCGGTTCCCTTGTAGACTGGATAAGCTCTGCATCCTGGTACAACTCATGCTTCTTAGCAGAATGCATGCCAAATTTGTCAGATGATGTTCCGTTTCGTCTGCAATGCTGTGCTTGGTACCAAGTCGTTAGCATCCAAGCATGCAATCTCCTTTATGCATTGCATGCTTCTTGCTTGCGATCCATGGAACTGCATGCATGGATCCACTTCTTAGATGCTGGAGTGCAAAGTTGCAGCTGTCAAAGAGCCTTCACAGTGGTGCAGACATCGGCCTGTTCATGAATTTGATGTCTGGATGCTGGTGGTGCGCTTTTCGAAGCCTCTAAACATATAGCCGTAGCTTGAAGGCAATATCCTGCATTGCTTACAGTTGCGCACGCACATGCAGGCGGCCCGGCGGAAGAGTGGCTCTGGCAGCGCAACCCTGCAGTGCAGTATTTCCACCTGAAGGTGCCGCTGCCCTCCAGCGGTGGAGAGCCGCTGCCGCTCAGCCGCATTGCGCAGCAGGGCATCGCAGTGACGGGCTCGCAGGGTACTCCAATCTTCACGCAGCCTGCCGCTGGCACAGCTGTGTGAGTAGTCTCCTACATGCTGCGAGGCTCCATGTCACCACCTGCTCAATCTTGCAGAGCATGCGTGCATGCCTCTATTAGGGAGTTGCCTACCCAGAGATAGTTCCAGTAGATGCACGCATGGGACTTCATCACTTCTCTCCAACACAAGATTTTGCAGTCGCCTTTCTCCTGGTAGTCGTCCTGCCCTGTACAACAGGCTTGTACAAGAGGGCACCTCGCTGGGTTCAGGAGTTTGCCCACGCAGCATAATCTGCCAGACGCTTCCCTGCACGATCTGCGGTTCGAATGCTCTGCCTGCAGGTTGATCGTATCGTACAGCGATTTCAGCGCAGCCTTCCTTCTGCTGACTGACAACAGCCAAACTGAGACGGTGCCGCCGATGAGAGACACTACAACGGCCTATAGGCCCGTGCACATGGGCCAGTACGCACAACCCGCCATCTCTGCATTGGCGTCGGTCCGTGGAAGTTACAGTCGCCCGCCGCCTCCCCCGCCCCCGCCGCCACCGCCCCCGCCGCCGCCTTCTGCGTATGTCCGTGCTACAGGTGCGGTAATTGCTCCCTCAGTGCGAGTCCAGGGGTCGTGCCCCGCCATTCGGGCCCATCGTCACGCATTGAACGTGTACCTCCTGTCGCCTTGCGTTACAGGGCAGTTGTCTGCTGGTGTCTACCCTCGCTCTTCGGTGTTTGACCTCAGAGAACGCAGCACTGACACTTGGCTGCTTCTGGAAGTCACACGCCGCCTTGACAGAAATCACACGCGTTTTCACTTTGGAAAATGGCCATGTTCTGGAGCAAATTGATAGTTTGGCATGGGCAGGAGTCCTTTTTGGCATTCAAGCAGCACGAGTTTCAAGCAGCGTATTGTACTACAGACAGATGGTTATGACACGTTGCGTGCAGGTGTTTACCGGCCTGAACTCTTCACATTGTCGACTCCACCTCTGCTGCCGCCTCCGGTTTTGGCGCTTCCACAAAGAAAACTTTCCAGCTCTCAAGGTACAGAATTTGCTAGTGTTCCAACTTGACCTTAAGTAATCTCTATTCCAATTAAGGTCAGCCTGACCAGGTCATACTTGCCACTACTTTGACCTATCGATTTTTGACTTGCATTTGATCACAGTTGAATACAGAGTGTGTACAAAGGTTGCAAGTATGAAGTGATCGATGTGGAATGTCCGCATTTTTGCCACTCTCTCTGCATTCACCCTCACCTCCCCCTGTTTTACCAGCAACAAGATCCTACCTGCTGCAGGCGAACATCTGCCGATGGTAGTTTCGATCGCTGCTGCTGTAAGCTTTGCAGGCTGCATTATGCCTTATGAGTTACGTAGATTTGCCGACAATGCAAGAATTAATATGTAAATTCACTGGCATACCCCCACGCTATTGCTTGCCGCCGGACGTCAATGGTTTACAATTAAGCGCTCTATCCTGGATGGTTCACATGGCTTCAGCAGCTCCTGCCACCTCTACTGTGCGACATCAGAGGCTCTTACATGGTTGGCTGTGAGATGATTGATCGGCTTACTCCTGCTTGCGTGCAGGTCCGCTGCATCGCCGCTTATATCCTCCGTATCCGCCTAGGCACCAACGCAAACCACTTTCAGGTAATATATAGCGAATCATTTTCCTTTGAGGCGTATAGAATTCATACAAAGTTGATGCAGATTGCGTAGTAGCAGCAGCACCTCCAAAATGCTCAAGTCCATGGTGCTCGTTGCGCAGACTCACAGATGCCGCCATCTCCCAGCCCACCAGTCCCCAGCTCTGGCATGACTGGCTCTCCCGGTGAGTATCTCTAGAACACGGCAGACTAGCCTGCAACTCTTGGCACCGGCTCTTCCAAGTCACGCAAGAGTGCATGCGATGCAGAATGCACGAACGAAGCACAAGATATGCAGAAGTACAGGATGCACGAGCTGCCTCAGAGCATCTGAAGGTGTCCAGTGTGTAGGCACAGCAGGCAAACGGCACGTTGACCCCCCGCTGCAAGTGTCGCCAGCGCCCACCGCTGGCACTGGCGTGTACAGCTATGGGGAGTTTCTGGGCGAGGGCTTTGGAGGGAGATTTAGCCCCAGCAATCCCTTCCGCCCGCAGGGGCCGCCACCCCGGCAGCCGGCGCCCCGGCAACCACCCCCCAAGCGACCGGCCCCGCCCCGGCCGCCGCCGGTAACGTAGCATGTTGATGCAGATCCCAATAGAGATGGCATAGCTGAGGCCAGTGACGCATGCCTGAGCACGAAATGCCTCCGCCTGCACTCAGACTCTGGTCTGGGCGCTTATTCCCCCATCTTCCTCGTAGTGTGATGGATGTCAAGATTAGGTTTGGGGATTCAGTGGATCCTGATTCAAATGGGGACGTTTTGTCAGCAGCTGGGCATGCTCACGCACTCGTAACATTTCTCTATCAGTGACGTCTCCAACTCGTACTGTCGCTGCTTTGGTGCCCATTCACGTTTCTGGCACGTACCCCAGCGATTGTTCGATAGCATTTTTGAACTGGCAACATCCTCTTACGGTAGATCCTGTATTCAGTCACGCATTCAAGCATGCGATTTATCACGAAATTGGAGGCATACAGTGTGATTCGGGACATGTATGTTCAAGAGAGATGCATTGATGAGACGCGCTGTTACTGAAGCAATGCTCACCCTGCCTGCCACTATCTCCAGATAAATTAATATTATTCTCCCCTGTATTATCTCACGAGTACGCATGTGCATGACATTCGAACTGTGTAACGATCCTACAAAGCTTGC
>CAWUCP010000140.1:0-30973 GCA_963920765.1 Ulota crispa
CCTCTGAACTTCTTGATTTCACCCGAGAATGCCACTGTGTGGGAAGTTTGGCTCTGTCTAGCTACCATCAATACGCCACCTTTCTCACTGAGATCAAGTTTCTGCATACAATTCTTGGCTAGTCTGATGGGCCGAGCCAGGCGCCATACCAGACTCTGAAGTTCAATTTACCTTTATTTTTGCCGCATGGAAGCTGGACTCTTCATCTCCTTGCATGTGGCATTTGATCTGCCTTGAGTCAGACCCGTTTATGGACTGCAGGAAGGAAGGAAGGAAACCTGTTATGGCCGAGAGATAGCAGAGATGATCTGCTGCAAATGCATGCAGCAAGAAGGATGGATCCTGCCAGAAGCTGGTTGAAGCTGCACAAGACCTGAAGAAGCTGGAAGCCCCAGCAGCTGCTCAGCAGTCTCCGAGTGCCCAGCCTTGGTCGGGACATATCTCGCCTGCTATTGCCTATATGTCACGTTGAACAATTACAACTCAGGCATAGCGCTGAGCAGCTGCTGCGAATATGCAAGGTGCAGAGAAGATGCTGTTTTCCGGTTCACAAGTGCTGCCTTGTCTGCACGTAGGTCGTAGACCTGCAAGCAACCCGTCTGGCCTTCAGCCAGAGCTTGCCTCCGCAAGAGCGGCCTCCGCTGCGCTGCTCTCCAGGGCGTTCTTGGCAGTCTCGAGCAGGCAACCTGCAAGCAACTTTGAAAGGCCACGCCCTGAGGGCAGCAGGTTTGTCAGACCAGCAACTACATCACGCAAACCTCTCAATTGAACGACATCCTGCCCTTGCTCAAGACCACAGCTAAGTCAGACCAACATATGATCCAGGGGTCGCACGGTGTTCCAGAGAACAGTCACACGAGGTTCAGCAGGAACAAACCCTCAAGCTGCCAAATGAGCCAAGGGCAGAAGCCATATGGGCAGGTATGCATCAGAATCACACCGGCTGATTGAATATCTTGAGCTCTGCTACCATTCCAGCTGAAGTTTCCATCATCAAAGACCGGCTTCCACTACTTTGCCTGACAGCATCCAGCAGGTCTGGATGCTTCATAATGTGCTGCACAATCTGCATCATTCAAACTCCATGCACCTTGCAGGAGACTTTAAGGCAGGTCAGGTTGTGGCAACAGATATGAGATGATGGAAGTGCTGGGCCAGGGCAGCTCTGGGTCACATACAAGGTGTGTCCTGAATTCTGACTTTCATCAATAGCGTGAGAAGATTCACATTTGGGTGATGCCGCTCGGACGCTCGGAGGCAAGTCTTCTAGAGTTTACATAGAGCATCCTTGATGCAGAAGCATGCCTGAAGGCTGTCATGTAATGGAAATGGGTTGTCAAACATCACAAGCACTTTGCCGCAACATTTCACTTTGAAGCATGCAGCCTGCCTGTTGCAAACAAAGGCCAAGGTTGTGCTCACAAATGCAGTCTCTGAAGAGACTTTAAGGCTCGTAGAGGGTGTGCTGTAGACCATTTGTTGCGATAAAACTGTAATGCATGGTCTGTGCTTGAGCAGACGTCTGTCAGCAGCTGACCCAAATTGCTGTACTGCATGAGCTTGTGCAGCCTAGTGGTGCATGAGAGCTGAGCTGTGGCATTGCTACTGGTGGTAAGCTTGATCAGCATCCTGATGAGCAGCGCATGCACATGGAAGAGGCTCAGATAGATGAGCCTCCATCTGAACGAAAGTCAGCACTTTGAAAGCAAGTCTCTCATCCACGATCATGACATGGCTCTTTGCCCTGTCGTTAATCTTTGCAAAGAGCGCTGCTGTAGCATCATTAGATAGGTATATCCCCGTCACGGCATGTGAACACTACTCTGGTTCATTGAGCTTCTCAAACTTGCAAGGCTTGGAAGGTGCATCGAAGTTTGCTCTAGGTCACATCGCTTCTCAGTCGGGCAGACAGGCACAAGCATCACATGCCAGCAACCTTGGGGCACGTGTCATCATGCAGCACAGAGACCAAGGAATTCGCAATGTGGCTGCTTTGAAGGCCCTTGCTTACAAGTATCCGGCAATTCACAGCATCTGCATCATTCTCAACGTCATGCAATGCGCTATGTGAATTATTAACGGCATTTGGCCTGGGACCGGCTGCACAGGAAGAGACGCAAATGGTAGAGCAGGCATCAAATCCGTCCTGCTGATCATCACAGTGTCAATTACTAGCTTGATGGCAGCCCATCATAGCAAGGGGTCCAGATTGCCTGATGTGTATGGCTGTCTGCACCTGGTGTCAGATACAGCTTTGAGTGAGTTGCAAGACCAGTAATGAAGACAACTCAATGCCTGCAGCCTTTAGCAGATAGGCAAGCTATCCAAGACATCTCTCAAGCACCTGGCTGTGCTTACCAGCTGCAGTCTCTGCATGCATGGCATGCAATGGCATGCAATTTGTACTCTACCATGGCCAGTTGCTGATCGCAGGCTTGGCACACGCACACACACAGGGGTGAATGAAATTGCTGTCACAGGCGACTTATGAAGGCGACTGGTACAATATAAACGGCTGCGATGCATGCATGCGTGGGCTCATGAAAATGTCACCAGCCTCCAAAGTCACATCGCTGCTTGCAGGCTGGGGACAGAGAGACAGGGGATGAGGTCGCCGTTAGGGCCCTCTCCCTCGAGCCCCTGGCCAATTGGAAGCAGTGACAATCCTCAATGTACTTGCCAGGCGTCATGCAAGTTCCATGGTGTTGAGGGAAAATGGCCTGCCTGCAGGCTCGGGACAGAGAGACAGGGGATGAGGTCGCTGTCAAGGCCCTCTCCCTCAAGCGTTTGGCCAATTGGAAGCAGCTGGAGCTGTTCGAACGCGAGGCCAGCACGCTTGCAAGCCTGCAGCACCCCTGCATTCCCCGCTATGTTGCCCACTTTGAGCAGGACACGCAGCAAGACCGCACCTTCTTTCTGGTCCAGGTAAGCATAAGATCTCTGCCTTGTTAGGCACAGCACCCACGCTTATAGCCCTGCTTGGGTAGGCTTCAATCGCGCATATTTCTGGTGGGAAGTTGAGACGGTCAGTCCACCTGAATACAGATCCAATTTGCCCAGGCATTCTGCCTGTGTACAGATCCATGGATCCCCGGCATGCATTGCCGGGGACTTTTGAAGACACGTCTTGCACGGCAAGCAGCCTGCCTGCTTGTGTGCACAAAGGCTTGTCTGCAAAAGATGTGGCTGTTTGTGCCTGAGTGCACATCTGATGATTGATCATGTGCCTTGATGAGCACAAACTGCCAGCATGCTGAATCCATCTGACATATCAATCAGGTATTGCATGACAACGACAGGAATGCCCAGGCGACAGGTCCAAGTTGCAGGTCACTATATCATGTCTAGCATGGTGCGTTTGATGCCTGCAATTGATTGCATCCACACATGCACCTTTCCCGTGTGTGTGTGTGTGTGTGTGTGTGTGTGCTGGCAAAAAAATCCAGTGTCAGGTTGCATTGCATGTGATCATGCTTGTGCCCATGCCGGTCAGCCATCTACACAGTCTCACAATGTCCCAAGCATTGCTGTGTATGCTCTCAAACATTTGACAGATTTCATCTGCAGGAGCTGGCTGAAGGCAAGACACTGGCAGAAATGGTTGAGCAAGGGCAGCATCTGGATGAAGCTGAGGTGTCCCGCATTGCTGAGCAGCTTCTGGGGGTTGCTGACTATCTGAGCCAAAAGCGGCCCGCTGTCATACACAGGTCCATACCCTTCAAGTCCATGACTGTCCGCCCCTGGGAGCGGTCTGCCACTCCGCCACACAACTGTCGATTAATGATATATGTGATGCTGCATCAATTGTCTTGACCGAGTGGAAGAAGTGTGAAGTCAGCAGTGGGTCCAGAGTGCAGAGGTTGGGTTCCAAGACTTACAGGCACCCTGACCAGGATCAAACACCCAACTCATGGCCAGCTATTTGCAACCTGTACAGGTGCTTCGGCATCGTGCAATTGCCAGCAGAGCATTCTTCATCAGCAGATGGTCCTTCCATGCCTGAAAAATCTTATCAGCGATGCGTCATTCTTTGAGAGCGTCATCCTTTGAGAGTAGATTCAAGATCAGATAGCGTCAAGCTCCTAGCTGACAACTCCATACTGTTTGGCAGAGATAACCGCCACGATTAGAGCTCGTCTGCCCTTTCTATCCGCAATGTCCAATTCAAGGCTATGCAGGCGCCTGCCACATCTTGATACAGCATGCATCTCTTCAACGCCACCATCTGTAAGTGATCGTGCGATTCAAATGCTCAGGTGATTGCAATCCTCTGCCCGGAATGCAGCCCGTGTGCTGGTAACATTCATAGATTGTGGTGACTACAGGGATATCAAGCCGCAGAACATCCTTCTCAGCAAAGCAGGGGGCCAGGTCTACCTCGTGGACTTTGGCGGAGTGCAGGCAGCTGCAGCTTCCCAGGGCAGCATGCCATTTACCAGCACCATCATCGGAACATATGGCTACATGGCACCAGAGCAGTTCCAGGGCTCTGCCTCCCACGCTTCAGACCTGTATAGCATCGGCGGTACACTTCTGTACCTTCTCACAGGTGAGGACGGAGTAATGCCCAGACAATCGTCTGGCAGTGGGTACCCAAACATTGATTTGGCCACTCAACCTTACCCTGATTGTGTTGACTCTATCTCTTACAGAGTGACTAGCGTAATCATGTCTGATGTGGGGCTACCTGTTTGAGCTGTGTTCATTGCTTGTGCAATGCACAGCTTCAGACATGATTGTTGTTGCATTGGACAATGCACCTGCATCGACCTGGTGATTGGAACTCTGATGATGCTATCGCCGCCAATCATGGGCTCTAACTTGAGACATTCAATATGCGGGTATGGGAAGACTGGTTGTCAGCCGATACCCTCAGGATGATTTCAGAACAGAATTGCTCAAGCTGCACAGCCAGAACAGGAAGGGGCTGAGAGCTTCTCCTGCATTCTCATGCATCAGGACTTCGCTCAGGAGTACTGAAGAACGGATCTGCCCAGGCTCTGGGGACATTGAAGAATACTTTCATCTGATGTATGGTGATGTAAGAAGAAACTGCAAATTACCAAATGGTACACGCAAGTGCATGGAAACTTCCCAGCGTCTTCCATCAGGAGCGTTGCTCATCTAATGCACGATAAAAGGAAACTTTAATGCAGATCAATGAGTGGTCCTTCGATATGGTGACAGTGATTGCATATGGGACTGCAGGGAGATCGCCCAGCGCCTTTCCTCAGGAGCGGTTCAGGACAGACATGTCTGAGCTGCGCGGCCAGATTGGGCCTCGACTGCTAGCCATTCTGGAGGGTCTCTTAGAGCCTCACAGGGAGGACCGCATGACTGCAGCCCAGGCTCTGGGGGTGCTGCGGGGCGAGCTGGACCGAGCCCTGTCTTCAAGGTGCACCCATGCGCATGCTCTGGTGCTCATGCTAATTTGTAGAACTCCTCAGGCATGCATCAGCACAACCAGGAGCTACCAGCCTCTCAGCGTGGCGCAGAGTTCTCATGCTGATGTAAAGTCAGGCCTTTCTTCAGCCTGGTGCATGTCTGAAGCTACTTGGAATATGTCTTGACATCATTGGGCAAAGGATTGAGCCATGAACTCCAGTCCAGTGTATCCTCTGCACAGCTTCTGCATCTGGCTTCAGAGCCGCCTCGGCCTTCTTGCCATGGGTCATAAATCCTGCACTGCTCATCTCATTGCGGCTGAACACTTGACCATGCAGGTTGTTTCAAGCTTGGATTTGTGTGCAGGGACGCATCGAGCAGTACAGGGTCTAGCTCCCTACCTACGGGCTCCAGGATTCAGGTCAGCCAGAGTGGAACAAATCTCATTATCGACATCCCGCCAGCCAAGCTGCTTGCGGGAGAACGCATTGGGATCGCCTCCTTTGCAGTCGCCTGGAACGCCTTTGTGGCCTTCTGGACTGTCAGTGCTGTTGCCAGTGCGCCCTCGCCCTACGACTGTGATGGCATGCATGCATTGTTGGCATGATGGCATACGAGGCAAGGATGCACCTGAGGGCCTGCCTCAATTAGGTCCTTCTGGACTGTCAGTGCTGTTGTCAATGCGCCCTTTGTTGTTCGCTTGATACGACCATGACAGCAGGCATGCTTTGTTGGCATCATGACATATGAGGCGGGCGTAAATATGAGGGTCTGGCTCAAAGAGGGCAAAGCTGGACAATCGCTGAAAGAGGCTGCATCTGCCCTCTTCATCGTATAGGACAGACGGACTGTCAGGTCTCAGCTTGGCAAGGTGCTTCATTGTCGCACAATTTCAAGGTGGCCAGTGCTGCAGGCCAGTCATTGCTGCCAGCACCCTTCCTGCTGCATTTTGCATATTGGCAGCCTTGTACATGCCTCATTCTGAAGGCCACCTCCAAACCTTACCTGACTGAGCAGGCGGCAGGGCACTCTTTGATACATTTTCAGTGCCTTTCTGAGAGCATATGGTTCTGGTGCAGGAGAAGTGATGTGGCCTGGGGGCAAGCCATGCCCAGGGAGGTCACTCCTGGGGCGGCCTGCACATGTGCATCAATGGAGCTGTCTTGAGGATATTGGCTTCTAGGATAGCGGCATCATGCATTTGCACATTGAAGGTGTCAGGAATGTTGAAAGTAATTGACCTGTCTACAAACCAGCTGAGGTCATTTGTGAAGGCTTGTAAAGTGCTCAGTGTGGGTGTGCCTGAGCAGGCGGTGGGGCACTCTTTGCGGCATTCTCGGCACCTTTCTGGGTAGCCGGGGCGCAGCTGGGGCGGCAGGCCTTCGGCTCAGCATTGCAGTCAGAGCATCTGGAGCTGGGCTGGTCACAAGCTCCGGGTGTTTACAAGCGGTGGCGCTATGCTGCTTGCCTGCCACGCCTCAACGGCAAGCGGCAGACAGCCATAGACTGGAGCAAGATTGATAAGGTTTGCACTTGAAACTGCTGCATGAATCAGGTGCATCCAGTCTGGGCAGTGCTTGCAGATGGCTGTTGCACTCAAGATATTGTCGGCAAAGGAGACAGGAAAGCCTCTTGCAGTGTCACTGGCTTTGTGCCATGGCCACACACAATTGAGTTGCCAATGACGTGTCTTGCATGTCTGTTGCCTCTTCTCCAAAAAGCGGGTAGCTGTGTGAAGACGGCGCAGCGACAGCACTGAGCACGCCATGAGAGGGCTGTTGTGCTGAGTGGCAGCCTCCTCAAGGGAAAGCCTGCGCCCCATGCCCATGCGGGGGGAGGGGGAGATGGTTGGAAACTTTCGTTTGGCACTCTTGGTGCTTTTGGGAATTTGCTGCTGCACAAGTTAATGTCACAAACACCGCTTGCAGGGACAGGGCAGCAGGGAGGTAGAGGGGGCCTCCACAGACTTGCAGGGTGCACAGCTGGTGCCCACAGCTGAGGTAGGGGGAGGGGGGTGGGGTCCCACGTTGCGGTTATGCACATACCATTCATCTGCTGTCCGTGAGAATGCAGAATGTTAAAATATCTTTACATTCTGTGCAGGGGAGGGGCAGCAGGGAAGCAGAGGGGCCATGCAGAGACCTGCAGGTTGCTCAGCTGGTGCCCACAGCTGAGGTGTGGGGAGGGGGGGGGGGGGGGATTAATATTCCTGCCGATGGCCATGGATGATTCATCTGATGTCCCTGAGACCGCAGAATCTCGTGGATACTCTCTTGCACCGTGCGCAGGGGAGAGGCAGCAGGGAAGCAGAGGGAGCCTGCAGAGACCTGCAGGGGGCGCAGCTGGTGCCCACAGCAGAGGTGAATGGCGAGCTGCAGTATGAGGTCACCCTGAAGGAGGGCACCCGGAAGCACCAGCTGGGAGCCGGCCTGAGCCCTGTTGAGCAGCGCTGGCTTGTGCGGCGCATCAATGAGCACTTGAAAAGCTTGGGTGTCGAGGTGTGCTGACCTGTCATGCAGTGGTGCTGACTTGTGCGGTGCATCAATGAGCACTTGGAAAGATAGGGTTTGTGATGTGCTGTGCATCACCTTAGCAACACTGCATGGCAGTGCAACGCACCGCAAAAGGCCTCTATTCGCACCCGCCCCCGCTGGGTGAGGGAGGCAAAGGCTGCAGCTGCCAAATTCCTGAAGACCCATGTGTTGCAACTGGCCATCCTTTGCCAACACATGTTTGCCAGCAGGCTGTTGCAATCTTTTCCAGTCATGAGCAAACAACCAGGTCAGCTTGGTGAGGTAAACAATTTTGCAAGCCACAGCTCCTGGCATTAGAAATGCCGTTGCTCAAGCATTTTGCTGCAAAATCTTGAGCTGCCCACTTTACTTGCTGCCGGAGCGCCTGGTCATTGCACCCACATTGCACCACACCGATACAGGTCCGTTCAAGGATCTGTTCTTCCCTTGTTCTGTCAATTTGCGAGCCTTTTGGCAGCTGCTGAAACTATGAGTACAATAGACAAAGCCATGGATGAAGACGCATTTGGGGTTTGCTTATGCAATCAATCGCCGAGCATAAGTCACAGATCCCACAAGCTCCATTTGATGGGACGTCCATGCCAAACTCACAGTCATTGCCAGGTATTGCCTGTTCTATTGAGACGTCCATGCCAACCTCACAGTTACTGCATGTGGTGCAGCTTGATGGAGACGATGGCTTGGATCGCAAGAAATTGCTGCAGAGCTGGCATGGCGGAAATAATATCCTGTCCGCAGCCAGGGATCCCTTGGACACCTTCATGGACCCTTGGTGACCGGGCAACTCAATGATAGCTGTTTCATATTCAAGATAGCGAGAGCATGAGAGCGAGAGCGAGAGCGGCTCGACTGGATTGTGACAGGTTGTGGCGTGTGTGTGTGTGTGTGTGTGTGTGTGTGTGTGTGTGTGTGTGTGTGTGTGTGTGTGTGTGTGTGTGTGTGTGTGTGTGTGTGTGTGGCCATCACTGACAGGTCTGTTGAGTGTCACTTGCGTAAAAAATGAGTGAACAATCACCTGAAGACCCTCTCCAGGCTGATGTAGCTTTGGGCCCTATAAACAGAATGTGCATTAGTACCACCAGCTGAGGCGCATTCAGGCAATGTACATACGACATGGTGTGTATGGCGAGCTGCTTTTGATCCATCAGAGCCGTGCAACCTTAGCAAACCCACAGCCTCATAATCACCATGTGTCCATCTTGATGTACCTAATGCTGGAGTCGTGAATTGATCATCATGATGAGGGCCAGCAGGCCCTAGGGCACCAGAGGGAGCCAGCGGAAGGATCTGGGCATGTCTGCATCGATCCCTGGACATATGCATGGTCTACAAGTTGCACCACCATGTTCCGCTGGCCAGCGGAACCATGGCATAGACTTATCTTGCTGAATGGTCTCCTCAGAGGCCCGGACGATTGGGAGCACACTCATTGCTGTCAGCGTTCATGCAAATACTGCTTCCTGCTGCAACATGCCTGCTGGAGCATATGCATGCAGCAGCACATCAAAGGCAGGAGTCCATGCATGCGCTGCCTCTGGGCCCTCTTTGCAACGAGGGCGCCATATGTATCCGATGTCGCCAAACTTTGCACACACCGGTACCTTTGCTATTAGTGCAGCCACCGGACTCAGCATCAATAGATTATTGGGACATACCAATGAGCAATTGCACAGAGCCGTGAGACTCCGCATGTGTTTTTGCATCGGCTGCCCATTCCAGTTGGCCGTCATCTGAGATTGCAATGGCAATTGCCTAGGCCAGGCGTTTCTGCCCGATGTGCCAGTCCGACCAGATGTTTTCTTGCGCTACATGCTGCTGGAATGACCTGCTCTGTAAGACCTGCGACTGAGCGTTCCAGCTTTGGTGCTCTGGTGATCTGACAAAGCTTGCATGGGGCAATCATCTGCCTTCTTGTGAAACAATACATTGACACACTAAGATACAGGGGACCGAAAAATCGCGTGCTTACAGAGTGCTCGAATTGCAGCGGCTTAACGTGAGGAGGGCCCAGGACTCACGATGATGCAACTGTCACGCGGTGCAAGGCTCGGCAAAGAAAGTGGTTATGTCTCAGATGCGGTCACTGCGTGGCAGGTCACCTGACAGACCAACAGAGGTTTGTTGTACTTTTTGTATTCACTGTGTGTGTAAGAGACCGACCGGAAGACTAGGAAAGCCAAGATAGCGAACTTGTGAGAATGCTGGTAGAAAGGATACTTGTAGCAAGCAAGCAAGGCTTGGGCTGTCATCTGCCATAAGCCTGCCGTGAGCCAAACATAAGCCTAGCATGACCAGGCCAACTTCTTGAGGAAGGTATCAAGAACAGCTGTTACTCCAAACATGGAGACACTCTAGTAGGACTGCAGTGCCTGGATCACAATCAAGCAGGTCTGAGAAACTGCAGCTCCAGCTCCATTGGCTACACGATTTAGCTCCATGGCTTCTGCTCCCCCTTGGCCGTCATCTGCCAATGCTCTGCGGCTTCTGGGCCAGCTGCAATGCTGCATGGATGGTCCCATGTGACAGGGCTCCTGCCTCAATTAGGCGTAGATGACGAATGGCTCCGTGCAACACTTCCAGCAGCAAGGTGCAGGCAATACGACCCACGTCTATAGATGGTCGGAAACTCGCCAGTAGAGCGTTCAACAAGCGCACAATCTCGATCAACAAGATGCTAGCAAGCTTGTATAAAGATGCGGAACACCACATTATTCAGCGACCAGAATTCACGCGTCAACATATCTGGCCTGCTTAGACAGGGCAGAGCTCCATTGAAGCAATCGCACACCACACATTCCAATACAAACCTTGGTGGTTGTATGCATGAGCACAGTTAATTTTTCCTCCATATGCCTGTAGGCACTGTATGGGCTGTCCAGGGCATGGAGCCCATTTCACACTTTGCAAGCATGCTGCCAAAGAAAACAATTACAACTAGGACTAAAACCAAATTGTCGACTTCTACAGCTGCTCCCTGGAATGGGAATGGGAATGGGAGCCTATCCTCAGCACTGCCGCAGGTTGCGCCAGCTGTTAGATTTGGTGTGATCCAAGTTACCGGTACATGCTCAAGATACCCGAGACCATCGCAGCAGACGGGCAGCTGCAAAACATATCACATGGGATGCAAGCTGAAGCAATTGACGTTGTTCAATGCAAGTGCTGAACCAGCTGGAGTTGCAGAGCAATTGAAGGGTAGAAAGTACCCTAAGGCATTGTGTCACTCACACTACATCTGCCCATGCATGCAGGTCTTGCCTGAAGGTCTTGATTGTCGTTTGCATGGAAGATGCACTGATCAGAACTCTTTCTCACAGTACTACAACATTGTGTTGCTGCTGTACATGCCTGCATGCAGCTTGAAGCTGCTTGTATGCACAAGTTTGCCCAATGTGGCATACCAGCCAGTCAGCATGAAGCCAGGACCAATAATCAAGATCTGGGTTTCAGGTGTCATTGCTTTCTGAATCTGCAGTTCTTTCCAATGCAGGCCCCCTGAAGAGGGGCAAAACAAACGCTGTACTAGAAGTTGTCCCCCCCACATCTGCTGGACTAGACTGCATGAAATCAAGTTCTGGGGTCGCACTATGAGTGCTGGTGTTCACTACCTCAAATGACCACTACCGACAGAAGAATGCGTTGCTGGGACCTGTGCTACTGTCCTCCTTGGAGTCAGCTATCCTCTAAGAAGTCTGCAGCTGCCAAAACATTGTTTGGTTGCATGAGCAAAAATTGCTCAGTACAAGTCTGATGGCAGGCCGACCTTTCAGCCTTTCACCCATGGGTGGGGGACCATGTGCACATGTCTCCCTGCTTCTGCAGAAAACGATCCATCTGTATGCTCATTCTGCTCCGATACCACTGACAGCCTGTCTATTCACATGAAGCAATGCATCCAAAAAGGCTTCGCCAGCTCATGATTCAAATCACGGTCATGCTTGTGGCGGTACAGCTTGTTCGCATGCCTCAGGAAATTTTCCCGGCAATGCCGGCAATGCGGCATGATGCCTGTCCAGCTGCAGAGCATCTGCAAAGGATTCGTCCCTCAGCCACATCATTATATGCAGCTATGCGCCTGTGTCCACAGCTGCAGGGGTAGAGGACGGGTCCACCTTGAAAGTGATGTACACGTTCAGGCCATCTGTGATAGAGCCAGGCACAACCTCTGTGACGGCGGCAACTTGTGCCAGATCACTCTTTGCCTGGCCGAGAAACACCTGATCATTGACAGTGAGGATGTGGTCGCTGCTGGAGGCATTCTTCTCGGTGTATGGCGCGATGTTGTAGTAGATGGAGTTTGTGAGTGTGTCGTTGAAGAAGACCTGGCCAGTGTGGACGATGCGGCTGTCATTGAACTCTGTGGCCTCAGAGCTGGATGCGACCAGTGGCACATGAATCTGCAGTGCGGTACACTCCTCAGTATACTCAGCATTCACAATGTCTTTGTTGGTGGCATGCATACCCATGATGCCTGCATATGGATCTGCGGCCCTGCGCATGCTGCTAGTTCGTTTGTACGCGAGGATGTGCAGGCAGGCGAATGGATGAATGTGCAGTCTGCATGCCAGGATAGCAGCGCTAAGCCAATCATCTGCAGGATGCAGTTGACAGTCTGCCCTGCCACAGATGCGCATGTCTCGTGCCACGCCATGATCTGACTGCCATGGATTATGCAAAGGCCATTCCGAGTAGCTGCAGCTGTTGGACCTCAGACAAGGTGTATATTGGATATGGAAAATCTGGATGGCCATGTTGCTGCATTGCAACATCCAGAAGGCAAGATCTCAGGAGCCTGCGTTGCCTGCAGGCAGGGACGGTTCAAGCACTTGAGTGCTTACGACAATTCCGCCGACTTCTTTCTAGATTTGACGGAGTTTCAGAGACTGGAAATTTGAATGAAGCTTCAGTTGATAAACCATGCATTTCCCAGCGGGAAGTTGCCAAGTCAGCTTACCTTGCATGGATATGGGTGGCACGCCCAGAGTACCACCCGGGAAAGATGGTTTGGAACACGGATATCCCGCTGCTGTTGGTGGCAACAATTCCGCGCAGGAAAGTGGCGTTGTCATTTGAGGTGGTGCTTGTTGACATAGTTGACCCGCTGGCGCTGGTACTGGGCGATGCAAGCCATGGATGCTCCTATTGTCCCAGTAGGACCACCCGACATGCCATCTGCAGAGCCTGCATCACCTGCACGATCAGCACATCTCCTTGAGGAGAAAGGATCTGAATGCTATGCATGCTCTGAGGTAGCTGGCGCAGTTCATATTTGTGCACACATGCAAGAGCCAAAGCATCACTGGCCTCGATGTTGGGGACTGATCGTCAATTGGCTGCAGCTGGGCCTTGTATGCTTCAGCATGAATGAATTTTTCAAGGGCCTTCTCGGCCTTCATGAAGAAATCGGTTTACGGAAAGGTGAACCCTTTCGACTACTTCCCGATATGCTCATGCGTGTCCAGTCTTCACCTGGGTCATGATCATCATGGATGTACATAGATATTCCACGGTACAGCAAGATGCCATGTACAAATGGAAAGTGTGTGCCTGCAAAATTTGGAACATCGTTCTGGCTATTCTGGCAATGCCAATGCGTGGTTGAGACAGATACCGGGCATATCTGCCGCCGAGCAGCTTCGAGAGTGACCAGAGAGTCAATAGCCACTGTGCAACAGGGGCCCAACCTTGCAAAGAAATGTGCTGAGTTTATGAGCTTGCCTGCATCAGGAGCAGGGGGTTCAGCGGCTCCCCCGCTCATGGGTGAGCCAGCCATGGTAGAGCCACCAGAAGGTGCGCCGCTGGGGCTGCCTGTACGCCCTGAGGTGCTGCTGTCCGTGCTGGTACCGGCGCTGCTCTCTGAATCTGCATGCATGCAAGAGCACGAGATATCAATTATGACTGAGATGAGCCTGCAGTATGTACCAACTTCTACCTTGATATGTCATATATGACGATATATTGGGTCCAAAGCCAGGGCGCCCCACGAGCGTGACTCAGCTCAAAGGCAGCAACGCTCGCACAAGTGCAGAAGTAGCATGCGGAGCAGGTTAATTTTTTGGTGCATATGCATGCGGAAATGCTTGACCTTCAGGAACGTTCAAAAGGGGCTGCCAGTAGCGCTGACCTAAACGATTGCCGAGCCAGACAAAATCTCATGTTGCGAGCCAGATTCAGCATGCTAGCAGGCGAACTCATCAGCTGCAGCATGCGCAAGCAGACTTATGATACTCAGGCCTGGCTCAAGGCTCATATTTGGCAAGCTTTGCTCGTGATCGTTGACGCCCGTTGATGATGCATATACTTGCAACCATGGACACTCTGGACACAATATTAATCGCAAGGGGATTTCTGGACGCATCCTTCGGGAATGCTCAGGACAATGGGGATATGCAAGCACAGGCATGCTCGTGACTGGACCAATCTTTCACTTCACTGACAATCTTCATCAGCAGATGCGCTTGAACATTGGATTTGCGATGAGCTTGAGTCTGAGCGTTGCCTGACATAGATTCTCAGAAATCTCCAGAATTGTGCACATGCTACTGATGCTGTCCCAGATGAGGACTCTTCCATTACACGTGCTGCTAGTCTCTCTTGACTCGAAGGCAAAGCAGCTGCTGAAGCATGTCGTACATGTGTCCGATGGTGCACGTGGCGTCCTTAATAATAACATCGGCAGTAGTTGGCAGCACCAATTGCAAGAGCATCTTATTGCTACGGATATGCATGGACGCAAATGCCAAGCTCAAGCCCAGACTCTTGACTTCCTGAGGACCTTGTCTCTTGTATATGCAGCCGTCTTTTGGATTTTTGAGAGGCAACAACCGGCAGGCCTCACCAAGGTAGCCAGAGTAATATCCTGTCGCATTGCAGTGCCAGATGTCCACGTAGGCGTCAGCGACGGGCGAGCAAGCCGTGTCGACCACAGTCACAACGAAGGTGACGGGGATGCCGACCTCACTCTCGGTTATGTTGCTCCTGAACAGCTCGTCGTCGAGATAGTATGGGCCGGTTTCGTCCTCCTCTGAAAACTCTCAAGGCCGAACAGGTTTCCTGCAGTAGAGTGCACGGATGATATCAGCTCGTGAAGGCATGTCAAGCAAGCCCTTTTGCAAAGCCACAAGTGGATGTACCGTGGTCTGCGCGGCGCACTGCCAATATATAGACGCCAGAAGGGTTGCCAGTGCCCAACGCACGATCTGCGAATTTTGTGCCTGCAAGCGCAGGGCACTGGAAGCCGATTTGAAGCATTCACGCTTCAGAGAGCTTGGCCAGAGTCGGTCAGACCTTGAAGGTCTGTATCTTGATTGCAGGAGCCATTCCGGTATATACGGGGAGGCAAGGAGTGGCTGGAGGTCCGGGGCTTTTTTAGATGCTTGATTGGGCGACAAGAACGAGTGAGAGCGTGTGAAAAGAGCTTGGCTTTCAATGAGCTGTCTAGATCTTCCCCACAGACTTTTTGCTCCTCGGTGGACATCCGAAAAGGTGCATGGTCCTGCAGGAGCTGATGGGCCATAACCGGCAACCATTTGATTACCATGTCACCACGATCAGCTGCTCATAGCTTCCAGCATGAAGCTGCAATATGATCTTGCCGGGCAATTTCGGCAGAGGGGATAAAAATCATATATCGATATATATATATATCTATCTCTGGTCGGGTTTGAATTCTACCCCTTTTTTGCAAATAGATTTCAGCGAAAGGACCTTTCCATACTGACCGACTCATCTTTTTTTTTTGATTTAAATGTTCGGGAACCAGCGATACAGAGGAATGAGCATACAGCGTGATCGTCAATTACCTCAGCGCACGTTACCGGGTGCCACCACACCTTCTGAAGACTGGACTTGGGCAAGCGACTCCTGCCCGAAGCACTCCCAAAGCCTGCTCAAGGGTAGTTTTCAGACCTGATTCGCACGCTAGGCTGTTGGCCTGTCAAGTCAGCGGTTGTTCTGTTGTTGAAGTGAGGAGACAGTGATCTTAGCGCAGGCTTCCGCACGAGACGGAGCATCAACGTCCCCAGGTGAGGTTTACGTGGGCAAGTGCTTCCATCTGCTTGGTCCGGTACAAGAACTTGGTTGCTAAGGAGAGTGATATGTTGGGCAACCTCGCCACTGCTGAAGGAGGTCTTAGCAGAGATTTTGAGAAGTACACTAGTCTCAGTCTCAGCACCCGACGAGGCAAATCCAAGCGCGAGCGACCAGTCGTCGTATGCTCTGGCTTCTAGAAGCCTCCAATCGTCCTAAAGATGCGACGCCCCGGGTTGAGGACTTTGCCTGGCGTGCCTGCAGGTTTTGCGTGTAACAACAGGGTGGACACTCACACAAGGGAGGCCCTGGCCAAGATCGACACATCAGCCTTGGCACATCCGTACCTACACTTCCCTGTGTGTCGCCTGTGACCTTGTACGGACCTGCTGCTGCGACCACCTGCAGATCAAGTAGCTGGACTAGCAGCAAACTCAATCTGCTGTGGGGCCTCGGCAGATCAGAGAGGCTCAGGAGGCTGCTGCAGCAGCGGGCTTGCGATTCTACGGTACATAGAAGATGTTCTGGGGTTCGCCGGGGCAGCACCAAAAGCACAGAAGTGAGCTCTCAGATCAAAACTGCTGCATTGCCGAAAGGGGGGCCATGTTGCGAAGCTTCTGTGACCCCTGCCTCTAGAACTGGGTCGTTGTAAGTCCTGCCAGAAACACATCATGGCCTGCTGCAAACAATAACCCCAGGGGAGGGGGGGGGGCGTCAAGTCAGACAGATCCACAAGCAACCTTGCCTCTCGATGATTTGTTGATGATAGACTGGAGGGCGATTGCTGCCCAAGAGCCTGAATGGGGACATGCTTGTCGCGAAATTACCTCAAGGTCTTGTCGAGTTGGCCTCCAGGCAGAGATTCAATTGTTTGCAAATTTGGATCGCCATGCCTGGGTGACAAGCAGGGCTTACACCTGGGCCTGCTGGTATTGTCGGGTGGGGGGGGGGGATGGAGCAGGAAAATGGCAAGTAGTCTGCATGCTGCACGATCCTACAATTCAAAAATCCTTGCATGCGCATGAGCTTGTGTGCACGGGCCCTCTGTGTGAGGCCCAGCCTGCAAGCACTTGGAACATCGCCTCAGCAATCACGGATCCCTTTGTGCTGCTTCTCATGGCGGCTGTGAATTGAAAGAAAATGCGTTTGGCAACATGTTCAAAAACAAGTGAATCCCATCAGAGGCATTTTCAATAAGCCACCAGCCCTGATGCACAGAGACTGGCTGCAGGTCAGATGTGTCCAGGCAATCACTGGAGGCTCAGTTGGCCGCGACCAGCCAGGCAGGCAGCAGCGCAGCCTCCCCTGTGGGCGACCTGAAAGCTGAAGATCCTGGCCTCCTGACTCCAACGCAGTACAGCTGCCCTGGCAATGGCGGCTTCAAATCCGCGGCGCATCATATCTCAAGGTCCGTCTTGCTTTTGAATGGCTGTCAAGATCATCAGCTGAGCTTGGTTGTCGAGGGTATGTCCAAGCAACATGCAGCCAAGTCGTGCGTTGCAATGCTTATGACTCATCCGAGATGCTAAAAGGCAACGTGAGCACATCGCCTTTCAGCACTCATCAGTGAGGAGTTATAATGGCTCACCTTCTTCAGCTTCCTCATTACTAAGGTGTGTGGAGCAGATTAGGTCATATCTGTAGCAAAACGCATGATAGCATTCCGGATGGCTAGGACGAGGGATGTCGATGTCGCTGCACACATCAGGGGCAAGCTGTTCCCCCCCAACTGGGGCGCGCTTCCCTCTCTACCCAACCACCCCTTCTTGATACACTGGGGAGCCTGCAAGGCTCCAAGGGCATTTTCATGACCATGAAATGAAAAGCAGCGGCATGGCATAGGGCCATGCGTACCCTTGCCCCCCCCTCCCTCCCCCCAGCACGTATTAAGAAACATTTCGAGTCTGGCCTGCACGTTTGCAAAGCCTTTGACGAACGATGTTGACAAATTTGTCATGGATGGCAAGCAACTGATGTGCATGATGGCAAGCAACGATGACATCCATGCCAAGCGACGGAGATGATTAGCTCACGGCATGGTGTCAGCAACCCCCCAGGCAGGGCAGACGATGCAAGGAACTGCTGTTGAGCAGTCTGCAGGGGTGACCTGCAGGACAGGCAGAAGGTGTCGGCAGCTGAGCCTCAATTCCGGCTGGCCAGCGTTCACCTGGTGGAGGTTCCCAAGCCCACCTTCGACATTGCCGGCCTTCTGCCCAACATCAGGTGCATTCTGAACTCCCCTCCCCCCACTCTCCAAAGTCTCAGCCAGAATTCACCTGGTGGAATTCCCTGCGCCCACCTTCAACGTTGCCGCCCTGCAGCCCAACATCAGGTGCACCGTGAGCTTCCAGCGCCCCCCCCCCCCCTCCCCTTCCTTTCCCAAGCCGGGCTGTACAACCCTTCTTCAGGTGATGTGTTGGCCTACTGGTCAAGATCCCTGGCTTCCCTGACACATCCGGATCCCTTCTGAGATGATGGAATTGCAGACTGCTATGAACCATTTCTGCAGTCGTCCCGCAGCAGGCGGCATGTGTTCCTTGAGCAGGGAGATGCCTGAGCAGCCCCATCTGCCATGGACAAAACAAAGTCCTGTGGATAATTGCTTTTGCGCAGGGGGAGGGGGGGGGGGGGTGGCAACAGCTGTGTTCAACACTTCATGATACAAGTGATCGATGCTGCTGCAGGAGGTGAACGAGTCTCACACACAGTATTGCAATCGTCTTTACTTGAGGTTCAGTCTATCATTGCTGCTGCAGGGATTCCACAGCAGAGTTCACATTCGTGCTGCAGCTGATGGTTCCAGGCCCGCCCCATTTGGCGCTCACCATGTCCTGGTCTGGCGCCCTCCTCTCTGCCAGCCCCCTGGCAGCTGCACCTCTGGGCACAGGAGCAGGCAGCCCTTCTGCTCCTGCTGTAAGCAGCAATAGCCCAGCTTCCCCCTTCCAGCAGCTGCTGGGCAGGTACGAGGAATGGACGACTAATTCATGTGCTTTCGATCTGTGGCTTCCCCTTCCAGCAGCTGCTGTGCACTTAAATGGGTAGGACTCAATGGCCATGGGGCTGACCTCAGGGCGATTTGCATGTTTTTGATGATCCATGCGGCATCCGCAACCCTGTTTGCTCAGCGGTATCAAGCTTGAGGCTTGGCATGGGCGCTCAGTACAGCATGATATGGTGAAGTGTTGAGTCTCGAGCTTGTTCAAGGTGAGCAAGTAGGGCTTCTGAAGGGTTGAAATCGGCCAGTTTCATGAGGTTGCCCCCATTGACTTGATGGATGGGACCTGCCTCCAATGACAGGATGTACACACAGTCGCTTTGCATCAGACCGCTTTGCATTGGACTGCTCTGATGGATCAGCTCACCAACAGGGCCTGATCCCTGCCTCCTCAAGGCTGCATGGACTGCTGAGGTTGTGCATGAAAGTCGCTTTCAGCGATTATGGGCTTGCTGCCTTGATGCCTCTGCTGGGTGGCTTGCAGACCAGCACAGAGCAACAAATACGTCCTCCATTTCGAATCTGCGACGAATGAGGAGGAAAGTTTGCCTCAGGGGAAGAAGCGCTGGCACATGCTTAGTGGATCAAGTCGTTCACTGTTGCGGTTCGGAAATTTGGGATACGGGGTCCGGTGCCAAGCCACTCACCTTCATTGCTGCGCAGCTTTGTCGAGGGGGATGGTCCAGAGGCTGACAAGCGGCGGCATGAGGTTTTCAAGCTCATACCCTCAGTCGTGCAGAGCTCCTGGATCATCAAGCAGGCTGTGGGGCAGAAGCCGGTGCTGCTCGGGCAGAAGCTGACGACCAAATACTCCCGGTAACCCTCATCTGCCATTATTCCATCTGACAAGAGTTCTTTTGTCTTCGATCTCAATGCCCACTTCAACTATAATTTGATGTGACAAATTCTCAAGAGCTTTGAACTTGAAGACCAACAGTATGTTCCTCATCGTACAGGAAATTTTGCTGTGCTTTCTGGCTCCCGGTCTCACTACATCAGCTGTCGTTACCACTGCGCATTGTACTGCCAGAATTTCAACAGGCATTGACTCTCCCTAAATGCTCTATGCTCCTGTGCCCGTACCTGAGGGTCATTGGATTTAGAGGGCTTCATGCATCTTGGGCATGGCGGTGCCTGGTTTGTCAAGCTTGCCGAGATGGCCCTGATGGAAGGTCCCATGGGGTGTGGACCTGAACGTCCGCGTTCAAGCACAGCCTGCCTGCCAGGGCTCGATGCTTCAAGCAGTACATGCAGATCTCTGTCACCACACGCTAAGCCGTCAGCATTCCTGAAAGGAGATGCACCGATGGGCCTAGTATCTTTCCTGATCCTTGTACCTGACCTGCTCGAGCAGATCTAGGGTTGCTGGCCAGTATGGCTTACACAGCTGCATAATGTGTGCAGGGGCCCAGGTTATTTTGAGATGGATGTGGATGTGGGCAGCTCGCGATCTGCAGCCACAGCTGTGGGCCTCGTGTCGGGTGCCACTAAGGGCATGGTCATCGACATGGGCGTCCTGCTGGAGGGCAAGACCCTCGAGCAGCTACCTGAGCAGTTGCTGGGCACGGTGCGCTTCAGTCACCTGGACATGAAGCAGGCGCCCTTCTTTGACACTCAGACCGGTGTCATGCATCCCCCTCGCAGAGCATGAGAGAAAAATCAAGTGTCAGAAAAAAGCAATTAAATTACTGGCGCTGAGTAATGGCAGCTGACAGCACCAAAAAATGAGCTTTGCTGCATTATGGCTGGCGGCAGTTGGAATGAATCCAGGATGGGCAGATGGAGAGGAGAGAAAATGGTCTGCATGAAAATCCTTCTCACAGCAGTTGCAGGCAATTTCAGGATTCTCAAGGATTGGGTTGCGATTGGCCCTTGCAACCAGTTGCAGAGGGTGTATACACAGTGAAAGAAGGTCCAAGGGGCTACATGGACATAATAAACAGCCTGGGAGCTGATTCAGACTCTGAAGGCGAATGCCATGCCAACCTGTTGGAAAGGTCAGAAGCCATGAGCATGGGAATCCATGCCCAGCATGCAACTATGTCTTGCGCAATTTGCAGCCTGAACTGCAGATGCTCAGAGCTGTCTGGTTGGCATTGAGCTGCCTGCAGCTCATGGCAGGTCCCCATGAATTGCAATTGTTTGCAGTCCCAGATCATCATGACTTGCGCGTGCTTACCTTCTGGATGCTCGTCAGTCTGAACGGTAGTCATTTGAAGCCATGCATGGCTCATGGGATTTGGTACCTGAGCATTGCTTGAGGGCATCAGCGTCAAGAAAGGTCATGCAAACCACGCAGAGTTGGCATATACACACTGGAAGAGCTCTGATGGGCCCGATTGACTTCCAGCAGTAGCACATTCCAGCAGAGTGAGCTGTCCGGCCTGTTTACATATGTTCAAGAGCAGGTCCACCGGTTGATAGTCTTCAGGCCTCAAGCAGCCCCTTTGCCAGGATCAGTGGTGTCGTTCATGCTGGAACAGCTGTGTGCTTCCTTGAAGAATGAAACAAGCTGATCAGCCTCCTGCTGTCGTTGACAGGCGTTGATTTATTTTGGCATTCTCCAAAAAATTGTTGAAGATATCCCTGACAAATGGATTTGGATCTTCAAAGTCATATGTAAGACTGGGCGCGTTACAAGCTGGTAGATGATGTAAACAGCTCAGGACTTACCCCAGTGAATGATGCTCCAATCATTGAGATCTTTCAACATCTAGAGGCTGCTGCTCATGTTCAGAACTGCATGTATACCAAAGGATGCAAGACCTCTGGCTGGTGTTCTTGAAGATCTCCAGACGGGTCAGAACAGCACGAAAATCAGCGCAAGATGTCATACCAGTGACTGAACAGCACTTGTACCGCAGCTGGGTGCCTCAGATCAGCTATTGCATCATAAGCAAGAAGTAATTGGCGCCGACATGTTCAAGGGTGCATGAGCACACGCCCAAAAAGAAAAACAGTCACAAGGCTGAAGTCACACACACTGGGTGACAGTATCGCTTGCCATCACAACGTGTACGCATACATATAACAGCTGCTTGCAAGCTTGCAGTGCGTATCAACCTCACTTGAGGCTCAGCCTGCGGTTCCTATGAGCAGGTCTTGATCAATGCTGACCGTGCTAATTATGAAACGTGAAGACGACTGCAAATAATATGCAGGTGAGACCAGCGTATGAAGAGGCATGCCTTGCTCTGCACTAACAGATTCAGCGATCCGGGAAATCTTGCAGAAGCAGCGCTTGGTGTTGTTGTTGCAGCAGCAGCCATGGTAGCCAGGACAGATGCTGATGCCCCAATGCAACATGTAAAAGCTGGCCGACGTGGTCTGCATTATGGATTGCAGGATACACACATGAGAAGGTGTCACCGTCAGCGATGGGGGTAGGGTACTGATAGCAGGGCGGCGGCCTTTTCACCAAGACTGCTGGCCCCTTGCACTGTACTAGCCCGTACTGCTGTGGATCACGGCTCATGACTGTGTCTGGCCTACTGGGACCACCTTTTCCATGAGGATGCTGAGTAGAATAGCAAGTAATCCCACAGACCTTGCTTGATGAGATGCTGGAGTTGAGCGGAAAGCTGCCGAAGATCCAAAAAGACTGCTGTTGCAGTATGGACGTGAGTATGAAACTGAGGGTGCCGGGGAAGTTCAGGACTGTCTGGGCGCTTCCAGCAGGGCAGTCAGGCCATGTCAGGAATTGCAAGGCCGCTGGTGATCAAGAATGATCAGGCTGCTGCTGCTGCTGCTGCTGCTGCTGGCGCAGCATGAATGTGAGCGTACAAATGCGTGCAAGCATTCGTCCTGATGCATGCGGTCTGGATCAGGACTGTCTGGGAGCTTCCAGCAGAGTGGCCAGGCCGTACAGAAATTTGCAAGGCCACCCATGAGCCAAAACAAGAAACTGCTGCCGCCGCAGCTGCTGCAGCATGCATGTCATTTCACATTTGAGGGCACGAGATCGACAGCTGAGGGGCTGAGGCTGACATCAGGACTGCCTAGGAGCTTCAAGCATGTGACAAGGCCATAGGGGGAGGCTCGCAGGGGCGGCGGAGGTTGAGGCCACACAGCCCTTGAGTCATAGACAGGCTGCCCGTACCGGGAGCGCTCTCGGTCCATGAGAGCCTGCTGCTCCTGATCTGTGAGGTCGTAGTAGGGTCCCCTGCGCTATGCACATCAGCATGAGCTTAATTCGATAAATAAATAAATAAATAATTACGCCGTTAGGCGTTGATCACGGGATCGCCTGAGCTAAAGTCAGAGATCCCGCCAGTCCCAAGAGGACCAGCATGAGCTTCTGCAACTGAGGCAGCATTTTGATAAAGCCTTCCAGAGGGCCCGCATGAGCCCCATGGCTCGTTTATATATATATTTGTTTTAAAAAGCTCGATGTTGCTCATGACGCCAAATAGAGAACATGCTGTGGCAAGAAAAATGCAGCTGGATCATATCCACAGCGCCAGATCTGCAAGAATGTAGAACAACACCATCGGCAGCTGGAATGCCAGGGTGCATGCTGCATTTGCCAGCCCTGTCCACCGTGGAGCCACAGAGTCCATAGCAGATGCATGCTGCTCAGCATCTGTCGTGGATGCATTCGTGAATGTTGAGGCTGTATGCGGGTGGCAGAAGAATGGCTGCTGGCCTTTCTGAGCACCAAGCTGCTGTGAAGGAACACGCGTGCTGGGCACAGAAGGCATGAGTGATATCACTTATCAATGACACTCATCGACGACAGAGTGAGGAGCAGGGCTGCTCAATTGAAGCATCTTGAGGGCTGAATGGCGCGCGCACATGCAAGATCCACCACTTGTGCCAGGTGCAAAAGTTGCAAAGGGTTGCATTCTCCTACTGCCACTATCTGCTGCTTGGCAGACTATGGTTGGCCTACCTGATGCAAGCTCTGTTTTTGACGTATGTCAACTTGCGAGAGAAGTCAGACTGGCCTGGAAAGAGAGCAAACCTCCCTGAACTGCGCAGGAGCAGCCCATAGTAACAGGGCTGAGCGTCCAAGACCGCAAAACAACAGAAATGGTGATGGACGCCTTGTACTAGCCCCCTCGAGGGCAATTTGCTGCGGGACGGCCTTAATCACGCCTGGCATTGCCAGGAGTTCTCTATTTTAATTTATTTCAATGAATGCCTTGCCTGAAAGCTAGCTCGTCGAGCTGAGGGTTCCAGGCAACCACATGAGGGATGTAGCGTTCCGCCTGGCCTGCCTTCACTGCGGCCGGCTGCTGCCGACACTCCGGCTGTGCCTCCATTTTGCCTGCATGAGCAGCTCACGGGTCTCGACAAGCAGCAATAGCTGGCTTGTGCAGAAAGACTGAATGCAGAAGCCCCTGGATGGAAAAGGACTGAAGAGCAAAGCCCCTGTATGCGAATGAAGCTTCAGAGCAGCTCAAAGTACTGTGAAGGTGCTGGTTCAGATGATTCAAGCTGCCTGCATTTGCATGGGTTGCATGGGCGTTCAAGCCAAGCAAGAGGAGCACCACTCAGCATGTAAACATGCAGTTCCTTTCCAGCTATGGATGGGCCAAGTTTTTGGCCCTCAACAACGCCCATCTTTCAGCCTCTCCTGCAGCAACTAAAATACCCTCGACTTCACAGATGACTCTGCGTCAAGACCTCACCCCAGCAAAAATCAGAGGCAGCTTGATCATTGGCAACGTCTGATGAGTCTGACGATGCAGCAAGTGTTGTCAAAAGCTCCTCCAAAGCAGCACAGCCACCTGAAGGTCATCTCAGGGGCCGTCTCGAACCCAAGACGTGAGTCAGACCTGCTTCGAAGCGTTCGAGAGAAAGTGAATGTCAGTAGCCTAGGACATAGCAAAGAGCAATGACACCGCATGTGACTGAATGCCGTTTAGCAGACAAAGATCTTTCTTCAATGATCGGCAGGTGTGCAGCCAGGAAGGTTTGTACCATTACCACTGGCGGCAACAATCTGCTAAGGTCAGCCATCGCACACTCATGCTGCTGAGCTGCTGTGCAAACTGCAGTGATGACAAATGGGGATCTGAGTGAGTATCAGCACCTGTGCGGGAATCAAAGATGGCCACAGTATGGTCATCCAGGGCGCAGGCAAGGTGGCGCCCATCTCTGTTGAGGTCCAGAGCCAGGACGGGAAGGTCCAGCTGCATAATGGTTGTGAGGCAGCACATACTTTGCAGGTCCCAAATGCTGATGCATGCGTCATCGCCTGCCATGGCCAGGTGCCTGAAGCATCAACAATGCGAGTTTATCAGCATCAGCGCCGGCATGATTAAGATTGTTGTTGGAAGGAGATATTTTGAAAACGCAGTCAGCATTCAGAGGGTTGGGGTTGACAGGAAGTGTGACACTGATTGCCCACACAGCTGATTCCGGTGTTGATTCAAGTACCGAATTTCCAGCCACGCCCTTGAACTATGCTCAGGACTTGCGATGCCTCATGACATGTGTTCGATTAAGTGTGAAACTCTTTCACTATAGCTCAAGGGCCCAGGTCAAACATCATTGATTGGGCCAGAACCTGAAGCGCCTCCATATGAATACAGTGTAACGACAAGATGCATCAGTAAGGCCTACAGTCACCATGCACACATCTCAAGGTCAACATCATGCAATGCTATTCTGCAACAAAAGATTGGGCACGAGCACAAGCTGTGATCGTGTGGCAGTCGAAACATCAGCTACAGTCTACTTGATCTAGACGGCCCCACAATCATCAGCATTCCAAAGCCTCATCGACGGACTCAGCAGCAAGGACTGCATCCAGAGATAGGCACAGCCGTGAAGGGAAAGATGTGCTTGAAAAAGTAAGAGCCACCTTTCATCCGGGGTGATGGAGAATTTGAGCACAGAACCAACATGCCCCTGCAGCTCGCTGACTCTTTCCATCTTCGGATAACTGTAGACCTGCACATCATCTAACAAGCATCACTGGTCATGCCGCAGCCCACTGGACGATGGCCCTTCTGTTCAAGCAGAGCATGTCAATCTTGACAGAGGCTCACTTGATCCGAGAGGCGCTCAAAATATGGCAAACCATCGGATGCGTCGTCTGCAAGCACATTTGCGCATGGCTTGAAAAAGCAAGTGTGCAAAATATGCAAATGGGCTGAAGCACCCTCTATTGGGGCGTCTGTGTCATTCCACATGAAGGTCGAGTCATACCTACTGGCCCCATCAAATTCACATGCAGCGTCCAGGCGAGGCATACAAGCTTGGAACCACAGGTTTGAATCTGCACAGCTGATTACTCAAGCAAATCCCAGAAGGACTGTGGCCGCCAGCAGCATCAGCATACACGATGTATGCACATCACACATCATACCCACATTCCGCATATATACTGGGCAATCAGGACGCCCTGGCGGAGGCAGCCGCAATGAGAGGGAATGTATCGCAAGCTGAAGCACAGTATCTGCAAAAGCTTGGCAGCCCGGGTGCTCCTGAACTTATATTCGGCATGCTCTATGGTCTATGCAGCGGGATGCATCCTTCCAGAGCTGTGATTGGGCATTGTCCGCAGCTAGGGACCCTGCCTCACAAGCTACATCACAAGAGCTGCCTACAAAGTCTATTGCCGTCTCAGCAGCTGCACTTCAACAGCAGCATTGCAGAGGTCTGGGTGCCATCCAGTGGCGTAGGGAGATGCCAATACATGTGACATGCGCATCTCAGCCCCTGATGGCTTCTCATGCTGAACATGATAAATTTTTGGTTTGAGATGGTACAACCTGAGCCATCACTGAGATGGAGTCGGGGATTACCTCTACACTCCCATTGCCGCGAGCTACAAGCAACAAGCTGCCACCCTCTGCCCAGCCAATATCATTGACCTGCACAAATCCACAACAGAGTGCTGAAAGCAATAAGCTGCTTTCCCTCTGCCCGGCCTATATAATCGACCTGCATTGTCCCACCCAGTTGAAGACAGAGCAATGGCCTGAAGACTTTATGCAGATGCTCTGCACACCCCCCCTTGTCCATGAGAAAGGTCTCACCAGTGTGTCGGACATGCAGAGCCAAGAGAATGATTGCCTGGAAGACTACACAAAGCAGCCTTTGTGATGCAACCTCAGCCTCTGTATTATCCTCCTATCTGTATTGGTGTTGACTTCTCCTGTGCAGTATGTTGTTCTCTTTGCAGAGCCAAAAAGCCTGCACACAGGCATCAGCTGGTCCAAGACCACAGGCCAGTTGTGATGCAGCCTGTTGATCTGACCTCTCCATCACAAGGGCATGCTCTCATCCTGTCAACGGCTGTGAGTCTTGCAATGGACTGGCTTGATTGAGGAGGTCGCGAGTTGTAATGCTTCAATGTGCACAGTGCCACACAGCATGCATCAGGACTGACATGAGTTGATTGTATCTGCCCAAGGTTTGACCGATGAGATCAGCAACACAGGTCAAAGGCAGAACAAGGGATTCGTCTTCTTGATATGATTCGCTTTTGCTGTGGAGCTAAGCTCTTATCTTGCCGCAGCTCTGAGAAGTTGAAAACAGAGAGGCCGGGATAATGGAGGGGCATTAGGTGCCGGAAGCAAATCTGGAATTCCCTTCCTTGACTGCACCAGATCTTACCATCATGTAGCAGACAAATGGTCATCATGCTGAAGGATGATATGTGTACTCTTGCGTGCAGCACAACAGTGTGACCTGTGGTGCATCCAGGTGATGAACAGCCAGGGGCTGGCAGATGGAGCGACCTTCATGTTCACGATCTCGCAGGCATCAGGAAAAGCCTCATGTTCCCTCTTAATTAAATTCGTAATTCTGATTTATGTGCTGCTCTGTAAGAGCGTCAAGCGCATGCCTCATAACATCACAGACCTAGATGTGGTCATTGCCACCAAGGCCATGAACCTGGAACGCTGCTGAGCAGAAGCAACGACTGCATGCAGGCATCAAGGTATTTGCCAGCTCCATGCCGCAGAGGGGCGCCACATCCAGCTTCAACAGCGTAGTAAACGGGGCTGTCCAGCCTTGGCTGGCGCAGCTGAAATTTAACAGGTGCGTCATGAGCAGCATGAGGCTAATCGATATCTTGCAGCCACTTCAATACCCCATGCAGCCACCCCAAATCCCCAGGATATGGTCATGCTTGACCAGTGATTCACAGACACTTACCATTTCAAGAAGGGCAAGCAGAACCCTGACAGAATGCTTCGTCAACGTTTTTGGTTCCCCTCAACTGCATGCCTCACGAAGGCTCTGCTGCAAGCAATGTGTCTGAGATCAGCAGCTTGAGGGTGGCAGAGGCCACAGACCTCATGCGCTGGGTGCTTCGGTTCTGTCTCGAATAAGTTATTCAATGCCATGCACCTGAAATGATCTTGATCTGACCTTTTAGCAGCAGCCTTGGATCATCTTGGCAATTGAAGCTGGACTGCTCACCTCGTTGATGGCGCTGGTGGAATCAAAGGTGTGAGTCTTGAGCAATTTGAGGGTGGCAGAAGCCACAAAGGTGACAGCATTGCTGGTGCGGCTGCTGATTGCGATGACACCCTGTTGCCCAGACCAAGCAATGCGCTGGATTGGCCCTGGCACCCGCGTCTTCTGCTGCTTGTCCCTCCCTCTTATGTCCACCAGCCTGCAGCAAATTGGATGCACCTCAACAGCTGTTCCCTTGCAAGTATGCCGACCCATCATTGGCTGCTGCTCCCTTCTCCTTCAGTGAAGGTGACTGCAGCATCTGGAACTCAATTCTACTGCTTGTTTCTGCCACATATGTCCACCAGTCTGCAGCAGATGAAGGTCTGCTGCTTGTCTGACTCTCCCATGACCACTCGCCTGCAGCACATGGAACTGACTGCTGCTGCTGCTGCTGCTGCTGCTGCTGAACCACGCTTCGTGTATGCCCACCAGTCTGCAAAGCATTCAAGACAGCCGCCAAAGAGACGCTGATTGAGCAAGCACCTGAACATCCACCAGCGGCACACATCAATGGCCGCTCAGAGGATGTGGTCCTCCCCCCCCCCCCCCCCCCGGCGCATTCCCCTGCGCTCACCCAGAAACCCTCACCCGCCTGCAGCACAAAAGAATGCTCAGGCTGGTGTGGCTCAGTGCCCTTCTGTCGTACGCCTACAGCATGCAAAGGTGGTTGATCCAAGACTTGATGCCATTGTCCCTCCCATATGTCCCCTAGCCTGCAGCACACATCTCCGCCAGTTTGTGATGTGTCAGGCAAAGCCACACCACTGCCTTGCCAAAGCAACCGCTATGGATATGGCAAATTGAGCGATCTGGATATGAATTACATACAGAACCGGGCCATGCAGCATGATTACTTTGTATCATAAAGATGCTGCAGGGCGGCCATGCGTCAATCTGTCCCGAATTCACCTCCATGCAAGCATTGTGCCATACACTCAGTGAGCTTGACTCCTCTGGCCCAGCAGCCCAGTGTATGTGTCTAAATTGACCCTTGAACCCCATGCAAGTTTCCAATTGTGTTAGCCAACTTGTACTTGTATCATGTCAGCAAGAAACTTTCCTGGACCATCACAGATGGTCAAATCCCACTTTCCATAAGGACGTTGCATCTTGAAATTGACAGATAAGTCAGGCTTCACTGCCATGAAGACTGAGAACCACGAACCATCTCGCAAACAACGCGTTGTCACTCCCGTCTCAATCTGAAGCCAAAGATTGGGAGGCGGCTGAAAAGACCCACCTGAGATTCTCCCTGTGGTCGATGGCAGCCACGCGACGGGCTTCAGAGGGGTCCCACGCAATCGCCGCCATCCTGCTGTGGTGCAGATCGGGCAGCTGCATGACCACTGCATCCTGTGCCTGTGATGCAGATATGTCTATGTGATTTTTCCATGCTTCATTTCTTCTTCGAATGCAAGCTTGACGGTCCGCAAGCTCTTCAGCTGCATGACCATCCTGCCCTATGCCTGAGATGCAGAACTTGCATGCTTCATGGCTTGCACTGCTGCACAGATGCATGATCGCTGCATGCTGTGGCCGTGATGCAGACTGTGCATGCTCCGTCTTCCACTGCTTACGCAGCTTCGTTGTGTTCTCTGCTGCATGGCTCCATGTTGCTTAAGCATGCTGGTGGGCAGGCTGTTGAGCATAAACACTGCACCTGTGTCTGTGATGCACCTCTCAAATCATTGGACGTTCTGATTCCTACATGTACCTGTGGTTCATGTTGCCTATCAATTTGCTGCATGCCATTGACCAGCCTTAAGTCATATACCATGACACCATGACCAGCACTTACAATTCTGCATGACATCAGGAAACAGGCAAAAGGCGTTCCAAGAATGGACAGCCACCCGCCTTCTCAGCAGGGCATCCCCATGCATGGGACGCATTAGGTACGCCACTATGTGGTGGACACCTCGAGGCCTGTCAATAGTCATAAGCTCAGACGCAGGGTCTGGTCACAGTGGAATAGCATATGGGCAAGCCTCCTGGAGATCAAAGAGCTTCGTGCATCCCTGTCCGTGCTCTGCAGTTTATTATGCTTGAAAATGCTCTCTGGAGCATGAGGCAACATGCAATGCAAATACTGACAGACTCAGAAAGACATTCCCGTCATCGTCAAGCACATCTGATGAACACCCCTACCGTCAACAGAAGTGGCGCTACAAGGGTGTCACAGTCAGTGTAGGCAAGCCCGGCTTTCAGGGTCAGCCACGACCGTGCGTGCGGCCGAGGCATTCGACGATGACGGAAATGTCTCAGAAAGACTGCACCAGAGCCAAATGCAAGCATGCAGCAGCTGCTGAGACAGCAACTGCAGATGAGTAAAATGGATCCATCAGACAAATTGCCGGTTGCGGTTGGCCAGCAGAATGACTTATGCAGGCTGATGGAGGGACGATAGCTTCCCAATGCAGGAGCTGCATATTCCTGAACTTGTCTGTGGCAACCATTGCGGCAGTGTGCAGGCGGGGCCTCTTGCCTGCAATGTGCCATCATTGAGGCGCCAGTTCGCAGCAACAGTAAATCTTCCTGAGGAACAGTGGGCCCCTTCGATCACTCAGATTGTCTGCTGAGACGCCATGCATGGAAATAAAGGATGCCA
>CAWUCP010000143.1:0-18391 GCA_963920765.1 Ulota crispa
GATGTCAGGATTAGCGATTGTGCAAATGTTCAGAATGCTCTGGACGGTTGTTTTTAGAGCGTTGACTTGGCCCATGTTCCTTGTTGAAGTTTTGACTTCAGCTCTATAACTCTACTCATAACACTCTTTCTCTTTTGGCAGGGCTTTCGTGTGTATTACTTCTTCAATGGCCACTACACGTTGCATATATGTCATCAGAAGATGGCGAAATTCATGACGCCCGTAGCTGTATATTCAATGAGTCAGCTAAAGGGACATAGAAATTGGAAGTCCATTCCTATGATCATCAGAGTCTCAAAACATGTTTGCGATGTAGTCTAGATTATAGGAAATGCTTTGGCGGTATGAGGGATTGTCGTTAGCGGGTCAATTTATAAAGACAAAAACATGTTTAGGGAATGGAGAATAAGGAATGTTACACTACGTGTAAGATTTGTAGGTTATACTTTAAAACTTCAACCTGAACTTGAAATATTTTGGAACTCACGTTCAGAGTTACACTAGTCTCCACCATACCAAACTGTATATCTGTCACGGGCCACTGTTGCTACCACCTCGTATTTTGTTAGGAGGAACGCCAATTGCGAGTTTCTAGTCAGCGCGGTGTAGAAGAGCAGCATACATGTAATCTTTTAGTCAAACCAATGTAATGCAGTGTAAAGAACTTCGTCTGGCCGTGCTGATGAATTTGAGAAGATGACTACCAGCTTCTATTGTATTGTACACGCAGTTTGATGTCATGAAGTATAAATTCGATCTAACTAGTAGGACTAACACTTCAGATGCTTCACTTCAGTTACATGCGAGTCGTCAAATATCATGAGTACCTCCTCACTCTCATCACACCTTCAAGTCAACCCTTTAGCAGACTCATTCTCAGCTGCCTCCTTCTGTCAAGGTGCCTTGGCCAGTTGATGTTATTCTAGTACAATGATCTGAGATACCGGGTCTGCGGCCATCCATTCATCCATATAGATCTTCCCTATTCCAAGGCGATGAGCAATGCCATCTCTTCTTCCAATAAGCATCACATTGAACATATTTCTTCCAATCTCCCAAGGACTATTTCCCTCGGCCCGCTGCCACCAAAACTTGTGCCCCTCCAAGACAGAGATTGCTACAAACTCATACTTGGCCTTATTTTGCGCCCGTAAGTAACGATCGATCCAATTAAGATGCATATTAACACTTCCTACGAAAGATCCAGTATCATTGAAGATGCCAACCCAGCGACATCGATTTCCCTTTTCCGCCTCTGTTGAGGGTCCATACCATCGCTCGTGCTGATCATCGTCGAATATCAATGAAAAGTAACCTAACCGTGCAGAAAACAAAAGCCTACCGGGCTTTTCGAGTGCTTTCCTTCGTGCATCCTGAAATTCGGGGTCGTCTTCGCGAAATTCCTCAGTATACTTCTGTAAGTTTGCATCATGCTCATCTACTATTGAACACTTTTCAACATTAATCCTTCGAATACTACCACTCCCATCATGAATCCACCAGTCCACCATAGATCCAATGTGAGTCTCAAGAACATGTAGGAGTGGGCCTTCACAAGAAGCCCAACTCCAACTCGGAAACACCGACTCTTCGGGATGCGAAGGTGCGATGGTCCGTGTTGTCGCCATAGCAGCGACTGGTCGAAATATCTTTCTGGTAAGCCATACAAAAATGCACTCGACAATCGCGATCTAGAGATCAGCTTCAAGATTCCTGAAATGGCATTTAAGGTATCGGAGCGATATTTGAGTACCCTTAATTTGAATTCTTCTATAACTCTCACGTAATCTAGAAATGAAATGTCGTCTTTGTTAAGCCGGTAAATACCTTCATAATTGGATCCTCTCGAGTCTATGAAAGGATGTAGGTTTCCACTTTCGTCCATTCCACCTTCATTACACATGAGTAATAGTTGATGTGAAGTGAAAAACAGAAGCCGAGTTGACAAAATTCGTTCCTGGTATGTCCAGCCCCGCGTATTCCACGTGGACAACCAGATCAGGGAGTCGGGACTCGCTGGAACCCAGGTTTTCAACTCTATGTTACCGAGTTGAACTTTGAATGATTTTCTGTCCCGCAGTGAGTGATACACCCCAGGCAAGCCACTCTTAGCTTCATATCCTCCTGCGGCGACAAGAGTCAAAACCGATGCCGAATAAATTTCTCCCATAGCCTCGATCTGTTTCACTTTGTCTTCTGGGTCATCCTGAATGATGCACAGACTGTCAACCCAGAGGTAAACTTCATCGAGTTCAAAGCACGCTTCTATTGCATCAGCGATCGAATAAGAGAGAGATGCCCCTAACGAGTTGGCGGACAGACTCCCTGCCTCTCTGAGTGCGGCAATATTGCTCTTGGTAGCAGTGAGAAATGTACTTTGGGTTTCACCCCACACGTAGCTCAATGCTAAATACCTTGGAGAGGCTGGTGCATCGACTAGTCGAAGTTCGTTGACGTCAATAAGCCGCAACACCCCCGGCACTATTATTGTGTTGTCAGGCCTGCAAGACTCACCATGATGAGCTTCACAGTTAGACAATCTCATCTTCACAATCTCAAAATTTGCCAGCGGCAACGCGTAAGTCGTCTCTACTCCTATGGGCTGTGATGCCATTATTACTTCATCGGCTTGTAGATTCTCCATCGGAACCGTGATTTTTTCCTTGATCCGACCCTTTAGCAAAATACACAGCCGATGATCCGCACACAAACGATGCTGCACTCTCACGCCTTTAAGCGCCTCTTGCCTCTTCTGAATAAGCTCGGGTTCGTTGTCAAGTATGATATGCACGTAGCAAACCCATCCTGCATTTACCCAATAAGTTCCAGGATCTTCCTTGGCTGGAATATAGTCAGAGTCATCTAACTTGATCTGGCATCTGGTTTGAGCGTCGTCAAAATCTGTTATCAACCCATTGTCTTTCCACTCTTGCTCAACGGATAACCAAATCAGCTGACAAAACGCACAATCTTTGCGAATTCTTGCATCCTGAATCAAACCAAAATCAAGCGTACCAAAGGAATCTGGACATTGGATGTAATGAGCCCATCCCGCTGATTGACAAGTCGAACAAAGCTGTCCTCCAGCCGACAAATCTTCGCTGAACTTATCACAGAGGCACTTTAGTTTTGGTTCTTTTTCCTCGGGTACATGGTCAACTTTGTACACTGGCTCTGATTCTAACAGACGAAGCTTTCGAGTGAACTCTGATTCCTCCTCATGATCTGATTTTTGACCATCATGGTTAGGGTAAAAGTCAGAGGAAGTACCCCCTAGTGACAGCGAGCGAGGCGATGAACTCGTTTTGCATCCTAATGAGATATGATCAGGTGTTTCTTCTCCAACGAAATCAGTCGGAGACTCCTCGGCTTGCTGATTAGCTTCGAAGCTAATAGAGTTTGAGTCCATCTTAGAGGCTTTTCCGGGTGGCGAGTCACGTAATCACAACTTGCTTTAGCATCTAGACGGGTTTGAGCTTAGACAGAAGGTCGATGACTTCATTAGTGCTCAAGCTCAAGTTAATTCCACGCCGTCGAGGCTTTAGTTGCAAATATGAGCCTTGTGTTGGTTTTGATACTATATATAGAATTACAAAAAATGCTAATCGGGAATAGTGCCTCACTCAAAATGACCAATAATATCGCGAGTTATCACCTGAAATTGGAATATTTGACAATCACCATACAAAATTGACACTTTACACACTATTCCTCATGCCAAACGACAAAGAAGTCACCCTCTTTAACAAGAATAGACAGAGCGATATCAAAAATAACGTAACCACACAATTTTGCTTTCCAAATGACCACCTGTATTGCTTTTTAGACTGGAGTTGCTCAGATGTACCTAAAACCCGGCCCTGTTGTATGTGTGTGCAGCGTTGTTGAAGCTAATTGACAACGCGTACGGACCGAAGAGTGCTCTCGATATGTTAGGGTGCATAAAATAGAGGGAATTGTGAGTAGGACTAGTTGGTTGGTTTCGTTTGGCTGTAGGCCTGGCTTTCTGCATTTGGGATGAGAATTCGAGTAGTTCATGAATAAGCGGAGCCCTGAACTGTGCTATCTTGCTAGTATCACTTGATAAGACATAGTTATTTAAAATTAAAACATCAAGTAGAAAGATAATGAAAGCACGCCACCGCTCCTGGCGATAGTGTGAAAGATATTGTTATAACCCCGAAATTAGTCCGCAGTATCAACAGTGATTTAATTATAATTATCAATAAACTTTGGCTTTGGCAATACCTTGCCAGTAAAACTTATGAATGGTGCTCCTGCTGATTTACAATATTCATTGTCCGCTCTGGGCGTTTGCGCTGTTTGAAATAGGACCCATTACGTCGTCCTGGGTAGGTTGAACAAATCCACGGTATCATCTTTCAAAGCAATATAGTTGATATTCTTACTTACGGGAATATCAATCGAACGCTCTTGATCTGGGCCAAAGTCGCTGGCTCCAAAACCTCTTCTGATCGGCGAAAAAGACATCAAACTATACAGATAACCTCCTCCAGTGGCCGATTGCCTCGACTCACGAACAGAAGGATAATTGTAAGTCTTCGCGACTTTCGTCATCTTACTGATGAAGGATCAATATCTTGGAGGAAGCGACAGTATTTTAGAACACAGTTCATCTCCCGTAGGGGACGTATGCATTGTGCGAGGCAGTTCTGTGTCACGCATTAGGTCGGTCATGTTAATTGCGATGACAGAGAGTAATAATTAGGGAATCGTGCTCGTGTACCTCCGATAGGAGCACCGCAACTGAACGCATTGCAACATGACGAGACACGAATGTAGTTTGTATTGATGTAGTTCAGATATGTGCAACCGACTGTTCTGGAGCAAGCAGCGACAAATAATATGTTATGGGAGGAACAGCCGCACATGGGTGGCTTGTTATCGGTCTTGCACCTATAAAACCATGTCTTGTGGAAGCTTGCTGCTTGAGACTGTGATCATGTGCCCAAGATATTGATAACTGGTCCACATCTATATCATAGTCTGCACAGTTTGATAGATTTACAGATCGCCTCCAGCTTTGCTTCCCGGGTCCCAGACTTCGTATATCAGCTATTAAACTAATAAGCTATGTTTGGACAAATCCCTTCCACTTTCTCTTTCTGCTCTGTTAAATTCAAATAGCTTCACGAAATAGAGGGGGGTGATTCTGTACAAGGATAAGAATGTGGCATAGCAACGCATGTGAACTCATCACGAATACAACAAATAGCACATGAGAGGATAGCCCCAGATGAAATTCGGATGGCCACCAAAGAAACGGATCTTGTCACTCCGGGATGTTAAAAGATATACGTGATATTCCTGATAAATTGCCTGATTCTCTACTGAAAGGTTCTGCGCGACTATATATACAAAACAAGGAGGCGATTGAGCCTTGACAATATCCACCAGCTTTCACATGGGAGGAGTTTCATTTCTAGAGCTACAGCCAAAATTTCAGAATGTGATTAATGCTTGGAGGGAGTATCCCTTGACAAACGCCAGGGAAATTCTCAATCGATCGTTTATGGCTGGAGCACTGTAAAGTATCTTAAACGTGAAACAGAGAACATTGCGAAAGCAACTAAGAAATCTCAGCGTTTTGCTCTAATGCTTCGAAATTCTCGGAGGGCAGAATAAAAGCGTCCGTCGTGCTTCCAAAAAAAAAAAAAAATATCGAGACGAGTAATCTGTGAATGCGGAGAGATAATGTCTCGGTTTGAAAAACACCCAAGCCGGGCTATGTCGCATGCAAACACTTGTATGAAAAAAAGTCACATGTAGATAGCCCAAGCATCGTACATGGGCCGAAAGAAAGGATCCAGGCTAGTTGTCTCGTGCTCAATGCATGTCATGAGATCATCTCAACGGGAGGCAGTCTTGGTTTGATCGTCATAGAAGTTCGAGACCGTGCTGAGACTCCAGCAAAATGAAACCGCGTCAAACTATGTGCAAACAGAGGAAGTTCTAAAATAATGAAATTGGCCTAAATATAAAGGCGCGAGGGATACAATTCAAGTACTTACTCCGTACCTGCATGAAAGACTAGCGCCCATAAGGCAATGCATAGGTCCGTACCAGATCTGATAAGGATTACCAAATTCAATATATCTTACCTGCTCGAATGGAGTTTGTCTTCTCCAAAAACCAGAGGTATCGTTTGCATACACGTGCCTATGAGACATCACTTTGTGAGAGGTCTCCAAGTGGTGGATTGCTGATGCTACTGAAGATGAATTGTTTCCACGAGTCGTTTCCATGATCTTTGATCCGTGCAACAAGTCACTGCTGTTAGAAGCAACATAAAGAGACTCTAGACTCGGCTCTATGATCAATGCCCTATGGCATACCTTCATCGAACGTGTCAGCAGCGTTGAACAGCACTATCTCCACACAACTTGTGTGAAAGATGGCCGAGGGAACCGAGGCAATGCTAAAGCTCAGTGTGATGGAACGCGACACAACATATCAATATTAAGTCGGACTTTGTGAAGAGGATAAACAAAAGTAGTACACAAGGCGGTGATCCTTTTGGCTACCTACATAGATAACTTAGGATGTGATTCGGGATAGGAGCGGCGGAGGATAGCCCATCCAGTTCATCGGGATTTTCTTATCAATCCTCGGCCTCACGAGGGAACGGAGGGGCACGGAGGGGCAGTGCTTACGTACATAAGGCAAGATTATTGTGTCGATCAGCTCAGCCAAAGAGCTGTGAAAAGAGGGGTGCTGCGGTTTTAATAACGTAGATTTGACGATATCAAACCTACCTTCGATATGCCTAGCGCTAAAAGCCTAAATGAACCTCGAGGACCAACACGATAAGACCTTTCACGTGTTGCCGAGAATATTAACAAGAAAGAGCCGTATGAAAATTCAAACCCTTGGCGATTCATCTTTAGGGTCTAGTTGCCGTCGGTCCAGCATCTGAATCCTAATATTAGCCACTACCATCTCCGGACCCACCCAACTGGAGTTGATCTCACAGGAGCTGAAGCTGATACGTTCACTTCCGAGAGGATGGAGGGAAGGATTGCCTCCCAGAAGTGCCTTGGGTGGTATTGCAATGTCTTAAGCTAGAAATACTGTACTGCGGCGCAAGGTGGAGTTAATATGTTGGTGGATGCGGGGTACCGAGCAATTACTGAGTACAACACGTCACGGTTCAAGAAGTTGTGTGTATGAACACAGAGTCATTTACTCAACCCTCAGGATCCAGTAGCACGCCGTTATCAGAGACATTTTCACGAATACCCCGGGCTATCACATCCTCGGAGCACTAACACGGCCAAAAGAAGTCGTGGCGAAGTCGTGGAGAAGCCGTCGAAGACCGGAAAGCACGGAAATCTACAGCACTGAGGTGGAAGGCGAAGATGTAGCCAGCTAGCTACCTTTTAGCGCCGATACGGCATTCTAGAAAGGGAATATCGGAGCTTCTCCGTTTCCAAGCGAAGTAATTAAAAGCCAACAGTAGTCGGCGAATTGGGGGCACCCGTCGGGGCTTCACAAGGGAAAACAACGCGACGGAGACTTCTGGCGCATTCGCACATGCAACTGGAAAATGGCAGCTCTAGGCAGATAACATTGCCTGCAAGGTCGCAAGATGCCTCGGGATCAGCAGCAGAAGTCGGGCCTGTCATCTTACTCACAATAGATCTTTTCGCAAGGATTCCCGGCGGGGCGCGGGGAAAGTGTCCATACAAAATGCGAGTTGGCCTGTCAAACCCCAGTAGGAAACCGGGATGACTGATGGATTAATTGGGGGTATGCACGAAGACTGCCATCCTTGTTCCAACAGAACAATCGACAGACAATTGGCGCAGGGGGAGGAAGGTAAGCATGCGACAATTTGGCTGTATTCATGCCGGTTTGCAAAGATTGGGTCGTATTCACTCCATGCCGACTCCACAAAGACGCCATTAGGCGATGGATGATATATGGGGAAGGTCCTGTGATAAAGTTTGGTTTTGTATTTGTTCTTGAGCTTTCGCACAATTCTCTCTTCACACCGTATCAAGTCTTTGTGATTCATTTCGATCCCCAAAGAAATCATCGCAATTATGTCTTTCGACGATGACAAGAAGGGTGCTGCGGTCCACACTGACAACACGAACACTGTTACCAGCGACCGGCCAAAAAAACGGCGCGGAGTTTGGGGTTGTATCAAGGCGTTTTGGTGGGCGTTCTTAATAGCGGCAATTTTGGGGGCATTACTAGTCGTTCTACTCACGTTTGTCACCATTTCCAGGTTGAAGTTCCAAACTGACAAAATAGAATCTATGTTGTTGTTCCAAAGATTGCACAACAAAAGTTGAATGAGGCGACTCTCACAATCGAGGGAATCAGTGTCTTTCAGCCCAAACCAAACTCAGTATTCACGTCGATCAACTCCACCATTAGCAGCAACAGCGGTATCAGTGCCACTTTTGATGGATTCAATGCCTCCCTGTATCTCGAGGACAAATTGCCACACACGCCATTTGCCTATCTCCAGATGCCCGAGACATCAGCAGGCTCCTCAGTTGCAGTCAACGTCAGCCAATTGCTAAACATTTACGATATGCAGGCATACACTGACTACAACACCTGGTATCTATTGAACGACACTTTCCGCATGACCATTTCCGGATCGACCAAAGTTCACATCGGAAAGCTTCCAGCTTACAACGTCGACTTCCTGAAAACTGTCACTCTTACCGGCCTTAACGGTTTCAAGGGACTGAATGTTACCAGTTCTACTGTAACTGCGCTCCCAGATGCACAGGGAGACAACTTCAAGGGCTTTATCACGATTCCTAACCCATCTATCTTGACTGTTGAAATTGTAAGTAACACGTGGAGATAGTCCGGCCCATAAAATCGTACTTATTCAAAAACTAACACCGATCAGGGAAATGCAACATTCAACCAGGTCTTCAACGGTTCCAGCGTCGGCAACTCGTACATTGACAACATGGTCCTCTACCCTGGCAACAACAACTTCTCCATCCGCGCCAACATCACGCAAGCTCCAATTCTCATTGCGGTTGAGTCTCAGCCATACTGCGCCAATGGCGGAATCCTGCCCATGAGCTTTCTGGGAGAGAGTGTCATTGACAACGGCGAACACTTGCCATATTACGAGGCCGGATTCAAGCAGAACGTCCAGACGCTTGACTTGAACGTCGGTGCAGACTTGAAGGCAGGATTAGGCTTGACCATCACATGTCCGAAAACCCCCGCCTAATCTGCAGTTACAATATTCTAGAGACGAGCTGGGAAGAAAGAGGGATAGAAAGGAGCAGGAATTGCGAGTCGGGACACCTGACATGTAGATTTGTACATTTTTTAATTCATTCCACAAAGGGATTGGCATGTTTATCTGGGATTGGGTCTGGATTTTTTCTTCTGAGCGATGATACGGAACAATATTGAATACCCATCAGTTGATAAAAGATATACTGAGAAATAAAAAAAATTGAATATCTCAAAAGCGGCCTCACCGATACCGTATTGAATACGTATCTTCCATGGCGTTTACATGACGTGACCAACCATCGCCAAGGCAAGGCAAGCCACCTCCCCCCCAGAAGAACCGCAGTCGGCAAAATTCTACACACCAATAATCATGCGGAGGCAACACGTGAATGAAACGATATTAAGATAATCCACTAGCGAGATTGTGCTCATCAGAGCCAATCATGCTCTTTCAGCGAATCAACGTTCGCGACGTCTTGCACATCTCTTAAACTTGAAATGTTGGTGCGTGCATTATTATTCGTGACGCTTGACGAACTCTCTTTCAGCTGAGATGGAACACGCGCCCACGGACACTCCGCTAGTTGTATGGATGGAAACTCTAATTGTACGACGGTGAGCGGTTTCATTGTTGAGACACTGGTGGCGGTGTTTTTGGAAATGGAAGTGGAAGGAAAGTGTTTGGGTTTTGTCTTAGATGGTAATGCTATTTATAGTTCTTAACTATCCTTGTCGAAAACAATTACAAAGTACAGTACTGTATTCGGTCGCGCCGTTCTCTCTGCGATTGCTGCTTGAAGAAGCACGACCTGTCGCTCTACTGTTATTCTTCCTATCTAATACTGCCTTTTGTATGAGATATAGAGATACTATTAATAAGAACGCCAATCGAGTACTCCCTGCTCGACAGTGTCAATTCTCCTCAGCCTTGACCAAAACCACGAATTCGTGACCAAGCGGCAACTGTCCAAGTGGCCAAACAACCCCTTTCTCTCGAATCAACCTCAATGCATTAAGGGGTTCCTCGTGATCGACCCAAAAATGGGTGTCAGCACACGAGACAGCTCCGTCTTTGTCATTGTCCCCAAACAAAGTACCTCGAGGTTTTGCCTCCCTAACGTACCGTACTGGACAGGTATCCATCACGAGACGAGCTTGGTCCTTCGTCATTTCTAAATCGACATCTTCTAAACCACGGCCAAAGACGCGGACAAGAGCCATTATAGCGAAAGGGTGGGAAGATAGGATTCCAACGGCTTGTTCCTTCTGGCCAATGGCCTCAAGAAGTTTCTTGGCGATTCCTTGGTTCCTGTGTATGAGACTCACACATAGTTGAGTGATCCAGAGCATTGGGCGACCGTCGTGGATCCATCGTGTACCGAAAACATTTCCGACTAGCTCGCTGTCGATCAAAAGACGTACGTAGGTGTTTTCTCCCTTTGCTGGCAAGATTTGCTCTGCGAGCTTCTTTGGAGACATCTTCACTCTTGCGCCTAGTCGACGCTCTCATTAGCGTCACACAGATGTGACTTGACAATTGCTTTATAACATCAAACTTGTGAAGAAATATCGCACTTTAGAGGTTTTGACAGAATAGGAAGAGTATTTGCTCACCCTGCTTCGCGAAAGATCCTATCATTGCTACAGCCTGAGGACCCCATACCCCGTAATTGAGACTGAAGAGCTTTGCGGCAGCTGCAATCATCTCCTCGGTGATTGATTCATCTTCAAACTTTTGGATTACAGTAGAAGGCATCATGTTGTTAATGAACATCAAAACAAATACAATGTCTGTCTGAAGAAAGACCAGTCAAGCAATGCTTTGTTTGATCGCGAGTAACTTGAAAGTCTAATTATTTCACCATGACGCAGAAACTTAAGCTACCTTAGGGTGGTATTCTTAGCTTTGGTTTTATAGTGAGAATCGGCAGAGCTGCTAAATCATTCTTTTATAAATACAGGAATAAATATAAATGATATTCTAATACGAGCAAATACTGAGAATCTTTCTCGGTCTCTCCGTGGTTTTATGAGGTGCTCTACAGTGTCTAAGAGAGAATAATGCTATTATAGCTTCTTGATGGCGTGATGAGAGTTTCTGCAGGCTAAACCTAAATTACCTGATATTTAAGACTAGTTATTAAGCTTTCAAATTTAAGATTTGGTTGGTACAGCCTTTCCTTCCTCTTCCTGCCCAGCTTCAATCCGGATTTGATCCGCCCAAACAACCTTCATTAGGCTTAGCGTTGTTTGACTATCCACTCCTTCCGACGACTTCTCATAAACCAACGAAAGTTGGAATACTTACACACCGTTTCTTCCTTCACAGCTTCTGCGATCCTTTCTTTACTTTCGACTTCCTCTACTTGCTAGAATGCAGCCTTCCGACACCCAACAGGTTGTGAACCCTTAGCCAACCTGAGCTGCATCGGACCCACAGCCCTGCTAACAGGCACGCACATCTTAATTCTTGAGACGCTTCCACACTTCTGCTCGACTATGGATCCTGTTGTTCTCGATATTATCAATCGCCTCCCTTACTTAGGAGGCCAACGGATGGCAGCTGGTAATGAACTGGGTCCGGGTTTATGAGTTGCGATCTGCGGGCAGAAAGTGTCTATGCTCAGAAGCCTTTCGAGCTAGAGGGCGATGAAGCCGAGGAAGCCGAGGAGACAGTGAGATATATGGAGAGATGGAGTGTTTGCCTAACGGATGGTGGGTGGGGATGACCCGGATGATTCTTAATACAAGGAAAGGTAAACACTCTGGAAGCAGATTTCTCGCGCCTCGTTTTCCTTCCTCTTGCTACGATTCTTCAATAAGCAAATTCCATCGGTTTTTAACATGCTCTCAAGATGTTGTATCGTCTTCTTTACTTGGCAGCGTGTTTCTATGATGCATCTACTTAAATTTTCAGAGCCTAACAAAATAGTAGGAACATTACAGAAGTCGACTGGGACAACTAGAGTGGAAAACCTGAGGGTACACAACCATACTACTATAACTACCAGCCTGCTTATCCGGCGTAGGATGTTCTAAGAAAGTGGATCAGGCGCTATGTCGATCTAGAATGGATTTCCTAGGATTCTATGACAGGTGGTTGGCAAGGCGTGATGGGGGTCGAGAGCCTCGGTGGTGACGATGACTACTACGTAGGTTTGATACGTTTACCACTCATACCTATCATATTGGTTGTTCTATCTGCATTTTCAAATCTACCACATGACCTCCCCGCAACTAATTTATTGAAATACTTCAGTATTACGCTTGTCAAAGCCATGTATTTAAATCACGGATAGCCGGACGCATTTCGCAAAGAGGAATTTGTAGTTGCGCTCAAGGCTTTCAAGGCAGCGGAAGCGGCAAAGCAAGATGAGGAGGATAGAGTAGCAGCAGCTGCAAGAGAGGATTTAGAAAGATACACAGTGATGTATTGATACACCTGAATTCAAGTCTTGATACTTTTGAAGCAATCCGATAGAACTAACTAAATTGAATGGTGGTTTATATCTGTTTTCTTGTCTGCATTTTTTTGAGACCTTCCAGAAAAGTAATGTTTCAGGTAATATCGTAATTCATCACAACAAAACCCAAGTCGAATAATAATATCGATCACAAGAACAGCCTCTGAAAATACATTGAAAATCAAATTCGGTAGTTCACTCATAAAATCCAAAGTAACAAGCCAGTCTTCAGAAAACAGGCATAGCGTGGTCTCTGAAGCGTTTTCACCACTCACTGAAGGGTCGGTGTTCAATCATCTTCGTCGTCATCCCCTACTCCGGTATAATCATCTCGAGTCATAGCTTTAATGCCGTTGGATCTAAGCTTTTCCCAGACTTTGATGAAGGCGCTTCGAGCATTGCGAGCGTATTTCTGACCACATTGAGGAGCGATGACTTCCCAATCAACCTAGATGTGTTGTCAGTATTATTCTTAGTGATGAAGTTCAATCGTTCCTCTGGAGTGAGTAGGGCGAGAGAGGGGTATGTGAGGATTTTGCTGAGCTGAAATGAAAAGCCAATGAATGTCAAAGAAGATGAATTGGCAACAGAACGAGTAGAATCATTCATACATCAGCGTACTGCTTTGTGTGAAATTTAGAGATTAATAAATCTTGGAGTTAGATTTGATGTGCTTTGAAAAATATGGGTTGTGTTTAATAAAGCCACTGGTAAGATAAGCTCGAACACTGAAACTTGTCTGAATAAAATGTATCATGAATCAGTACTAACCCTGGGTAGACCTTCCAGTTGTGAGATAAAGGCTGACATCAACTGACGCTCTTTCGCCGTCAATGTCAACGGTGTCATTTCCACAGTAGTGGGACGACAAAGCAGTTTCATAACCTGAGCTGGAGTTCGTGCACCACGGAAGAGCTCGCATAGAATACCTGTACTTTTTTTGGAGATTCGAGCCTATATGTGAGCTCTGAGATAACAATGTTCTGGTATATGTGGACGGCGGCGAATTTTTCAACTGTTTCTCAAGGCAAATCCGCAAGCCTCTAGCGATATCAGTTATCACTTGCAACTTGTGGTCATCATCCACGAACTCGAAGTCAGGCTGTGCGGCCATCATCTTGGTACGAAGGATGTCCTCTGACCGACGTTGGTATTTTTCCTTCGCTGTGATTCTGCCAGCTGGCTTGGGTGGGGTCAGCATCTCAACATCGTTCGTGACCTCAAAGTTGCTAGAGTTATTTCGCCAAGATTGGGGACGGGAGATGTAGAACAACCTTCAGTCGAGTCGACAGATGAGGCTGGAGGCGGGGACAGAGAGGGAGATGGGCTGGGACGAGCAGAAGACACAATTCGAGCGGCAGATAAAAAGACAACGTCAGGACTTTCATCGTCATCCTTGCCATCGATATTCTTCTCCTTCGAAACCAAAGGACCTTGATCGAGGGGCTTTGCCCTCTGGGACAGTTTTGCAATAAGTTCAGGGTCAGGTATGCGCTGGTCCTGGAGCCGAAGCAAGATCTCATCAGCCGTGGCCCCAGCAGCTTTGAGAGTATCATAGACTGCTGTAGAGAATACTTCACCCTCAAGGTATTCAATCATTCCTGTCATCTCCGAAATCCCAGTGTCAACTCTTTCTAAATTGTCGACATCTCCTGTGCGTGAAGTTCCGCTGGCTCTGTTTTCGGTGACCTTTGCGTTTCTTTTATCGATGACTATATCGCGGTAGGCTTGAATGCTGGCTTTCGTGCTTACCGCAGCGAGGATATGTTTCTCAAGTGTAGTACGTTTTTGAAAGAGGAGTTCAAGTAGCGAGCACATATCAATACCAGGAGTAGCATCTTCCGTTCCTACCATCGAACTTTCAGTATCTTCACCGCATATTTGTTCGTCACCATTCTTACTACCGTCCTTGGATTTGCTGTTCTCGGAGATAGCATTTTGAACCGCGCACATACTGCTTATTGTGCTTTGGGCTTTGGCGATGTGGCTGCCGAGGAGAACACCTTGTTTAGACACGAGTGTGATTAGATCCAATATGGTGGGGGCCGAATCTGTCACTGGCTTGCAAGCTGTTACGACGGGAGGGATTATCTTCTTGGCGATAACCTTTTGGCGGCTGGCAGAAATAGCTTTGACTTTCTCTACCTGATCCGCGGTGTGGACTTTCTTAGTCGAGGGAGCGGTGTGAAAGTTGCGCTTTGTGCAATTTTGAACAGAGATATTGTAAGGTGCGATTGATACGGCAGCCTCTTTATATTTTCTATCGGAAATCTTCACTGTGCCGATGGGTAGGTTGTATTTCTTTCTTATGGAGGCAATGCGATTAGCAACAGATAAACTGTTCTTCTGGCCACGAGCGGCAGCGACAGCTTCAGTGTCAATCTGTCAAGGTAAATTGTTAGCTTAAACCCATGTTAAGAATATTGCATTGGTTCGAAAAACCAATCTAGAGTAGTTACCAAGACAGTTCCTCCAGTAGGCTGAAGTAGACAGGTCATGAGAAACTCGACATCACTAGCTGCAATTTCGGGCGGCATAACCATAACAGTATCTGCCTCAGCACTTGCAGGTTGGAGGGAGTCTAGGGAAGTGAGAGGATCATGCTGAACAGAGCTTGCAATGCTCTGTGGTAGCTCAAGCATTTCATGCGGATCTGGGGATGATGCATCGTTATCGAATCCTACTGAGTGGTCCATTTCTGTGTGGAATTCTTCTAAGTTCGTTAGAAAGAATGAAACACATGCACCAAGATAGGAACATGACATGAGAAATTTACCAAGGTGTGAAATTAAGAGCTCATCATTTTCATCATCTTCAGTATCATCTGCTGGCCTTCGCTGTTTCTGTCGGAGACCTTGACGAGTAGCTGGGATGCTGTCATCCTCGTTGGGATTGGTGAGTTTACTCGCTTCTTCGCGGATCTTCGCCCATACATGCATTAAAGCCTTTGGGGTGCGACCTGGCATATCTAGCTTATCAAACCTTATGGATTGTTGATCAGAGAACTGGCTAACAATTCTCAGGAGAAAATTATACTATAGAATAATTAGAGATTGTTTGATAGTGAGATGTTCAAACTCACTGTTTCTCCAGTAGACCATCCGGAGCCGCCAGCCTTTATCTTGGCCCACATATGTTGACAGGCTTTTGAAGTACGGCCTGGCATATTAAGCTTTGCATAATTGATGGGTTTGTCAAGTTTGATCTGGTTGACAATCATAAAAAGTAAAGTGTACTATGGCATAATTAGAGGTCGACTGGAAATTCCATGTTTTGACATACCTTCTCATCAATTGACCATCCGCCACCGCCAATTTGTTTCATTCTTCTCTTTGCTGGAGGCGCATTTGAAGTCTTCATGAAATCTACTGTTATCTGCTCACCGTGTCAGTGTTGATAGACACCTGGTACATTATCGCCATAGAACATCCATCAAATGAACCGAGATGCCGTAGAATGTGGAAAGGGAAGAACGTACACTATCCATGGCAAAATGTGATGCAGGAGGAGAGTTTGGTTCGAGTCGTGGGTGATAGCTGTCATCACTATCGGAAGGCGAAGGCGAAGGCGATTCTGTGTCGTCCCTTCCCCTCTTCCTACTTGGAAAAATGGCCAGCCTTGGGCCACTTGCCTGTCCTGCTTCCAACTCCACTTCTTCATCTTGCTCTGCCATATTGCCATCAGAGGCGATTACTGAGAGCTCCGACTCATCCCACAAGTTTTCTGCTACCCTTGACATCTGCGGGTTCAGTCTGCTAACTCGTCGTTCGAAATTCAATTCCCACTCTACTTCCAGTTCACTTATCTCTTGCAACTTTGCTTGGAGCAAGCTCTCATTGTCCTGAATATCTCTCTCAGCACCTTGCTTGTCCTGTTGTAGCCTGGCAATGCTATCCATTGCATCGAGAACACCATTCTCATCACCAGAATCTTGTAATCGAGTAATTCTACTCTGTGCCGCAGTAATGTCTTCATTTGCATCTTTGACATCCTGTTCTCGCTTCTCTATTTTCTCCCGCAGTCTGGCGACTAGTTCTGAGCAATTGGCCCTTGACTTTTCTATTGCATCGGCTCTACGGGCTTGTAGAATTGAAATCTCCTCCATTTCGCAATGTTATTGATTGGGTCGCTGCGTGTTTGTCTTTGTAGGCAAGTCTTAATGAGATGGCAACGAATTGTAGCATTCGGATAGGCCTTTCGCGGTTCAGAACTGAAAGAAAGAGGACTTGAGAATTCGAGATTGAAAACCAAAGAGCTTCAAATACCAAGCATACAAGGATGGAAAGGTCTTTCTAGTAAGAATGATGCGATATATCTCTAGCAAACTGTCATACGACTGAAAATTAAGAGCGACTGGAATACCTGCAGGTGACGAGAAGACAAAATGTTGAATAATAAACTATGGTCGGTACTAGCCTTCGATGCAAGCTTTATTTCCACAGCCGTTTCGTCAGCGCTGTTAGGTTACCATATGAGTTGAATGCGGAAAAGTAAGTGTATCCCGCTTACTTGAAACTGGGCTCGCAGCGCAATCAAGAATAAGAAAACAGTTCTTTTATGCAGAGCAAGACTAGGCAATGCGCTACAGATTAACGAGAACGCATAAGTACAGAGACTAGCACAGAATAAACTCCAGCTCGGGACAAACGTTCCACAAGAGGATATCATGATATGCTTCTTGGGTTTCAACAAACAGATAGCGTCTGCTACGAGGCATGCGATATATGCAAAATTAAAGGGGCAGTATAACTGAGTGGTAATATACTCGGTTGTCGTTCATGAGAAGTAAATTCCTTACCTCACACAGTCTCAAGGTTTCCATGAAAGTCATCTTTCCACTTCAAATAGCAGAAGGTGAGAGACCCTAATTTGCTGTAACCATATATAGTAGCGACGAACTATATGGAGATCTTTTCGCCATTAGTGGCTTTTAGTGTGCTGTGTTGAAGCTAGCTGTCACTACCGATTAACGCAGGATCCAATGTATCATATAATAGTCGGCGTGGGTTGTAAAGCTGCAGAATCATAATTATACAACAATCTACAACTGAAATCAAACAAATTTGGTGAAACCTGCGGGGAATTATCGATGCAGGACACTTGCTTTTGCCCGCTTCAAGCAAAAGCGGATTTGTGAGACCCTTAACGAGGTTTACTACCTTATCGAAAACGTGTACTGGTAAGTTATCGCTGCATCCCGAAACCTCGCCGCCAAATCTGCTCTTTAGTTCCGACGGATTAACCAAAGACGTCAGAGGCTATTGTTACCTCCAATCCAAGGTATATGTGAAATATTTTGTGTTAATGTGCCAGGAGCATTTGATGTTGGAGTATCACAATGGCGTCCATGAATTTGGTTTGCCTGGTCAACAGGAATGAACGCCACGCGCGACAGGGTGTAATGCTTTGATTGATACGCTACCTTGTAGTTTCGGGGCTGAGCCTAGTCATAGTTGATTTAGGAAGGCTTATTGAAGTCGTATTACGTGGGATGTGGAAGGTGGGGGTAGAGCTTAGGCTGTCTGATGAACGTTTCTACTTTGAAAACAATGGAATAGATGATTTCGATACTGAGAATTCGAGTCCTTAGTATCCACAAGATGAAATGATGAGTATGAATGGAATAACAGCTTATAACGACGTTCAGTCCTTATGTAGTAGTGTAATCTGAACAGATCCGGTTG
>CAWUCP010000144.1:0-22091 GCA_963920765.1 Ulota crispa
AAAATGCCAAGCGCCCCCTAACAAAGTATATAAAAAGTAACATTGTGATGAAACCAGTTGATATTGTTGGTCTCAAAAAAGGATAAAAATGATGGTGCATGAGGGTTGGACTCTAGACCTATTGTGAGATATTGATTTTTTGTATAGTACATCAAGATTAGATTCTATAGCATAGACCAATTGATTTATGAGATATCAATCTTTTGTAAAGTTGAATGTTGTGTTATCCTACATGTCCAACTCATGCAAAGTGTGTGCATGTATACTAGTATACTACTAAGTGGGAGGATTTCCCTAAGTGCACCCTTTTCCAAAACCTTCTAGAACTTTGCATTGTAAGTTGAAATAACAAAGAAAACCCAAGATATAGAACACCAAGTGCCTTCCAACCATGTCATTTTTCAAAAATTGCTATAACTTCTTTGTGGAGGTTGAAACAATAAAGGATGCCCCAAATATGAAACACCAAACGCCCTCCAACCATGTGCTATAAATCAAAAAAATACCAAGTTACATTACCCATACATGTCCAACTCACGCAAAGTGTGTGCATGCATACATACATACATACATACATACATACATACATACATACATACATACATACATACATACATACATACATACATACATACATACATACATACATACATACATACATACATACATACATACATACATACATACATACATACATACATACATACATACATACATACATACATACATACATACATACATACATACATACATACATACATACATACATACATACATACATACATACATACATACATACATACATACATACATACATACATACATACATACATACATACATACATACATACATACATACATACATACATACATACATACATACATACATATACATTTTAAAATGTCGAATCTTGCTCCAAAGAAAAATGAAGATATATTTTCCTTCTTTTTATTGTGCCCAAACAAAATAAGGAACAAAAACTTCTTATAATCTCAATTGCCGAATCCTAAAGTAGCTAAACTAAGAATTATGTATACATTCTACAAATGTCGATATTCGTAGTGGAGAAAAAGTAAAAGTGATAAAGTATGGTGCTTGTTTTGGGATGCCTCTAGAAATGGTGTATTTTCCATTTTAACCCCTAAAGGACCAACCCTTTTTTCTTTGAAAATCATTGAAAATTGCCATTTATGAGGGAATGAGTAGAAAGGTAGGAACAAAAGTTTTTAAAGAAATTCAACCATAAGATATTGTCCTAGATTATAAGAGGTACTTGTGGGAAAAATTTCAGCTCATTCTAGAAGTAGAGGAGTGAGATATTAACATTTGAAGTGGAAAGAAAACTTTTTTTCCTGCTCCCCAAAAATTTCAAAAGCCTTTGATGGCTTGTATATCAAAAAAATTGCTCAGTGCAAAGTTGATTTTATTTCTTTCATGTAGAAGACCAAGTTAGGTATGTGAGGGAGGATTTTTCATATCAATGTGAGGTGTGGATCATACTTTGTAAAATCCTGCAATATCGTAGTAAGACCATGAAATTTGCATATATACTAGGCAAAATTGGAGGATTTATGTAAAATTCAGAAATCTGAATTACTTTGATCAAAATGGTGAAAACCAAGGAATCTCAATCCACTAAAACTTGGAAAAGAAAAAAGTCAGAAAAAAAAACACAAAGAGCTCAATGAAGGTTTGGGAGTCCCATACCTACCCGCAAACTAAAACACCTCATAATTTTCATCTCATCAATTGATATTGAATGGTTTAAAGATTACCACATTTGTTTAAATCTAAAGAACCAATTTCAGATTTATTTATTTAAATGCCAATTTGATTTTTTTTGGGGGCTGCCACCCTCACCCTTTTTCAGAAATTCATGCATAACTTCTTCAACAAATGTCGAAATGAAGAAAAAATTAGATGCCCACTTAGATCTTTGAATTCCCCACTTTCAATAAAAGTTTCAAAAAATCACAAAAATTAGATGACCTGTAGGTACATGCCTGAAATCCATTTGTCCCCGAGGGGACAGTTGGTCCTTTAGGGGTTAAGCCCCTTTGTCCATTTTCAAGAGTTTTTCATAAATATTTACAACAAGGGGGGAAGTTTGGCTGCTAGTTACAAAATGAGCCAAGTCATTTTTCCAAAAATTTTGTTTCAAATTAATAGGGGAAGTCCTATTTCAAGTAAACATGACAAATAAAGGGGGAAGATAAAATATATCCATATAAGAAAAGGGAATTGATACATGTACCACCACTTCTTGACTATTCTACCACACCCTACTATATATGGTCAATATTTCCATTGTTAAAAAAGATGTAGACCACAAAAAAATCATAACTAATTTGAAAATACAACTTGGCATAGAAGATATTGTTTTTATTTTATTTTTCAGCTCTTAATCCCACTCATAGCATCAATTTAAAAGTATACAAATTAAACTAAAGATAACTTTTTAAACTGATATTGAGTGCAATCTAAGGCTAAAAAGCAAAATTAAAGTTGCAACTTCTATGTCAAGTTGTATTTTTAAATTAGTGATGTTTTTCTTGTGGTCCACACCTATTTTAATATTTTAGATATTGACCTTATATATTAGGGTGTGGTAGAATAGTGAAGAAGGGGTAGTACATGTATCAATTCCCATAAGATAACAAGTAATTATCTTAAAAGATGTATATAGGCTAGCCCCTAAAGCACTAATCTCAAATTTTCACCAAAATTGTTCCAAAACTGCCATTCCTAGTACAGGTACCAAATTTTAGGAAAAAACTTTTTTTGACAATTATAGCTATAAGATCTTGTGCTACACTAGTATCAAAAGGTATCAAAAAAAAAACTCAAGACTCTTCACCATGCAAGTTGTTAGATATTTGAGTTTGAATTGACAAAAAGCCAATTTTTTGTCTATGCAAAATTTGGGGTAGCTGCACTTCACAAGGTCATATTTGAAAATGGTTGTAATTTTTTGGATTTTTTCTTCAAAGCAAGTTAGGTACACACTTGAAAATTTTCAAATCATTTGGAATTGTAAAACACATGGAAAAAAAGTAGTAAGTAAAATGAAGTAGAGAATGATTCAAACCACTAAATTGTTAAGAACTTAACCCCTCACCGCCCATGGTAGTTTGGAGTATCTAAGAATTTGCTTGACAGTGAACAATATGCCGGCATTTTGATCAATCTTATCAAATTTCTTTGAAGCGCAACCATACAAATTCAAGCTAGACATGTTATAGATCACATAGGAAAAGAAATCACAACAATATCATTTATGGATTGAAAGATTATAATGTTTGATCATGAGGGTGTTAAAATTGCAAAAGTGATTTCAAGTCTTTCAATCCTCTTTTTGCATCTCAAACCTAAAATTGAGGGTACCAAAAAAATACAAGTATGTAAAGTATAACATGCATAACCCCAATCAATTTACATATTCTCAAAATCTATTCTACAGTTCTTTAAATTGAATTTTTAATGTGATTTTTTCTCCAAGTTCTAGTGTACTTGAAGCTCATTTCCAAGAGCCTTCAACACTAGAAAGTGAAGATTTGCAATGGACACCCTTGCACAATATCTTGAATAGACAAATCACTTTAATTCATTTTCAAAATCAGACTCTTGATGTTAAAACTAGACTTCAATAAGAGTTTTAAAATAATAACAATCACTACAAAAAATTTTGTAGAAAGGTTGAGCATCCCTGAATAAAATTCAAAGAAGCCCGATTTGGGCCCCTTGGGCAGTGAGGGGTTAATTATGGAAATAAAAAATTCCAATCCCAATGGTGGCAATATTGTGATAAACAACCTACATCTTTTGGTTTTTTTTTTTTCCAAAATATTCAAGATTGAGTAAATCAATGGACTTCAAAGTTTATTTTAGAGTACAGAATCCATAACTGCCCTCAAACAAAATCTCTTCATAACTTTCATCTCATGGATCAAAATAGAATTATTCAAAGCTTCCCAAGTATATATAAATCTAAAGAACCAATTTCAAAAAAAAAAATTCAAAAAATGTATTTTTTAAAGAAGTTTTTTGGCTGCCCACCGAGCAAAGAAAACTACATATCATGCAATAACTTTTGAACTATGACGTCAAAAGTCATGAAAATTTTTGGGCCTTAAAGCTACTCCTTGGACACATCATTTGTGAAGATTTTAAAGAAAAAAAAATGAAAATCCCATTGGTAATGAGCTGCCCAAAATTGCTATGTTGCCAAAAAAAAGGTGTTCAGTGCTTTAGGGGCTAGTTTGGTGCAAATTTTATTTTTAATATTTATCCGTATGGAATTTAAACCCCTAAGGCTCCTCAAACACTACAAAAAATATTGTGTTTAGATTGTCTCCACACTAATTTCTTGTCATTCTATAGTATATAAACATTTATTGATACTTCAAGAATTTCATCAATAATTGCTCCAATAAATACTTTCAAAAGGTCTAGACAACAACAATGAAGTTGCTGAAACACAAACTGCAGTAGTGACGTCTTGATTGTAAACCATGTGAAAACCTAATATTTAGAAAGTTGCATGTGCCTTCAAGTGGCTAAGCCATGAGTCATGAGGTAACTTTCAAGAACAAGATAAGGTAATTATTGAGGCAATCTAAATGCAACATTTAGTGTACAAATTTTTTTAATTTTTTAAAAATGTGGTGCTTGGTTCTAAATTTCAATTCAGAAAAAAAATGAAAGAATGAATTTCAAACAAAAGGTTCTACACTATAATCGTTATATATAAAATTCACATAGTTGATTCTACTATTGCATCCTCAAATGTATATCAAGTGCATTTAAAACAAACAACCTAACAGTTTGTAAACCCATAGTGTTCGTTATATCCTCCCACCCCCCAGATTCTTTTTTTAAAGAATTTAAATTTGTGGTGATTTGTTAAAGATTTGAATATTCTTAAATTTTGGGGTCAGGGAGCACTTTTTGAACTAGACAAGTCATGTTTGGGAGTGATTCCCCTTGTATTAGAGCCATAGAACATTTGGTGAAAACAGGTTTTGAAAAAATTGTACAAATATTACAAAACTAACAATAGGATCTTAGAAAACATGGATGGATGAAAGAATCCATATTTTGTATACATGAGACATATTACATATTTTTGTTACTAAAATCTTGGTTGCTTAGTGTTTCGAAGGGATTAATGTCAAAATAAAATATGAGGGGCGGAGGATTTAAAATGATGTAATATATCTACACTAAATGTTCGATTAAGATTGCTTCAACAATCACGTTGCTTTCCCTTGGAAAGTTAACTCATGACTCATGGCTTGCCCACTTGGAGGCCCATGCAATTTCCTAAACATTAGAATTTCACATGGTTCACAATTTGGATGCCCTAATAGTTTGTTTTGTGCAGCTTTGTTGTTGTTGTCAAGCCTTTAAAAAAATTATTGCAATAATTAATTGATGAAAATTATTGCATTTTCAATAAGTATATGCATTATGTAGAGTGTCAAGAAATTAGTGTGGAGCAACCTAAATGCAGGGAATGCCAAATCGTGAGCACAGACTCAATAGCCATGAGCCTTGAACCTAGATTTTTTATCAAAATAATAAATTCACCTAAAAACGTGTATGTAGGGCCTTATAACTGTGCCTTACAATGATGCTTGGATGAAGTCAACACTTTGGGCTAGAAAAACAATGTTAACCATATCCAAGCATTAATCATAAACAAGCATTCCATTTGCATTATTTTCCCTAGTTATGGTGGTTGCAACTTTGGAGGTGCTTTCCTACTTGTGGTACACTAACTAAAAGCCTTTCAAATTGATGAGTCAGAATGGGCATTGATGAGAAGCAAGTGTTGACCATAAGCAAGCACTTGACCTTAGCTGAGCTCATAATACATCCTTTAGGCAAAAGGAGAGTAGGAATGTGATATTATCCAATAATTTATGTTACAAAGGTTGGCGTTAACCAAGCACCATTGTATAAACATTAATCTCTTGAAAACTTGATGTATTTTAAAATTTCCATTGATTTTGATCTTAAAATTGATTATAGCTCTCAAAATTTTGGCTCACCGCTCATGGACTCACCATTTCACACTCACAAGATAGCGTTGTCCACCTAAATGCACTATTTAGTGTAGAATTATTTTTTATATTTTCTTCAATTTTTCATTACACTGAATATTGCATTTAGGTTGCCTTGACAATTAGGTTGCCTTAACCTGGTAAGCTACCTCATGACTCATCACTTGGCCACTTGGAGGTGCATGCAACTCTCTAAATACTTGTATTTCACACAGTTTATGATTGGAAAGTTATTAATTTGTCTTTTCTCAACTTCATTGTTGTTAACATGCCATTTAAAAACTATTTGTTGCAGTAATTTTGGATGAAGTTACTGTAGCAGCAGTAAGTATTTATATAGAGTGAAATGTCGAGAAACTAGTGTGGGGGCAACCTAAACGCAATATTCAGTGTGGAATCCCAATATTGGTAATTGTGACAAGTGGGGTGGGGGCGGCTAGTTGTGGACCATACATCAGAGAGGGGAGGCGTGGCCCCAGAGATCTCCCAGCTCTTTGGAAAAAGGCTAATATTCCCAGGAGTACATCATGGACCACACTTGGCTTGGCAGGCTACGACAGGAAAGGGGCCAAATAAAGTAAAAGGCAACAGTGGTTAACCTCTAAAGGACCAAATAAATTTTCACCAAAAACTCTTCAAAACTGCCATTTTTTTACAGCATCAATCAAATTTATAAAAAAAACATCTTTATGCATATGTGACCGTAAGATCTTGTAGAGGAATGGTTTTAGAAGAAGTGGAAAAAATTTCAGATTTTTTCATCACGTGGATTAGAAGTTAGAATGGTTTGAATATTCAAAAATGTCTTGTGAAAGATCAGGTAGCTATCTTTCAGAAGGTGAAATTCCTATGGAAAAAAGGTCATGTGGGTGGTGCTTCTCTAAATTCCTTATTCCACCTCAGTAAAGTACATGTCAAAAAAGTTTCAAATCATTTGGAGTTGTATAACTTATGGAAAAAAAATAAGTAAGTAAAAAGAAGTAGAGAATGATTCAAAACACTCAATTGTTAAAACTATGATTATGAAAATGAAAAATGCCAATCCCAATGGTCATAATGTTGTCATAAACAATCTTCATCCTTTGGTTTTGTTTATTTTCCAAAATGTTGAAAATTGAGTAAAATAAAGGACTTCAAAGTTTATTTTGGAGTAGAGAATCCATAACCGCCCGCAAACAAAAAATCCTCATAACTTTCATCTCGTTGATCCAAATTGAATAATTCAAAGCTTCCTACATTTGCATAAATCTCCTAAACCCTTTTTTTTTTTTTAATTCTGAAAAAAGCTATTTTTAAAAATCTGCCCAAGCTGCCCGACGAACATAAAAAACAACATATTAGGCCATAACTTTTTTCTCATAATTCCAAATGTCATGAAATTTAGTGCATATGAAAGATAAACCTCGTCCCCTCTTTTTGTTAAAATTTCAGCCTAAAATATGAAAAGCTCCAATCACAGGTACCTACGTGAAATTGCTATGTTTCTAAAAAAGGGGGTCTTAGTCCTATAAAGTGAAAGAAGAATAAAAAGTCAAAGCTGCTTCACCCATCTTTATGTATGGGAGGGGGGATCCAAGTGAATCATCCACCCAACCATAAGGCCCGATTCAGACTACCAGCCGGCCGAGACAAGAAAATCGGCACCCCATCTGGTATTTTGCCCAATAGAAAGTTTTCCTTGTAATTGCTTGTCATCCAAGAGTGTGCCTTTGCCGGACGAGTTTGGTACCACTCTTGGGGCAGGTCCCAAATCTTCACTATCTTGGCCGTTGATGTGGCTATATGGGGTGGTCCCCACGGTTGTGAAGATGGATGTAAAAGTACCGGACAAACTTGCAATCTGAACCCAACAGTGGAGAAAAACCAAATTTCAACCAATCACATTTGAGAAATTTTCGGCCGGTCTCTAGTCTGAATTGGGCCTAAGTCTAGAAAGAACCGGCAGCTAAGGTAGGAGGTTCTAAAAGAGCTTGGGCCCTAAAATCGTCCACCTTTTCAAATGTTTTTCATTTGTATATGTTGATTTTTATAATCTTCAACAATGTATAAGCAGAGTACATTTGAGGAGGTGGACGATTTTAGAGACCTATGCTATTGCAACTTCAAGATTTCATGACTAATTTAACAAATATGAAACAATTTGGGTTAGATGCCAATTTCTCTTGTCTTTCAAGAAAAATTTAGTGAATTCAAGAAGTTTCACCTCCCCAAAATTTAGTTTAAGCCCTTAGATGGTTGGGTTATGAGCCTCCTACATTAGTCCAAAGCTAGCCACAACTGGTTGTGAACTAAGGAAAAACCGTTTGCAATTTATAAACATTAGCTGAAAATTTTATTTTAAATTTACAATATAAAATAGAGAAAATAACCAATTAACCGATCGAACTCAAATATTTTCCAGATAATGCACTCAACCCCATGTTCCGGCTTTTCTCATTGATTCCCGAAGCTTTGGGATTGGGCATTGCTCTCACCTTGCTCCCCGGAATTTGCTTGGAAACAATAAGTACGGAGTAAAAGTAAAAGGAAGGGAAAGAAAAGGAATGGAAACGAAAAAGAACAAGGAAAAAGGAAAAAGGACAAATTTGGTAAAAAAACGAATAATGTTAAAAAATTGGAGATTGGGTATCAAAACCTTGGATTTTATGCGAGGTGATTTAAGCAAAGTCTCTAGTTTCAATTCTACGAGTCTCAATTTAGTTTTACATTTTAACTCTGTTTCATTGTAATGAGCTCCAAAAAAAAATCTTTAGAAGAAGGTTTGAATCTTTTATATAAAAGAGGTTGTTGGAACTTGGCTCTTTGAGTTGGAGTTTTATTTTTGCTACACAAAATCTTTGAAATTGAGTTCAACAAAAAATTATATATTTTTGTTTATAAATTTTAGACTCTTAGGGTATGTTTACACCAGTGACTGAAGTCTAAGTTACATTAGTTGTATCCGATTTATGTTGGGCAATTCATAGCCAACAATGCATTCAAATTGTGCAGTTTAGCACCTTTAACAATAGTTTTCTAAAACTGGATTATGACATTCAAAATGGTTTTATTGGTTTTTGAGAAAATTTGATAATGCGACACTTCCTTACTCTAGTTTCCACACTCTTTATTTATTTGTTTATTTATTTATTTATATGCCTAAAAATAATTATACATTAGCAATACATAATTGAGATTTTAGCCAAGCGTATAAGTTATAACTACTTGTGAACTTTTGGTTTACACCTTGGTATTTTACACTATGATGTACACGGTGGTGGGTTTTTGGACTTTTAAGTATGTTTTGTGTGATGAATTCACCTAATATCTTCTATAGAAACTTGTTAAAATAAAGAATATCTCTCTCTCAAAAAAATGGGATTTTTACGAGTCAATCAAAAAGTGTGGCTTTATCTTTCAAAAAATAAAACAAAAATATTCATTCACATAATGCGGCAAAATGGAGCATACGAAGTGAAGGATTTTGATGTTGACTTAGCTATGTGGCCATCAGCTCCATCTAAAAATGTTTAATTATATTAAATCAAATTACATGAGAAAATTTCATGTTTGTTTTAATGTCCTCCATCTCCCTTAGAATCTAATAAATGTATAAAATTCAAAGAAAGTTACTTGTAATCAAAGACAGGGAAATTTAAACATCAAATAGTTAATCAATTAAGTTCTAGATGTAAAGGATTTTAAACTGGTGAAATTTTTGAGATGACAAAAGAATCAAACGGTGAGAGAGAAAAGTAAAAGAAAAACTAAATATTTCCTAAAGTCCAAAAATGGCAAATCATAGCTAACATTTATCCTTTAAGAGCTAAATGTTTGCATATTACATTAAAACTATCATATCCAAGTTCATCCAAGGTTTGGCAGGTTCATCTAAGGTTTGGCAGGTTCATCTAAGGTTTGGATGGATGTGGTGCTAAAGGCTAAGCAAATGGTATGGAGATGATTAAACCTTATCCCAATGTTTCGATTCAACCAAAGACATTATGGGAAATGAGTATTTTAGGTTCCTAAATTAGTAATATAATGACAATTGAAGATTCAAACCAAAACAATTTTTAGTTTGTAGACAATATATGGGTGTCCAAATCATTTTGGAGAAAGGAAACTAGAAGCTTTTGGAGAGAGGACAAAATTGGTGCATTTCTATGAGAGGAGGAGAATCACAAGGAGCAACCATGAAAAAGAATTGTCATTCGATTGGAAATAAACAAATAAAAATGGCCAAACAACCCATTCGATATTTAAATAAAAAACGTAAAAACCAGGTCCTGGAATCGGTTCTTTTGGTAGGTATAACGGAGGCCGAAGACGGAAAAAAAGAAACATTTGAAAGGATAGGAAAATAATCGAATGAAAAAAATGTTAATGGGTACATGGTTTAGCTTCCAAGGCTCCAAATATGATGGATTTTAACTAAACTTGCTTCAAGCCAATAAAATCAGGTCACCACAATGCGCCCACCCAATTCAAGAATATGAAACACGACGTTTGTTAATTTGGGAAAAATACTTTCCCAAAACATATTTTGGGTATTAAATTTTGTTTTTTTGACAATATTTAGGTGATTTAAAGAGAGTTTTTATGATAATTTTTTCAAGACATTTCATCATTGACGCAAGATCTTGAAGGAATCATCATAAAATTCACTCTAATCACCTAAAAAACTCTTAAACATGAAAAAATTAGAAGTCTCAAAATTGGGGTTCTTTCCCAAATTAACTAATATCACTTTGTGACTACCATTGGTTAACCCCTAAATCCCTAGGGCCTTTATTTTGTCAAAAGACACTCAAAATTGCCATTTCTATTGCAAAGAGTAATTTTTTTTGAAAATTGGTCTTTTTGCATATCTAACCATAGGGTCTTGTACTAAACTAGTATAAGAATGCGGAAACAAAAATTCAAAAACTTTGACCGCACAAATTGCAAGATATTTGCATTCAAAATGTAAAAAACTGACTTTTTTGCACCTTGCATGACTAGACTATTTGACTTTGAACTTTTTTAACTTAAAATTTTTTGCACCACATAGTTTTGAGGTTTATTTTTGTATGGTGGGAAATTGAGTTGAGAATCTTTGGAAAAAAATCAAAACAAAAAATAATTAATTTTCATTCTTAAAAAAAACACTAGGTAGAAGAAGGTATGAGATTGAACAAAAACTTAAATTGTTAATAACCTTGCAATGGATTCGAAACTCAATAATCCCAATGGTGAGATTGTTTAAGCAAGCAAACTTCACCCTCTCCAACAATTCTTTTTGAAAAATTGTTAAACTTGCATTCAAATATGAAGTTTATAAGTTATTTTTTCAAGAAGCTGCTTGAGGTGCCCAAAAAACAAGATTGTCCATAACTTTCTCATAACTAGTCCAAATGGAATGGATCAAAGCTTCAAATGTAGACAAAAATATAACCTATGACAAAAAATCAAAAATAAAAAGAATTCCAGTTTTTGTAAATTTTTTTTGCTGCCCAATTTGCATAATTTTTTGCTTATCTAAGCATAACTTTTGCTTTTGGGCATTGATTGGAATAAAAATTATATTCTCCAAAAGCTAATATATTTTCCTATCTTCAAAAAAAGTTTCAAATAATCAAGACAAAAATTGAGGTTGTAGGTACCTGCCTGAAATCCCATTTGTCCCCCAAGGGGAAACTTAGGGATTTAGGGATTAATTTGATTTCCAATAATCAGTTGGGCCCAAGGGTTTTATGTTATGTGAAGACAAAATCAAAGCTTTAGCCCAATTAAAAACCCATTGGATTGTGAAGATTGAACCACCTCAGAATTGGCCTGGATCCTAATATGAAGTGGCACTAGTTTATTTAAGGGAGAACATCAAAAATGCCCCACAGTTCTTTCAAAATATCAACCCTATATTATTTGAAATATCAAAAAACACCCCTAATTTTGTGTAAGAATATCAATTATATCCCTAGCTATCTTTTTAAACATCTCATATCCTTCATTTTTTTGTATCTCTTTAGTGCAAAATTTTGTAAATATTGGGATGACAATGGAAATTACAAAATTAGATGCAAGTTGAATGTAAGTCAAATTTTGGATGGAGGCAAGCTCTTCAAGCTCTGTATAGGGTTTTTTGCTAAAGGACCAAGCCATTTTTTCTGCAAAAAACATAGAAAATTGCCACTTCTAAGGAAGCTAATACAATGGTAAGAAAAAAGTTTTTTACAAGAATTCAACTGTAAGATCTTACATAAACTACAAGACATACATGTGGTAAAAAAATCAGCTCTATCTACACAAAAATGAGTGAGATATTTACATCTAAATTGAGGAATTTTTTATTTTTGCTGCTGCCTAGAAATTTCAGAAGGCTTTGACCACTCTTAGATCAAAAAAATTACTCTATACAAAGTTGAGGTTTATTTTTCCCATGTAGGGGACCAAGTTAGGTATGTGTGGGAGAATTTTCAAATCAATTCAAACTATACAACACATGGGAAAAATTAGTAAGTAAAAAGAAGTAGAGAATGAGTCAAAACATTAAATTGTTAAGAATTTTATTATTAAAATGAAAAATGCAAATCCCAACGGTTCTAATGTTGTGATAAACAATCTACATCTTTTGGTTTTTTTTTTTTTTTTTTTTTTTTTTTTTCCAAAATAATGAAAATTGAGTAAAATAAAGGACTTCAAAGTTTATTTTACAGTAGTGAATCTAGAACTGCCCGTAAACAAAACTCCTCATAACTTTCATCTCATTTATCAAAATTGAATGATTCAAAGCTCATCACATCTAAATAAGTCTAAAGAACCTATTTCAGATTTTTACTTGAAAAAAATGAAAATTCTAAAGAAGTTTTTGACTGCCCGAGGAGCAGAATTTTCCAGGTTTTCATGCATAACGTCTTCAATAAATGTCGGAATGAAGAATAATTTACATTCCCACATAGATCTTTGAATTCCTCACCTTCAATAAAAGTTTCAAAAAATCACGCAAAATAGTTTAGCCGTAGGTACATGCCCAAAATCCCATTTGTCTGCCAAACAGACAATGGTCCTTTAGGGGTTAAGTTCATTGTGGTCAAACCCATTGCGTTCACTAAACAACACACTTTTTGTTGCCAATGTCTTTGGTGTAAATGTGATTTACAATTTGTTTGGTAAAGAGGCACAAGAAAACTAAGGGGTATGTATTAGATGTCTTCAAAAATAAGTAGGGGTATAGTTGATATTGTTACACAATACGAGGGGTGTTTTTGGAATTTCAAATAATATAGAGGTATTTTGATATTTTGAAAAAACTGAGGGGCGTTTTTTATGGTATCCCTAAATTTAACCACGTTTGGGAATAACGGCTGGGATATCCACCACAAAGATTTAGTAAAGGTATGATATGGAATAAGAAAGTCGTTAACCCTACACTGATTTGCAAGTATTATGAGAAACCCTGGGCGGTGTAGGGTTAAATGACGGGCCTATGAACGTGTAGTCAAATTTCAATATCTTTTAATATGTATGGGCCATTTCGATTTTTGTGGTTATATTTTGATGAGTTTTCATTAACAAGAGCACATGTCATTAAATCATAACAAGTAATCAAATTTTTTTGTTGAAATTTTGAAATTGTCAAAGTTAACATCTAATCTCAACACACAACAAATTGAATAATGGCATAGAGTCAATTAGGCACCTCCATTGAGCTAGATGCACAAGAGTTATAAGAGCATTTTTACATGAACCCTCAATTCTTAGTTAGAAAGATTCTACGCATGCAATGTTTTGCTAGGTGCAGAGATCTAAAACTTGTAAAATTCCAAACTTGAAGGTAGCATGTAGTTTTGGAGTATTGGAGTATTGGAGGAAAAATCAACTAATGTTTTTCAAGTTTCTGAAAACAAAATCTTCGTTTTTGCAAGTTTTATTTCTCCTTTCCATATTTGCACAAAATTCATTCAGATCCTTACACAGAAATCGTGGAGCATCCAATAACAAAACTAGTCAAAAAGTTGAACGATAGGCAAAAATCGCTTTTTACTCGTATTTGGTTGTATTCCATCTATTTGTTTCACGCAATTTCTATAATAAGCATCTAAAGTCATCTCTGTTGTCCACATTCTAGACAATGACACTTTTAGGAGATGAATCATACCTTTCCATCTATTTAGGCTTAGTATTCTTTTCCTTTAACTTTACGTTTTACGTAAGATGTTTAGGCCAATTATATCCTTCCATGATCTTTTCACCACTAAAGGACCAAATGGGATTTTGGGCATGTATTTACAACTACACTATCTTGTGTGATTTTCTAAAACTTTTATAGAAGATGATGAATTCAAATATTTGCATGGGCATTTAATGTTTTTTTAATTTCTAGAAAAAGAGGAAGGGTTTGGTAGCCCAAAAAGTTTTTTATAAATTGCATTTTTAAAAAATAAAAGTTTGAAATTGGTTCTTTGGATTTACATATATGTGAAAAGCTTGAATCATTCAGTTTTGATTAATGAGATGAAAGTCATGAGAAGTTTTAGTTTGCTAGTAGATATGGTTTTGAGAGACTCCATACCTACCCACAAACTAAAACTTCTCATAACTTTCATCTTATCAATCAAAATGTAATGATTCAAAGCTTTTCACATATATGTAAATCTAAAGAACCAATTTCAGTTTTTTATTTTAAAAATACAATTTATAAAGAACTTTTTGGGCTCCCTGCCCTCCTTTGTTTCCAAAAATGAAGAAAAATTAGATGCCCATGTAAATTTTTGAATTCATCATCATCCACAAAAAATTTAAAAAATCACACAAAGTAATTTAGTTGTAAGTACATACCCAAAATCCCATTTGTCCCCCGAGAGGACAAATGGTCTTTTATGGGTTAAAGCAAAACTTTACCACAATCTTACCTCGTTTTGACATTGACTACCTTTCTACTAATTAAACGAGTAAAAAAAGGATGGAATTGTCAAGTCCATATCAAACGAACACAAGGTTTACCAAAATTTGAATGAAATATGTTGGTGTTAGTAGATCTACAAATGAATGCATGCACATGGATGATTCTATCCATTTTCTCCTTTTTCTTCCCTTGCTTGCATTCTTGGGTGCATGTTGCTGGACCACCCAAAACAAAAACAAAATAAAAAACAAAACAAAATAGGAGAAAACAAAATAGAATAAAACGAAATCCTTGATTTCATTTCAAAATTTTCGAATGTTTTCTTTTGGTTTTTGTTATTTCTTTTGTGTTTTTTGTGGGTCTTTGATTGGGTCTTGACTGAGTCGGGCACCAACCTCAACCAAACGCTGTAAAGCTGCATTCCCACGCTCATGACCCTGACACTACAAACTCGTGGGCAAAGCTGTGGCAGGACGAATTTATCTTTTGTTCGTAATACAGTACCCCCTTGAGACGATATATTAAAATTACCTGTAGGAAAAAATTCCTTTTAAAGTCTTTAGAAAGCAAAACAACCGAATCAAATCAAACAGAAGAAAAGGGAAAACGATAAGGCGGAAATTTTTTTTTAAAGGGGGAAACAAAAAGGAAAAAGTAAAATTGTCAGGGTTGTGCAACCCCAGTTTCCAAAAAGTAGACCCGGTACTTTTTTGTAAAGCCCAAGGCTGCCAGGCATTTGTCGTGTTCACACCGACCCTGCTGGCGCCCTATTCATTGGACATCTTTTCCTTACCGCCTCGAATGGCAATAAATATAAGGAATTGCTAAGAGTATCCGCACCCACACATGCTCAATAGTCTAGCGAGAGCACTTGGTGTGGGTGTTTTGTTTGATGTGCTTCACCTCAAACGTGCTAACGTCCTTCAATAAACAAGACTCATTTAATTGTAACTTAAAAATTGGAACTTCTAGGGAGTGATGAATCATTAGCGCGCCCAAATTTAGAACAATTGAAACTTGATGATTGGTCGACATAAGAGGCCCACAATTGAAGCTCAACACCTATCCTCAGTGATATGTTCTTATTGCTTACTAATACTTGCTCGAGAGCAAGGGTGGGACATTTGAGATTTGAGCGAGCTTGTGGTTGTGAATGCACCCTAAACACTTGCTTTGAAAAGTTGCAAGTTGCTTGCTAGGGTGCGGATGCTCTAAACCAACAACTCCATATTGTTGATGCAACACTCCTAACGTGAGATTCACGCACCACTTTGATAAAATTTGTCATAATGTATTGTTTATGTGACAAAGCCAAAAATAAGATCTACTTGTCAATGAAGGTGTCCCATATCACAATGAAGTGCAACCATTTTTGAAAATTGGCATTAAACAAGTTGCATTGTATTGCTTGTTTACTTTTCACCATATATTGATTTGGCGCAACCCATTCAAATGATGTGTTTCCAAATTTTTATTGTTTGTCTAGCTTTTGTGTTCTTTTGGCCAAGAGGGTGAATACCAATGTTCACAATATGGTAGCATTGCTCCCAAAAGTCATATGCCATCCTTGAGGCGTAGCATTAACAACATGGAGAATTTGTCTTAGCAAAAAAAATTAGTTCTTGTGTTCAGTTGTACACCAAAACCATCACATATTTGTGGGTAAATGATTATTGTGGGTGAATGATTATTGTGGGTAAATGATTATTGTGGGTAAATGATTATTGTGGGTGAATGATTATTGTGGTCCTTTTGTCTATTGTCTCAAACAAACACTATGACAAGCAAGATCACAAACCCAAAATCCTACGACTTGCAGCACTAGGAAGCTAGAACTCACTTTTGCATTACTTAGAGATTATGTTGTTTTGAAGAATTTTTAAGTTCACCATAATTTGCAAACAACAAAAATTAGTAATACTTGTAAAAAATATTTTGGTTTGTGGTATGTAGTGACTTTTGGGTGTAGTGAAAGTTTGTATTGTTGTTATTGCCCCCTCAAGGCTAGTACACTAGAGATCACAGCTCACTACCGACCGGTTTGTGCTGGTGAGCATGGAAATGTTGTAAAATTGTCAAGTTGGAACTACATTAAAAAAGTATTTCGTGGTCAAGAATGAGTTACGTATAAATGGATTGATTTTTAATTTCATGAGACATAACAAATCAAAGGTTCATCCATATAACGTTGAACATGTGAAATCCTCCTTGAATATGCAATACAAATAAAACTAAGATTTGGAAAAGCACAAAATTCTTCCAATCATAGGGTTTGTTTTGTTTTTTTTTCTCTTTATATTTGATATTTTGTTTCTTGCTACATGAGCGCTGTTTTGATCTAAACTTAAAGGATTCCATTCAAAAATAACTTTGTGAAGAGATGAACGTTCTCCTTGTGATACAATTCAAAAAAATTGGCTAATTTATTGCCACATCATTTTTTATTGTTGCAATATGGCTTGTTTTTTTTTGCCTCCATCAAGGTCAAATGGCATTGGAAAAGTAACCAAAGAACCAATTCAACAAGGGCAATACATAAAGTAGAAGCGAATTTCTATTTTAATCTAGTGTTCTTTTTGCCCCTATTCTACTAAGAATTGTTGGGATATATTACTTCTAAGTCATGTTTGGTATAGAATATTTGCAAAAAGCTCATATCTGCATGAAATTGGTTCTAACCACCGGAAATGTGATATGAAAATGGAAAATTAACATCCAAGGTTTCTCTTTATTTATGCACTACAAAACAAAACATAGCGTGTTTCAAAGTCTTAATAGAAAGGGGAGAATGCTTATCTACAAAACACTTGGGCAAGCCTTTAATTAAACCATATGATTCATTCAAATGGCGTTCTTGCTTGTATTATTATTAACTCTCAAAAAATATTTTAGGTCCTTAGGGCATCCCTAATCCAGCCGTAACACAGGCATCCTGCATGTTTTTGAATAGTGTCTAATTGTGGGGCAATTAGAGGGAATTTCCAATTTGCCAACCCCCGATGCAAATAGGCTTTTGACACTCACTAACACAACTTTTTATATTTTATGCATTTTCTAGTAGAATATCATTGTACTAGGTACTATATGTGGAGAGGTTCATGTCACAAACATCAGAAACATTAGAAAGATTAGAAACATCAAAAACTAGCGTTATGGTTAGAGAATCACACACTTTGGAGTGTTATTTAGGATTCTCCAAAGTGTGCTAAAATGCAAGGGAGGGGCTCTTATGAGGGGAGGCTTGCAAAGTGCAGTTGCAAGAAATAGCTACATTGGAGCCCGGGTTTTTACTGAAGCTCGGTTTAACACTCTTTACAAGCTTTTCTATGCTTGTGTCATGGCTAGATTGGGGATGCTCTTATGGGAGCCATAAGAATCACAGAAAGAATAAAATGAAAAATAGAGGTTGGGCATGCATGTATGACCAATCACAATAAAGAAACAATCATGTGAGAACTTAATTGGAGATTTGGGCAAGAATCAAATGATCCTTCAAATATCTTATGTGCATATTGCAAGTAAAACATGGAAGAAACTGATGTTGCAAATAAGTACAATAAACACCCCACATTGAGGTAAATTGAAAGATCCATATTTAGGTTGCCACAACTAAGTAGTACTCTTGCACAAAAAAGATTCTATCAATACAAGGCATGTAGACTAAATTTACATTTGGGAAAAAGAAATTAGCTTCACCCTAAAAAAAATTTCTAATTTCAACAAATTTTTCTAGGTAAGCACATGATATTTTATTCAATTATAGTGTGTTGTACTACAACTAACAGTTGGCACTTGCTATGCTATGCATTCACCATTAGAATTTAATTAGGATTTTCATATGTTACATAGAATGCAAACAAAAAATTCAATAAGTCTTCAAATTATATCAATGTGATAACAACATAGGGATTGAAGATGTGATATTACAAAAGTCATACTCCCTATGTCCCTCTAAAAACATCCAAAAATATTCATTGCATATGATTATATGTGTTTTTAGTCTCACATGCATTCTAGAATCAATATACCATTTATCTAATGTATGCAAAATCTTCGAATTTTATGTTGCCATTTACACCCAAATTCCATGCATAAAGTACCATATTTGTGCATGTTGCTAGCTTTTCATTATTGATGATTTCAAGATTAGTAGCATCAATGATACCTCATATGGGCAAGGCCAAGAATGCTAGGAGAGGAATGCACCCTAATTGCTTAACTTGTCACCATGAGATCATTCAACATGACAAACACTTTCTCATCGTTTGAAATTAGCAAAAAGGAACTTTTTAATGGTACAAGAAATGTATCTGATTTGAACGTTTTTAGAGGGACAGAGGGAGTATGTGATATTACAAAGGCCACTATGATTTTAGTAGTATGATATGTATGATTCCTTTGGGAAATCTGGCATGGTTTTTTATTTTGTTTTGATAGCTACTTCTTCTCAATTGTTGGGCTAGGTACGTTTTGTAAGGTAGGAGCACCCATAACCAAGAAACTTTCTATTTTAGGGTATTTGAGGTTATGAAATAGGCTTGAAATTAATATTGTTAGGTTAAGAAATGGAAATAAAAAATATCGGGTTTGTTAAAAAACTTGCTTACATGGTCATTTATTTGTGCAATTTATTCAAAGTGCTAAATAGTTTCTCACCCATGGGCGTTGACAGAGTGAGCTTAAACCATGCATCATGGAGCCTCTTACTGCCTTCAATTATAATCAAAACCAAAGCCTATGTATTTACTACCTGGCCAATCTATTGCTACCAAACACTGCCATTTTTTCCTGATTAGGGAACAAAAATAGCAGAATTGGGAACTAAAGTAGTGGAGCTAGGTTTTTTGTCAAGTCACGCCCATGGGGACGTGACACCCATGGGTGCTCCTACCTTAAGGGTAAAAATGCAATCCTAGAGCATCATATCAAGGCACCAAAGCATTATATTGAAAACCACTTTGTGCCACTGAGGTAGTGTCTCCAAAATGGTTGCTAGCACCAGCTCTACTAGCAGTTCACATTATGTCTCACATCCTACACATTAGTGAAACCTGACTCAGAGAATCTGATTGGTGTAAAGTCAAAAGTTGGAACGTTTGCTTTGCATTATGTCCTAAACCTCACGTTTCAATTTAGGTTGCATTTGCTTACATGACAACACTATTTAGAAGTTTTGGTGTCCAAAGCAAGTGGACCTTCACTCAAGGTTTGGGTCAATCATTTTGCTAAACCCAACTATAAACCCAAGTTCCACCAATATTTTTGTATAAACACTTGTGACTTTCTTTTAGTACTCCTTTTTGCCCTTACTAGTCCAACAAATTTGGGACCTCAACAGAAACACCACGTTAACCCTTGAGCGCCCTAGCAATGGGATCGCGTTGCTCATGATTTCAAAAGCTTGTTTGAGGCATTGGATTTTTTTTTATCTTGATATAAACTACAATCACAAAGGCATTCTAGTTGTCCATGCCAATGGAGTAATGGCGAGGAAAGCCATATGTTGTACAAGTGTTGCAAGAGATTTGATTGGGTGAAACACCATACGAGGCGTGGTGGCAAGCAGCATTTTACAAGCTATAGCCGGTCAATATCCCTTGCAAGCTTCCTTGTGTGTGCTTTGTGGTAGCGGGAAATTTGTTGGTAGGGGTTCAAGCATGTTCTAGACCCATACTATGGTAGCACTCACCCATGGTGTCTGTCATCATTTTCCGTGAAATAGAAATTTGAAGCCCTAAAACTTAACATGAAAAGAAGTACAATCTTCAATAATTTGCAAATGTGTGCATTCACATATGATCTTGCTACTCACAAAAATGGAGATGAATTAGGGGCTTATAGAATTTTGTAAAATACATAACATAGCAACTACCTACCAAAAATTGAGATCTTGCCATCACATGTTGTTTGAGCAAATGTTATAATCTTCCATCTCCCACGTTCAATTGTTCCCAAAATTTGTAGGCCATTTTCAAAGTAGGTATTCCACTATTTTCAATGGTCACTTTTTGTGGATCATCCAATTGGCTAAGATACATTATATCAAAGTTGTGAGTCTCCTCCAAAACCCTCATTTTAGTGAAATGGCTTGGGCACTTAGGGGTTAACCCCTAAAGGACCAAACCTCCTTTTTTAGAAACATAGCAATTTTGGGTAGGTACATGTGATTGGAGCTTTTCATATTTTAGGCTGAAATTTTAATACAATGCGGGGACAAGGTTTATCTTTCATATGCACTAAATTTCATGACATTTGGAATTATGAGAAAAAAGTTATGGCCTAATATGTTGTTTTTATGTTTGTCAGGCAACCTGGGCAAATTTCTAAAAATCACTTTTTCCAAGAAAAAGTAAAAATAATTTGGTTTAGGAGATTTTTGTGAATGTAGGGAGCTTTGAATCATTCCATTTGGACCAATGAGATGAAAGTTATGAGGATTTTTTGTTTGCGGGCAATTATGGATTCTCTACTCCAAAATAAACTTTGAAGTCCTTTATTTTACTCAATTTTCAACATTTTGGAAAATAAACAAAACCAAAGGATGAAGATTGTTTATGACAACATTATGACCATTGGGATTGGCATTTTTCATTTTCATAATCATAGTTTTAACAATTGAGTGTTTTGAATCATTCTCTGCTTCTTTTTACTTACTTATTTTTTTTCCATAAGTTATACAACTCCAAATGATTTGAAACTTTTTTGACATGTACTTTCTTGAGGTGGAATAAGGAATTTAGAGAAGCACCACCCACATGGCCTTTTTTTCGTAGAAATTTCACCTTCTGAAGGGTAGCTGCCCAAATTTCACACGACATTTTTGAATATTCAAACCATTCTAACTTCCAACCCACATGGTGAAAAACTCTAAAAAAAATTCCACGTTTTTTAAAACCATTCTTCTACAAGATCCTATAGTCACTTATGCCTAAAGATGTTTTTGTTTTCAAATTTGGTTGATGCTCTAAAAAAGGCGATTTTGAAGAATTTTTAGTGAAAATTTGCTTGGTCGTTTAGGGGTTAAGGTGGGACTTGCAAAAATGAGAGGTGAGATGTAGAGTGAACGGCTCCTTTGATGCCTTTTCATTTGGTATCCAAGAACCACCTTTTCTGCTAACTAGTAAATACATAGTTACGTGGCAATGCCCTTATATTATTG
>CAWUCP010000145.1:0-45000 GCA_963920765.1 Ulota crispa
AGTTCGGTGGCGGCATTGGCGAAGCCAGGAAACGCTACGCTGATCCCGGTCGTATTTCGCCAGCAGCACTTCGGTGCTGACCGTCTGAACGTTCGTGACGGAGTTGGACACCGTGAGCATGGTGTCGAGCAGCGGGTCCAGGCCGTTGGTGTAGCCCGTGGCCTTCTCGATCACGCTAACGAGACGAGGCGTCACCACGCCGTTGGTCACCTGACCGAGACGGCTCAGCAGGGCCTGGAAGGGTGAAGTTCCCCGTCGGTGTTGCGTCGATGACGCTTCCCTCGGCCAAGGAGTTGCCGCCCTGGCCTGAGTTCAGGTTGATACCCGTGACTCCGAAGTAGTTGGCGGGCCGAAAGTCGATCCCCATCGTGGTGGTGAGTCCGGCCGTCGGTGCGCGGTCGAGATCGGGCCGATATACGCACGACCGCCATCCTTCATACTGGCGATGTCGGTGACCTGACCCACCTTGACCCCGTGCATCACGAAGGCGGTCCCGGGCTGGACGCCCTGGCCGACATAGGGAGTCTCGATGACGATTCCAAACTGGTCTTTGGGACGGCCGCCGAAGGGATCGGCCCAGAAAAGTACGGTTAGCGGGATCGCGATACACAGGATCAACGCCAATCCGACCACGGTCACGATTCGCGTTTCAGTCCCTTCGGACGTGCGGAATAACAAGGGCCAGTTATCCTTTGAACACGTAGGTTGGTTGGAGACCCCAGAGGGTCACTGTGAGGATGAAGTCGAGAACGACGATGGCGACCAGGCTCGCACGCACCGCCTGACCAGATGCACGACCCACGCCGACGGGACCGCCGCTCGTGAAGTATCCGTAGTAGCAGTGAATCAACGTGACCGCGATGCAGAAGATGGCCGCCTTGAGTACCGAGTAGAGAATGTCTCCGAGCGGGAGGAACTGGATGAAGTAATGGTTGTACGTTCCGCCCGGTTGATCGTGGAACACTTGAATGACGGTGCTGGAGACGAAGAAGCTAACGATGAGGGTCAGGGCGAACCCGGGCACCACGCACAACATGGCGCCGACGAGTCTGGTTCCGACGACGAACGGGATGGGCCGCAAGCCCATTGCTTCGGTGGCTTCGATCTCCTCGGAGATTCGCATCGAGCCGATTTCCGCCGTCATTCGGCAGCCGGCCTGCGCGGCGAAGGCGATTCCAGCGACGAGCGGGGCGATCTCGCGAACGTTCGCCAAACCTCCCACGATTCCGGACAAGGCCCCGAACCCGATTAAGTTCAAAGTCGTGAAGGCCTCCACGGCAACGGCGCCTCCGACCGCTATTCCGAGGACGACGAGCACACTGATGACGCCGCCATCGACGAAGATCGAACCGCGCCCCCACGCCAGGTCGTTCATGGCGTGCAAGGTCTGTCGGTTGTAGCGCCGGATTGTGATGGGAAGTAGCCAGAATGTCTGCGCGGTGAACACGGCGAACTGGCCGATGGGTTGCACCACCCCCCTCGAAACACGAGACGGCACCTGAACCAATGTTCGCAGTGGCCTGAATGACCGACGGTCCGATCGCGTCGCACTCATCAGGACACGGCCGTCGGGAAGAACATGGTCTGCAGCTGGGTGAGGGCGAGGTTAACGCAGGCGATGATGAGAACGTTGATCACCACCGATGAGTTGACGGCGTCAGCGACGCCCCGCGGTCCGCCCTTGGCTTCAATGCCGCGCAGACACGAGATGACCGCGACGAGCGCAGCAAATATCAGAGATTTGCCGATGGTGAACCAGACGTCGACTGCACTGGAGAAGGTTCCGAACGAGTTCCAGAAGCTGCCGCTCGCGACGCCGTTGATGCCGACCGCGATGGCGAACGAGGCTCCGACTGCCGCGGTGATGATGATCGCGGTGAGCATCGGCGCGACCAGTATTAGCGCCAAGAAGCGCGGTACGACGAGGCGGCGTACCGGGTCGATGCCGAGAACGCGCAGCGCATCGATTTCTTCGCGAATTGCGCGTGCGCCGAGGTCCGATGCGATTGCAGAGGCTGCGGCGCCGCCCATCAGCAGACCAGCGGTGACGGGTGCGCCCTGTCGGATCACTCCGACCGCACTGGCAGCGCCGACCAGAGAGCTGGCTCCCACTTGGTTGACTAGTCCACCGGTCTGCACTGCCACGATGCCGCCGAATGGGATGGCCATCAGGAGTGCCGGTGTGGCAGTGACCTTGAGGAGGGACCAAGCTTGAGTGAGGAATTCTTCGACCGGCAGTCGTAGCGAGATGGTGTCGGTTATCGAGTAGCGCACGACGGCAGCAAACATGATCACGCCGCGGCCCACCGTATCGGCACTCTGAACGGGTCTCCTGAGGAGGCCTGTCGATCCCCTCTTCAGGCGGCCTGCAAGGCCCTTGCTCGCCGGCTTGGACGCGGGGCGGTCGTCGCGCCGTTTGACTGCCGGGCCGGACGCCAGTTCGGGCGGGGCGATGATCGACATGACTTGCAACCCCTCTGCGGCATTTGTGTTCGCATTCTATGAACGAAAGCCGGTGAGCGCTGTCAGCTTGCGTATTGTCTTGATGATTTCTATCACACTTAACTGACCCGCTGTCAATATGCCGACGAGATCGGGAGGGGGCGTCGCCTGCTGCGCGCGGGCGATCTATGTGATCCACGTAATCGTAGCTAGAAGACGTTCGTATTGACCGGCGTTCTCCGGAAATGTGGGATGAGCACGGCGTTTCGACCCACGAAGTAAGCGCGCTGGAGCGGTGGTGCGGTTGCCAGCTACCGACACACGTGCGACCGGTTGATTCTGCTTCCCCAACGAAGCGCTCGCTGAACCGACGGACCGTAGAACCAGGCTTGCTGGCGACCCCGAATTCCGGCGCTCACGTTGGACAGGTGCTGCCATAGGCGAAAGAAGCTCTCCCCCTGATAGAGCGGGAAGTATACGTCTCCCAGGTAGTCCGTGGTCTGGGTCAGCGCCTGTGCGCGGGGGGCCAGAAATGCGGTCGACTGGTCGATGTTGGCTGTGATGGCGCTCGCCAAATCCTCACCGTTGGCCACGCCGTAGTCGCCGTTGCTCTTGATTAGATTGATGTCGAAGTTGTCGATCTGAGTCATCAGTGTTTCGTACTGTGCGTTGTACCACTGGCACATCTCGCCTTCGGCCCGAACGTCGGCCGGGGTGACGCTGGCCCGAGTCTCGTCGTAGGGATCCGGAAACTGCGGTTGAAAACCGTCTGGCGTCGGGACCACGACCGGGAGCGGCGGCGCCAGTTCGTTGACCGTCGGTTCGGCGTGTGCGGGCGCGATCGCCGTGGAGGTTATCACCAGTGACACCGCCGCAGACGCCATGATGGTACCAATTCGTCGACGCACGTCGCCTCCAGTCCCGAACGTTCGGCCCGAAGCCAGGTTGCCGCCGCACTTCTTAGCCGTTCGAAGTCCTGGCGACGTCAGAAAAATATGTGCGCAGCAGGCCCCGCGCACGTTCCGCAATGTACCCTTGATGCGAGTTCAGTAGTCAATATTGCACATCTTTGTATGATTTCGTTTGCGCAGATTGCCTTAAGCGATTGCCAATCCGTTACTCTGGCCAGCACTCGAAGACTCAACCATGGGAGAACCATGCATCTGTGTGGAGGTTCATTGACCGCCGCCGCGGCCGTCGCGGCGACCGTAGCGACCGTGGCGACCGCAGGGCCCGCATCGGCTGAACCGCTTCCAGCTCTCTCCAGCGCTATCAATGACGTTCGCGCAGCGTCGACATGCCCGCCGCTCGTATCTGACCCGTTGGTCGTCCGGTCTGCCGAGCTGGCGACCCAGGAGACCAGCGACTACCTCAGCCATCGCAGCGCCGCGGTGCCATTTAGCGATCCCTTGCCCGCCCTGAAGACCATCGGTTACCCGGGTAGCAAGGGTGCGCTGCTATCGGGCTACGGTGAGAATGAGACCGACTCGATTCATGGAGTTGTGCTCGAGGCTCTATCCCAGGTCCCAGATTGCTCGTTCACCCAGTACGGCGTCAATGCATCATTCGAAGACGGCTTCGTTCTGACCTCAGTGGTCTTGGCCGGACCGTGAGTCGAGTCATGATCGATGGCGATTTGCGTTGCGTTCCGCCGACTCACAACACGTGTGAGTCCTATAACGCGTAACGTATCAGGGCCTTAACCCTGCAACCTTGACATGCGATCGCAGTCACACCTACGGTGCTGACATGGTGTCAGTCGTATCGCGCTACGGCAGGGCCGCTGTCGCAATCATCGTCTGCATCATCGCAGCGATAGGCGTGCCTCCCGCCCGGGCGGAGCCCGCCGACGCAACCCAAGCGCCCGCTCCGTACCCCGAATTGCGCTACTTCTCTGAAATCGACCCAAGCCCGTATTATGTTGATGGACAAGGATTTTGGTTTGTCACGGCGCAAGGTCTCAACTGCGGCATATGGATCCGCGGAAGCTTTGGATGCAGTGGAGATATACCTGGCGCCCCTTCCGGTGTCCAGAAGATCGGATGGATCGATCGCGACACGCGGGTGCACTACGACTGGACGTTGGCGATCAGATTCCCACCGACACGCGGCACTCTAACCATTCCACCGCTCACCTACATCAGGAGCGAAGGCACCACCTGCGCCACGACCATCGACTACAGCACGTACTGCGAAAAGGGCCCTTGGCGACTATTCATCACACCCTCGCGCACTTGGTTGAACGGGTGACCGGCGACTTCAGTGGACGTCCATGGATGGCGCTGCCTCTGACGCTTCTAGTCGTCGCGGCCGGTGTTCTCGAGGCTGCAAATGCTCTAGCGCAAAACCCCTACCCTGACATCAGCGACTATCGCGACGCCGGTTTCCCTGGAGAAGTTCAAGGAGTACAACCGGCGACGGATTGTGGTTCACCACGCCGCTTGGTCTCTACTGCAGCATCGGTGACGACAGCAGCGTCGGATGCTCGGGTGCGATGCCGGGGGCACTGGCCGGCGAGAACGAGGTGGCATGGTTTCCCCGGCGACCCGTTTCCGCGGCTCTATTACACCGACGAGCCCCGCTTCAATTCGGGTCTCAACCAGCAGCTATTGGCGTCTTCTTCGAAGATGAGCTATCGCGGCACCACCTGCGGAATAACTATGGAGAGTGCTGTCTACTGCATCAACGGCGACAATCCCAACAGTCAGTTCATGGTCAAGTCGCAGATGACGTACCGGGGTATAGAAGGACTTGCCGCGAGTTAGTTCGAGGGTGAGTACTGCGGCGGCGTCGAGCTCTGAACGTGTCTTGACAGCTGCCAATATCCCCGGAAATCCCTCGCACCGGGGACATCGACAAGCTGGTGGCGCTAGGTGCTCAACGAGGCTGGCGGGATGAAGCGATCACCGTAGCGCTCGGCCAGTTCCTTGGCGCGGGCCACGAAGGCTGCCTTGCCGGTGCCCAACGGGCCGGAGTAGCCGACGACGTACTGCGCCGAACCACCGGTCCATGCCGGATAACCGATGCCCAGGAGCGACCCGATGTTGGCGTCGGCGGTGGTCATCAGAACACCCTCGTCGAGGCACTTCTGCGTCTCGAGCGCTTCGGCGAACAGCATCCGATCGATCATGTCCTGCAATGGAATCTCGCTGCTACCCGACTTGAAGGTATCCCTTAGGCCCGACCACAGGCCGGTCCGCTTGCCGGCGACGTACTCATAGAACCCGGCGCCCTTCAGACGCGACGGACGACCGAGCTCGAGCATCTTGTTCACGATCAACTCGCCGGGATGCAGCCCGTATTGCTGGCCCAGCTCCTGGGCGCCGGCTTGGTTTTGCACCGAGACCTTCTTCAGCAGTTCGAGGTTGAGCTCATCGAGCAGTTGTAGCGGCGGGGCCGGGTACCCCGCCTGCCCGCCTGCGCGCTCGATACTGGCCGGCTCAACCCCTTCGCCAAGCATCGCCATGGCCTCGTTGACGAAGGTGCCGATGACGCGGCTGGTGAAGAAGCCGCGGCTATCGTTGACCACGATCGGGGTCTTGCCGATCGCCAGCGTGTAGTCGAACACGCGGGCCAACGCCTCATCAGAGGTCTTCTCACCCTTGATGATCTCGACCAGTGGCATCTTGTCGACCGGGGAGAAGAAGTGAATCCCGACGAAGTCCTCTTGGCGTTTCACCCCGGTCGCCAGGCCAGTGATTGGCAGCGTGGAGGTGTTCGATCCGAGCAAGGCGTTGGGCTCAACGATGTCCTCGATCTCACCGAACACCTGATGCTTCAGATCAGGGTTTTCAAAGACGGCTTCGATGACGAAGTCGACGCCGGCGAAGTCGGCGGGGTCGGCGGGGTCGGCGCTCGAGGCGATCCGGTCGAGCAGCGCCTGAGAGCGGTCTTCGGTGGTCGTACCCCGTTGTAGTGCCTTGGCCTCGATCTTCTCCGAGTAGGCCTTACCGCGCTGGGCAGCTTCGATCGTGACGTCCTTGAGCACGACGTCGAAGCCGGCCTTGGCTGAGACGTAGGCGATGCCGGCGCCCATCATGCCCGCGCCAAGCACGCCAATCTTGGTGATTGGCGTCTTGCCGATGCCCTCCGGCCGCGAACCGCCTGCATTGATTGACTGCAGGTCGAAGAAGAACGCCTGAATCATGTTGGTGGAGGTCTGACCCGCGGCTAGCTGAGTCAGGTAGCGGCTCTCGATACGGCTGGCAGTGTCGAAGTCGACCTGCGCCCCCTCGACCGCAGCGGCCAGGATGGCTCGCGGGGCGGGCATCGGGGCGCCCTTGAGCTGCTTTTTGAGCAACGCGGGGAAGGACGGCAGCATCGCGGCGAGCGCCGGTGAGGACGGGGTGCCGCCAGGCATCTTGTAGCCGCTGACATCCCACGGCTGGAAGGCGGACTCAGGGTTCGCCTTGATCCACGCCTTCGCCGCGGGGAGCAAGTCCTCGATCGAGCTGACTACTTCGTCGATGAGGCCCGTCTCCTTGGCCTTGGCAGCCTTGAACCGGGTGCCACGGCTCAGCACCTCCGTGAACGCCTTCTGGATACCGAACATCCGGACCGTGCGCACGACGCCGCCCCCGCCGGGCAGCAAACCCAGCGTGACCTCGGGCAGGCCAATCACCACTCCCTTGATGTCGGCGGCAATGCGGTAATTGCAGGCCAACGCGATCTCGAGGCCGCCGCCGAGGGCAGCACCGTTGATGGCGGCGACGACCGGCTTGTCCCACTTCTCCAGCTTGCGCAGGTCGGCCTTGATTGACTCGGCCGTTGTGAAGAAGTCCTCCGCGTCATCGAGGGTGACACGGGAGATCGCCTTGAGGTCTCCACCGGCGAAGAATGTCTTCTTCGCGCTGGCGATGACCACACCGACGATCGAATCGCGCTCTGCAACAAGACGGTTCACGGCGCTGTGCATGGATTCCTGGTAGTGCGCGTTCATCACGTTCGCCGACCCGGTCGGGTCGTTCAGCGTCAGGGTGACGATGCCGTCGGCATCCTTGTCCCACTCAATCGTGTTCTCTGGCATTGCTGTTCGCACCCTCTCAGACTCGTTCGATGATGGTCGCCACGCCCATGCCGCCGCCGATGCACAGCGTCAGCAGGGCACGCCGGGCGCCGCGGCGTTCCAGCTCGTCGACCATGGTTCCGGTGATCATGGCGCCGGTGGCGCCCAGGGGGTGGCCCATCGCGATGGCACCGCCGTTGACGTTGAGCTTCTCGTCGGGAATGTCGAGGTCCTTCTGGAACTTCAACACCACCGAGGCGAAGGCCTCATTGATTTCGAACAAGTCGATGTCGTTGACCGTCAGACCGGCGCGATCAAGCACCTTGCGGGTGGCCGGGGTCGGGCCGGTCAGCATGATCGTGCCGTCGGCTCCGCTGGTGGCGGTCGCCACGATTCTGGCTCGGGGAGTGAGGTTTTGAGCCCTTCCTGCACTCTCCGACCCGACGAGAACCAGGGCGGCGCCGTCGACGATGCCCGAGCTGTTACCGCCGGTGTGGACGTGGTTGATCCGCTCGATCGAGTGGTACTTCTGCAGCGCCACGTCGTCGAAACCGCCCATGGCGCCGATGCCCTCGAACGCCGGCTTCAGCATGCCGAGGCGCTCGACGGTGGACTCGGGACGCATGTGTTCGTCGTGATCGAGGATCATGAGACCGTTGTGATCGCGTACCGGCACGACGGACTTGGCGAAGTATCCGCCCGTCCACGCTGCGGCGGCGAGGTGCTGTGAGCGCGCCGCGTAGGCGTCGACGTCTTCGCGGGAGAAGCCCTCGATGGTGGCGATCAGGTCGGCGCCGATGCCCTGCGGGACGAAGGAGACGGCGTAGTTGGTCTCGGGGTCAGCGGCCCACGCGCTTCCGTCGGAACCCATGGGGACGCGGCTCATCGATTCGACGCCACCGGCCAGCACCAGGTCGTCCCAGCCGGACCGGACCTTCTGGCCGGCGATGTTGACGGCCTCCAATCCCGAGCCGCAGAACCGGTTGAGCTGGAATCCGCCGGTGGTGTCGGGCATCCGGGCAGCCAGCACGGCGGTGCGGGCGATGTCGCCACCCTGGTCGCCGACGGGCGTGACCACACCGAGGATGACGTCGCTGACGAGAGTCTCGTCGAGGTCTGGGAACCGTAATCGGAGTTCGTTGATCAGGCCGACCACCAGACTGATGGGCTTCACCTCGTTGAGCGCGCCGCCGCGTTGCTTGCCGCGCGGCGTGCGGATCGCCTCATAGATAAATGCTTCTTCGGACATCGTCGCCTTTCGGAGTTGACAAGTAGGACTGGAAACGTGCGACCGGTGAACTGGGCGGGGTGACAGGCGCAGGCCTGTATGCCTAGCAGTCGCGCAAATAGGCTATGCGTATTTAAGCGACGTACGTCATGAGATGCAAGTATGCGTAGACCAATCAAGTTTCAGCTATGCGGACGGATTCTCGACCTCAAAGAGTGGGGCTACATCGCAGATGATGGTGAGCAAACACGCGGAGAGCAGTTCTGCGACCTCGTCGCGGTCGAGTGTGTTCCGCACCAGCCACTGCCTGCCCGCCGAGCGGGCAATCCCGCCGAACGCCAGGAACATCGCGTGCAGCCGCCGGCGTTGAGGGTGTTCGTCGAGGCCCAGGGCTTCGAGCATCCGGTCGGCGGCAACGTCATCGGCCTGTTCGATGATGCGCTGGATGTCGCGGTCCTGGGCGTCGACGCTAATCGTTGAAGTCCACATCGACTTGTGGCGGGATGTCACCGACAGCCAGTAATCGATGCTTGCGCGGATCCGATCTTCCAATGCGCCGGGCGCGATCCCTTGTACGACGGTCGCGGGCACATGCGGCGGAACCAAAGCGAAGCGGCGGACTACTTCGAGATACATCTCGCGCTTGGTGCCGAAGTAGTAGTGGATCAATGGGCGCCCGACCCCGGCTTCGTCAGCGATGGCGCCGGTCGACACGTCGCTGTATCGGCGCTCCTCGAAGTGCCGCGCGGCCACTGTCAGAATCTGTTCGCGACGTCGTTCGGAGTCCAGTCGCTGCCTCAAGGGAGCGCTATCGCCAGTCATGTCCGGACTTCCTACTACGGGCAGCGGCCGTAGTCAGGCGGTCACCAAGGAATCGAGCGAGATGGATAGATGTTAGACCGCGCGGTGTCGAGCATGTCGAAACAAGCGTCATTCGGACACCGGATGGATCGAGCGTGCAGTACGGATCGATCAAAAAGATACGCAAAATGTTGACTCGAACCGTCAAAAATACATAGGATGCGTCGAAGGCATAGATCGGCGCCGCACATCTCGCGGGGTGCTGATGCAGCGTCGTCCGGTCGGTGAGAGCCGCGCGCACGTCGTCGAACGGTGCACTTCGCGGTGTGGGTCGCTGGCGCCGGCTAAGTCAGTTGTCGAGGAAAGGTTTTCGCCCATGGAGATCGCAGCCGTCAAGCCGAAGATTCCGGCGACCACAACGCATTCGGACAGTGACGCTGCCGTCGAGTGGGCACTGGGGCCGGGTTCGATCACCTGGCGTGTCATGAAGGATCCGACGGTGTTCATCGTCGGTCTGCTGCGCGAAGCGCTGCTGCTCACGCTGCACCCCGCCTTTGCCGCCGCCGCCGCCGACCACGACAGCTTCGGTGACGATCCCGTGATGCGGTTCAAACATGTGGCGTGGTACACCTACGGAGCTACGTACGGCACGCCTGGCGACGCGAAGTACGTCAGCGGAATCGTACGCCGGCGACACTCGACGATCGTCGGCGTCGAACCTCTGACCTTGATCCCATACCGCGCGAACTCCGAGTACGAACTCGCACTCACGCAGGCCATGCTGTCGGCGTCGTTCCTGGCAGTCTATGAACGACTGCACGGTGAGCTTACCAGCGCCCAGCGCGACCAGTACTGCCTCGAACAGCAGGTTCCGGCTGCCTTGCTGGGCACCAACCCTGACCATCTGCCTTCGACCCACGGCGAACTCAGCGATTTCATCGCCCACGCTCGCAACCGCTTCGCCACTGGCCTTCAGGCGCGAGAAACCCTCTCCCCATTCGCAACCGGCGTGTACCCCGCCGGAACCGCCATCGGCGACCTGCGTCTGGTGTTCCGCAAGCCGGCAATGTTCGTCCTGCGGTCGTTCGCCGACATGGCGATGCTGACCATGTCTTGGGAGGAACGCGAACTGGTCGCCATCAACCGGCGCCCGAAACTGGGTTCCAAGATCGCCACTGGCGCGGCGTTGCGGCTGTTGTCGAAGTGGCTTCTCAGCGAGAAGGGGCTCTCTGCGTTCAACGGGTTCCTCGGCGAGCGGATCGCGCCGATCTACCGCAGGGGCATCGCCGCCGATGAGGCCCCCGGCGGCCGGACCCGGAGAGCGGAGTTCGTGGTTCCCGACGCGCGCTCCTGCTACTCCCGTCTTGACGACCTCTTAGTCAACTGGCCGGGTTCGACCGAAAAGTATGTCTTGGGTGGCGAGGGGCGCCCCATTTCAGAGCAACCAACCGCGCCAGCTCCGGTGCTGCGTAGCACTGCAGTCTCTTCGTGACTCGGGTCGTCGTGACGACGCGGGGCTAACGCCGCCGACGTCGTATTCTCCGGCACCCGCAGTTGCACGCGGATGGGCACGTTTCCCGACAACCGGCCGGACAGGGCACCGAAAACTGACGATCGCAGTTCCGCTGGGCGGACGACGCATGCAATCAACCGAAAGAAAGCAGGAACTTGTGGGCATCCAATCGGCGATCGGCAATGTTGTCGGGAGACGGCCTGCTAAAGAGACGTCCGCCGTGATCGTCGGTGGTGGGTTTGGCGGATTGGCTGCTGCGATCGAGTTGAAGCGTTCCGGCTTCGAGGACATCACGATCTTCGAGCGGGGTTCGTCAGTCGGCGGAGTGTGGCGGGACAACACCTACCCCGGAGCGGCGTGCGACGTTCCCTCGGCGATCTACTCCTTCTCCTATGCGCTTAAGCCGGATTGGTCTGCACTCTTCGGTGCGCAATCCGAGATTCACCACTACCTGACCGAGGTGGCCGAGGACTTCGGCATCGCACCGCTCATTCGTTTCGACAGCGAGGTCCGGGCCGCGGAATTCGACGAGGACACCGGCACGTGGACGGTGACGACGCGCGCCGGTGAATCGGTAGCGGCCGACGTCCTGATTCTGGCCACCGGCCAGTTGAGCCGACCCAAGATGCCAACGGTCGCAGGTCTGGATACGTTCGCCGGCAAATCATTTCACTCGGCGCAGTGGGACCACGACGTCGATCTGACCAACAAGCGGGTCACGGTCGTCGGCAGCGGAGCCAGTGCCATCCAGGTGGTGCCCACCATCGCCGACCGGGTAGAGCATCTGACCGTCGTGCAGCGTTCACCCAACTGGGTGATGTGGAAGAGCCGACGGGTGCCCGGGTCGTTCCAAACCGCCTTGATGCGTCGCTTCGGATGGCTGCGCACCCTGCATCACATCGCGCTGTTCCTGTCCTACGAGACGCGCTATCCGTTGGTGACGCGAGGCGCAGAACCCGTTCGCCGACTCTCTCAGTGGTATCTGATCCAGCGACTCAAGAGGTACGTCAAGGATCCCGCCGAGAGGGCGGCCGCGATTCCCGACTATCGGTTGCTGTGCAATCGCCTGCTGCTCTCCAACGACTGGTACCCGACCATTGGTCGAGATGACGTCCACCTGGTCGGCTCGGCCGTGGACAGCGTTGATGAGACCGGCGTCAATACCGTGGACGGACGCCACATCGACGCTGACGTCATCGTTTGGTGCACAGGGTTCAAGGCCAGCGAGTTCCTGGCGCCGATCACCATCCGCGGACGCGGGGGAGCCGACTTGCACGAACAGTGGGCGCAGACACCGTCGGCCTACCTCGGCATGACGGTGCCGAACTTTCCCAACATGTTCATGCTCTTCGGGCCGAACACCAACAGCATCACCAACACCATCGTGTTCTTGCTCGAGCGTCAGGCCGCCTACATTCGGCAGGCGATCGAGTACAAGGAGCGAAACCGGTTGGCCTGGCTGCAGGTCAGCGTCGCCACCTACCAGAACTTCCAGGGCTGGTTGGACGCCAAGCTCGATCGCACGGTCTTCACCGACAACTGCCCAGGCTGGTACACCAACGCCCAAGGCAAGGTGACTGCGATGTGGCCAGCCTCGCACCTGGCCTATGCGCGGGCAACTCGCCGGTTCAAGCCTGATGGCTACGTGGGTTGGGCTGCTGCGCAGCCACTTTCGGTAACCAATCTGAGGTCTGATCTACCACAGGCGGCCCGTTGATGACCGCGGCCGAGGTCGCTGCCGCCACCACGATGTGCGAACTGTTCGACCGCACCGTCCGTGACCACCCGGGTTTGACGGCGCTGCGTAACGTCGAGAACACAGTGAGTCATACCTACGCGCAATACCGTACCGCGGTAGCTGACGTGGCCGCTGCGCTGTACGAAGCGGGCGTCCGACGCGGTGATGTCGTGGCGCTGATGTTCGAGAATCGCCCGGAGTTTCACGTCGTCGACGCGGCAGTGATGCACCTGGGGGCCACGAGTTGCTCGATTTACAATACGTCGCCGACACGCGACATCGCCCACATCATCACCACCTCTGCTACTCGAATCGCTTTGTGCGAAGCGCCTTTCGTGCAGCGAATGCATGAAGCTTCTCCCGAGTTGACGATTATCTGCAGCGCTGGTGACGTGGCAGGCTCCACCGCGCTGCAGGATATGCCCCGCGCTGACGGTTTCGACTTCGACGCCACCTGGCAGGCGGTCCGGCCAGAGGACGTCCTCACCCTGATTTATACGTCAGGAACCACCGGATCGCCCAAACCCGTTGAGCTGACACACCAATCGATGGTCGCAGAGGTGCTGTTGGCGGCGGAGGTGCTGGAGTTCAGGGCGGGCGATAGTGTGCCATCGGCGTTGCCGATGGCACATGCTGCGCAACGTTGGGGGACGCACTACAGCGCAATGGCCTTCGGTCTGGACGTGGTGTGCATCGACGATCTTGGCGCGCTGGCGTTGAGCTTGGTGGCCATCCAGCCCGACGTCTGGGGAACCGTGCCACGCATCTTGGAGAAGATGGTCGCCGGGGTCCAGGCTCGGATGGAAGCCGAGACCGACCCTGCCAGAGCGGAATTGGTGGGCACTGCGATCGACGTCGGACAACGGTATGCGGCCGCCTTGCAGCAGGCCCGTGCCGGGGGCGGCCAACCACCCCAGGCTCTCGCCGAGCATCGGGAGAAGGTCGAACCGGTCCTGGCGGCGATCCGCCGGTCCATGGGGCTAAGCAATCTGCGCTGGCTGATGGTTGGCGCGGCGCCGACCGCCCCACGCATTCAGTCCTACCTGGCCGGACTCGGGCTGGAAGTCGTCGAAGTGTGGGGCATGTCAGAGCTGGGCGCCGTGGCCACGATCAACCCATGTGGCGCACAGAAGTTCGGTACGGTGGGGAGGCCGTTGCGTGACGTGCAGCTCGCCCTCGGTGCCGACGGCGAGATCTTGGTGCGCGGGCCCATCGTCATGCGCGGCTATCGCGGTGAACCTGCGGCGACCACCGCTGCGTTCACTGCTGACGGGTGGCTGCGTACCGGGGATCTCGGACACATCGACGACGACGGCTATCTCTCCATCACCGGTCGCAAGAAGGAGATCATCGTCAACGCCGCCGGAAAGAACATCGCCCCGGCCAAGGTAGAAGGTGCGGTCAAGGCCGAAAGCCCTTTGATCGCAGCGGTGGTGGCCGTTGGGGACGAACGTCCCTATGTGGCAGCGCTCATCGTCTTGGACTCCGACGCGTTGACTCAGTTCGTCGGCTCAGCGGGTATCTCGGCTCGGGAGCCTGAAGAGCTATGCGAGCTCGACACCGTCACCGCGGCCGTCGCACAGGCGGTGGAACGGGCCAACGCAAACCTAGCCAGGGTCGAGCAAATCAAGCGCTACACCGTTTTGACCCAGTTCTGGCAACCGGACAGCGCCGAGTTGACCCCCACCTTGAAATTGCGGCGACGGGTGATCGCCGAGAAGTACCGCGATGAGATCGAGACCCTCTATGCCACCGAGGTAGCGGCCCGATGAGCGCCCCGACTCGTGCGCAGCAGTCCTTTGTCTCGCTTGACGTCGCGACTGGCGAGGCGATCGCCGAGTTCCCCTCCATGGACTCCGGTGCCGTGGCGGCGAGTGTCGCCGAATGCCGTGCTGCTGGCCGCATCTGGCATGGCATGGGGTTCGCCCAACGCCGCCGTTGTCTGCTCGCCTGGGCCGCGGACATCGTCGCCCACAGCGATGACTTCGTCTCGCTGATCCACCGCGAGAGCGGCAAACCCGCCGATGACGCCTATCTCGAACTGGTCATCGCCGTCGAACACATCCGCTGGGCGGCGCGCAACGCTGAACGGGTGCTGCGAAGCCGCAGAGTGATACCCACGGCGTTGATGGCCAACTATCGCGCCGTCATCGACTCCGAGCCCTTCGGCGTCATCGGCATCATTAGCCCCTGGAACTACCCGCTGTTCGCGCCGATGGCACCGCTGGCGTCGGCGCTGGCGGCCGGCAACGGTGTCGCTCTCAAGCCCAGCGAACACACCACCGCCGTCGGCGCGGAGCTGGTCGCTGCCTTCGAGCGCGCCAATCCCCGGGCGCCGCAGGGTCTTCTGACCCTCGTCACCGGTGCCGGACAAGCGGGGGCAGGTCTGATTAGCGGCGGGGTGGACAAGGTGGCCTTCACCGGGTCGCCCAGCACCGCCAGAAAGATCCTGCGTGCGTGCGCAGAGACCCTGACCCCGGCGGTCATGGAATGCGGTGGCAAGGACGCGATGATCGTGGCCGCCGATGCAGACGTCGAGGCTGCTGCCGATGCCGCCGCCTGGGGTGGGTTCAGCAATGCCGGCCAGACATGCGTTGGAGTGGAACGAATCTACGTTCATCGGGACGTCTCCGAGCGGTTTCTCGAGGCACTGTCCCGCCGGTTGCGTGGCGTTCGGGTGGGAACCAAGCCCGGCGCGACGTACGGTCCGATGACCCTGACATCGCAAGCTGCCGTCGTGGCCGCGCAGGTACGCGAGGCGATCGAACACGGCGCGTGCGCACCGTTGGGCGGCGAAGAACGTGTCAACGGCCGCATCTGCGAACCGATCCTCCTGGTGGACGCGGACGAATCCTGCTCTGCTGTGCAAGAGGAAACGTTCGGCCCGATGGTGACGGTTCGTACGGTGGCCGACCTCGAGGAGGCAATCCGGCTGGCCAACGGGACCAACTTCGGGCTTGGTGCAGCAGTGTTCTCCAAGGCCGACGGTCCGCGTCTGGCAGCTGCGCTGCGCTGCGGAATGGTGTCCATCAACTCCGTGATCGCCTTCGTCAGCATCCCCGGATTGCCCTTCGGCGGAGTCGGAGAAAGCGGCTACGGCCGCATCCACGGCGCCGCGGGACTTCGCGAATTCAGCCGCACCAAGTCGATTTCGACGAAAGTCGTCGACCCCCCAGGACTCAACGGAATGCTCCTGCAACGACACGCCGGCACCATGGTCGCGTTGCGCGCAATGACTCGCGCACGCTTCCGAGCGGGAAGGGGCAACTAGTGGTCGGTCGGCAGTTCGCCTTCACGAGCCCGTGCCAGGCGAGCGCCGAGACGGTCCTGGAGTTGTTGGACGACGTCGATCGCTGGACTTCATGGGCACGTCCACTGTTGATGCAGACCCGGTGGGAACGATGGGGTGGGTCGACGCCGGCAGGCCCCGGAGCGGTGCGCAAGGTCGGTGCCTGGCCGGTATGGATCCACGAACTCATCCTGAGTCGCGACGCTGGCGGCCAGACCTATACGGTCATCAGTCCGTCGGCATTCACCCACTATCTGGGGTCGGTCACGGTGCGGCCGACCTCAGCGCAAGGAGCCGACATCGAATGGCGCATCGAGTTCGTTGCCAAGCGCCGGATCGCCGCGCCGCTTCTGAATGCTCTGTTACGTCGAATGATTGCGGGACTGCTCACTCGCCTGGTCGGCGCCGCGGAACAGCTGTCCGTCCGAGAAGTGACGCAATGAGTGAGGCAGTCGCCGCGGATGCCATCGACGCGGTAGCGCCCCTGCACGGCCGAGTGGCTCTGGTGACCGGTGGGTCCCGTGGCGTTGGCGCGGGAGTCGCCAAGGGGCTCGCCGCGGCAGGCGCCCGGGTCGCCGTGACCTACATGCGGTCACCGGATTCTGCTGCGCAGGTGATCGCGGAGATCGAAGACGCTGGGGGAGAGGCGATATCGGTCTATGCCTCGGCGGCCGAGGGGCAGTCGTGGTCGGAGGCCGTCACTGCCGTCGCCGATTGTTTCGGCGACGTCGATCTATTGGTCAGCAACGCTGGCGTCGCCAGCCGCGGGCTCGGTATCGCCGATACCGACCCGCGGGAATTCTTGCACTTGCTCGGCGTGCATACGTTGGGGCCGCTGGCGCTGATTCGTCAGCTGTTGCCGGGCATGCGGGCCAAGGAACGTTCCGACATCGTGGTGATCTCTAGCACCGTCGTTGACGCATGCCCGGCCAACACCGCGCCCTACGCCATGGCCAAGGCCGCCATGGAAGCGGCATGCCGGGTGTTGGCTCGAGAGGAACGCATTCACGGTGTGCGCGTGAACGTCATCTCGCCGGGTCTGATCGACACCGACATGGGTGCGCGACTTGTCAACGCAACCACACCCGGCGACACGATCGAAGCCACCGAAACTCATTCGCCGTTCGGCCGCATCTGCAAGCCGGCCGACATCGCTCGGATCGTGGCCTTCCTCGCCGGTCCCGGCGGGGAGTACATCACCGGCCAGCGCGTGGTCATCGACGGTGGCGGTGTGGCACCGACGATGTACTGAAAACCACGACGACTGGGGCCGCCCCAATCGGACGGGCCCCAGTCGCTGGCGTGGTAGTCGGCCTACAACGTCCGGGCGATCAATTCCTTCATGACCTCGTTGGCGCCAGCGTAGATCTTCGCGATCCGGGCGTCGGCGTACATCTGTGCAATCGGGTACTCCAGGCTGTAGCCGTAGCCGCCGAACAACTGCAAGCAGCGGTCGATCACAGCGCACTGCTGGTCGGCCAACCAGTACTTCGCCATCGCGGCCGTGGTTGAGTCCAGCTGACCGTCGATGAGCTTGCTAATGCACTGGTCGATGAAGACTCGCGAGATGTGCGCGATGGTGGCGCACTCCGCCAGTTCGAACCGAGTGTTCTGCATGGCGAACAGAGGAGCGTTGAAAATGTTGCGTCGCTTGGCGTAATCGACGGTCAGCTCGACTGCACGCTCCATGGAGGAAACCGCAGCGATGCCGAGGATCACCCGCTCGGCAGCGAGCTGTGTCTTGAGACAAGAAAATCCACCGTTGAGCGGCCCGAGCACGGCGCCAGCGGGCACGGCGAAGTCCTCAAAGAACAACTCCGCGGTGTCTTGGCCCTTCTGGCCTATCTTGCTCAGCGCCGCGCCGCGGGAGAAACCGATGGGCTCCTTGCCAGCGCTGCGTTCGGTGACGTCGACGATCAACAGTGAGATTCCCGCGCCCCGAGCACGGGGGTCGGTCTTGGCGGCCACAATGACGATGTCGGCGTTGAGGCCATTGGAGATGAAGCATTTCGCGCCGCTGAGGGAGAAGCCGCCATCGGTGGGTACCGCGCGGGAGGTCATCGCCTGAAGGTCCGAGCCAGCGCCGGGTTCGGTCATCGCGATCGCACCGATCCACTCGCCTGAGGCAAGCTTCGGAAGATAGCGCTGCTTCTGCGCTTCGGTACCGTAAGCCAGGATGTAATGCGGGACGATGATGGCGTGTACGCCGAGATGTAGCGAGGAATCACCGGCACGGGTCTGTTCGGTAAGGAGGGCCGCTTCGTGAGCGAAAGTGCCTCCACCGCCTCCGTATTCTTCCGGAATAGACATGCACAGCAGACCCATGTCGCCCGCGCGCCGATAGAGTTCGCGGTCGGGCCTACCCTCGCGGACCGAGGTTGCGGCCTGCGGACAGACGTACCGGGTGAAGAAGTCGCGGGCGAGGTCAGCAACCGCTGCGACGTCGTCGGTAACCCACGACGAGGTCTGTGGAGGGTCTTCCAGAGTCGTTGTCATCTTCGTCCTGTCCGGCTGTGGGGCGCGGCAACTGGCCGGGCTGGTGGCTCCGACCCGGATGGGTGCGGCCCGTCTGTTACTCCGTGTAATGGGGCCCGTACGGCCCGTTGTTCCACGGTATGCATAGCATAATACATAGAATCATACGCAAATTGACATGATGCGGCGACGCCTTTTACAGTGGTGCGGGTCACTATGCGAGAGGAACCACATGGTTGTGACGATGCCAATGGGACCGTGCCTAATGGGTCTGTCGCAGACGCTAGTCGCCGACACCCCCCTACGTCGGCTGTGGTGACCTCCGTCGATCCGGGGGCGAAGGCGGCAGCCAGAAGTTCGGCGAATCTAGGCATTTCGGTTGCACGCGTCGCGGTGTCGGCACTGTCGGACAGGTGGCGCGCACCGGCGGCGAGGACCTCAGCCGACGTACCCTCCCGCATCGGTGACATCACGCCGGGCTGGCTGACCGACGTGCTGCAACGCGTACTGCCGGGTGTCGAAGTTAGTGCGGTGTCCGAAGACGGGATCTCATCGGGAACTTCTGTGCGGGCCCGGTTGCACGTGCGATACGCGACGGACTGCGACGACCAGCCGGCCACCATGTTCGCTAAGAGCACTCCGACGTTCGCCACTCGAATCGCGAACGGCCTCAGCGGTACTGCGCCGACCGAGGCTGGGTTCTACCGTGAACTCCGGCCGCGGTTGGACGTCGAAGCGCCAGTGGGCTATCACGGTGCCTTCGACGAGAGGTCCTGGCGGTCCGTCCAGATCATCGAGGATCTGGTCGCCACGAAGAACGCCACCTTCTGCTCGCCATCCCGCGTCGTGTCTGTCGAAGACGCGGTGCAGGTGGTGGGTCAGCTGGCGGCACTGCATGCGCAAGGAAGGCAGTTGTCGCGTATCGCCACCGGCCGGCCCCCATGGTTGCGCACCTATCCCGAGTGGTGGGATCGGTCGCTCAGGGTGGTCGGGGTCAAGCGTAGTCACCTTCGGGGGGTGGCGGCTGCGGTCGACAACGGCGTGATGCCGGCGGAACTTCGCGACCGGGGAAACGACCTGTGGGAGGGCTTCCTCCATTCAGTGCAGGCACACGTAGCCCTGCCTGCAACGCTGTTACATGGCGATGTCCACCTCGGCAATTGGTACGTCACCGGGGACGGTGTGATGGGCCTTTGTGACTGGCAATGCGTATCGGTGGGGCACTGGTCACGTGACTTGGCGTATGCCTTGGCGACTGTTCTGGACGTTGATCAACGTCGACTCTGCGAGCGAGAGTTAGTTGAGATCTACCTGGAGAAAATGCGAGAGGGCGGCGCACCACGGGTGGAGTTCGCTGCGGCGTGGCAGCTTTACCGTCGGCAATTGCTTGCTGCACTGGTGATGTGGACGCCGACGTACCGACCGCCGCCCTTGATGCCCGACATGCAACCTACCGATGTCACTGAAGCGATGCTGCGGCGCATCGGCACCGCGATCGTCGACCACGACTCCCTATCGGCATGACAACGGCCGATTGCGAACCATCGCTGGAGTCAACATGATTGCCGCGGGGCAGAAGCGCGCCGACGTGATCATCGTTGGTGGTGGCCACAACGGGCTGGTCGCCGGTTGCTATCTCGCCAAGGCGGGTTTGCAGGTGCTGCTCATTGAGCAAGCGCCGTGGCTAGGAGGGATGGCGGCCTCCCGGGCCTTCGTCCCAGAGGCTCCCGATCACATTCTTAGCCCGGGTGCCTGGGAGAATGTGTATTTCCGTGCCGGCGGTGTAGGCGAGGAACTCGAACTGCACGAGTTCGGTCACCGCGATCTGGCCTCTGCCGGCTGGGCATGGTTGGGAGACAACGGCGAATCGGTGGTGTTGCAAGCCAACCTGTCCAAGACCGTCGCCGACATTCGACGGTTCTCGACCAAGGACGCCGCCACTTACGCCGATCTCACCGAAGCCGGCATCAAGATCTTGAAGATTCAAGACGAGTACGGGCTGTCACACCCCAAGCGGCCCAGCCTGGCAACCGTGGCTACGGCGGTGCGCGCCGTATCCGGCGGACGACGGGTCAGGGGCCTGCTGGGATCCCTGCTGACGACCAGCGCCGCCGATGGCATTGAAGCGCTCTTCGAATCCGAGGCGCTGCGCGGGGTATTCGCGGGGACGGGCGCGATTCTGGCGCCCTTGAGCGTCGACGGTAGCGCCATCGCGTTGTTGGCGCCCTCGATGATTCACCATCACGGGGCAGTGCGACCCGTTGGCGGAATGGGCGGTCTGATCGCGGCACTCAGGCGCTGCTTCGAGGCGCATGGCGGTCAGGTACGGCTGTCATCGGAGGTCGCCAGCATCCGGATGAACATCCGTGCCGGAGGAGTCGTCGAATTAGCCGATGGAACCGCACTTCAGGCCGATCACGCCGTCATCGCGGCGTGTCCGGTCCAGCGGTTGCCCGACATGGTCGGCGATGCGTTGCCGGCCGACATCGCCGAGCGGCTCCGCAAGGCGCCGGCCAACTCAACGGGTCTTGGCACCTTCACTGTCAATGCCGCGCTCTCCGGTCGTATCGAATTCCCCCATCATCAACCGAATCGCACGGACGTCGACCTTCGACGGCCCGCGATCTACATGGGCAGCCTTGAGGAGGTCGTTGCGGCGGGGGAGCAGTCAGCGCGCGGAGAGCTGCCCGACCGGACGACGTTCTGTCTGGGCATCCTGTCGGCCATCGACCAGAGCCAGGCTCCGCCCGGGCAAGACGTCGTCCAGCTCTACGGCCCTGCGCCGGTGCGCCCCGACGGTGGCTGGGATGAGTGGCGTAGGGAAGCCGCGCAGCGGCTCGTGAATAAGGTCAGCCAAGCCGCACCCGACTTCGTCGGATTGCAGATCGGTACCTTCGTCGAAACCGCCGAAGATCTTGCCAACCGCACGGGTGCAGAGAACGGCTGCATCTACCACATCGACAACCTGCCCACCCGGATCGGACCATTGCGCCCTGCTGCAGGTGCCGGCGGCTATCGCACTGCAATCCCGGACCTGTACCTCGGGTCGGCGAGCTGTCATCCAGGTGGAGGCGTGTCCGGACTACCTGGCAAGCATTGCGCCACAACGGTACTCGATGATCTGCGCGGTGGACGCGGCATGGTGAGCCGAATCCGTACGGCTTTGCGGTAGGCCCGATGGCCCACGCCCCCCGGGGTCAAGCCGCCACTGCCGTCGAGCTCAAACGATCCAGGTCCACAGGTAGGTGTGTTTCAGCGTGCCCACGGTGTCGAAGGTCTCGACGCTCTGCACGCCAGAGAGCAACGCGATCTCGCTATGAACCGCCGAGATCAGCGACTGGCGATCAGGGGCGATCATTACCGCCATGAGGTCCAGGCGGTCCAGGACACGGGTGATCTGCGCGACGTCCTCGCGCTGCTTGAGTGCCTTGGCGACGGCATTGACCCTGCCGGGCGCGGCTTTGATACCGACGAAAGCGTGAGCTCCCAACCCGGATACGACGATGTCGGACACCGCTTGAATGCGAATCACGCGGTCGGCTTGCATGCGCTTGATTCGGCCGCGCACCGTACCTTCCGAGACACCGAGGTCGGCCGCGATTTGCCGGTTGCTGCGGCGGGCATTGACCTGCAACGAGGCGATGATGGCCAAATCCATCTCATCGACGGTGTCACTAGGTTGGGCCTTGGGGGTAGTGCCGGAATCTACACCAAATAGCGACCACTTCGACTCGTACTTCAACACGTCCAACGCCATGGCGGCGTGTATGTAGCGGACACCCTTGATCTTGGGGAGAGTAGTACCGAAGAGCTCCGCGAGATGCAGACGATCCTGACCCAAGATGGCGACGATGATGTCGAACCGGCCGGTAGACACCGTTACGGACATGGATTCGGGGAGCTCGGCAAGATCTGCGGCGACGTCGTATACGGATCGGCCGCCGACGTTGACCATGGCGAACGCGAATTCGCGGTGGCCAAACAGTCGGATGTCGGTGATGGCGACGACGCGCATCATGCCCGACTCCTCGAGGCGTCGCAGTCGTGCGGCGACGGTGACCTCGTTGACCTTGAGCTTGGATCCCAGCGATCGATTGCCTTCTCGCCCGTCGATGCGCAGACGCTCGAGCAGGGCCCTGTCCAGGTCGTCGAGTTCGATTGCGGCCGTTGCCACGGCGGAAACGGCCGGAAGCGCCTGCGCGACCGATCCGTCAGCCGATTTCGCCACTGTCCGTCCTCATCCGTTCACCAAGGTCGTAAACGCGCGCTCCGATGTGCTAGTCGTCGTTAGCCAACGTCGCAGCTAGAAAGCTTGGCGCAGGCCACACCGTATCAGTTGACCCAAGACATGGGCGCCAACCAGTGCCCATTACGTACTGCGACGGCGGTTGACCTCATAGAGCACGTCACCGGATCGCCGACTCTAGCCCGGCAACCCGTAGAGCGCGGCGTCGCAGCGACCCCACGCGTAGGACAGTGGTTGAAATGCTTCGCTCGAGATCGATTACGGCAATGTTCGTATTGTCGATCCCCGCCGCGCCGTTGCGGAGGTCCCGAGACGCGCTCCCGACGGCGGTGGGCGGCACGGCTAAACCGTCCAGGTCCACGCATACGCGTGCTTGATCGTGGCTGAGCCGCAGAGTGTTTGCACTTCAAGCAGCCCAGGCAGGATCGAGATCTGGTCGACCACATTGACCAATAGCGTGTCCCTGTCGGAAGCGATCATCACCGCGATGAAGTCGAATTCGTGCAGAACGCGGTTGATCTGCGTGACGTCTTCCCGCGGTGCTAAGACTTCGACGAGTGCATCGACGCAGCCTGGGACCGCCTTGATGCCAAGGATGGCGTGTGCACCCATGCCGGCGGAGTCCAAGTCGCACACCGCCTGAATGCGAAAGATCCTCCGCGACAGCATGCTCTTGATCCGTCCACGCACCGTTGCCTCCGAGACGCCGAGTTCCGTGGCCAGCTCACGATTGCTCCGACGGCCATTGACCTGAAGCAGGGCGATGATCGCCAAGTCCGTTTCGTCGACGATCTCACTGGGCGCAGGAGTAGGGATGACGGCGGGCTCGACCCCGAATGCTGCCCAATTCGAGTCGAACTTCACCACATCCAACGCCATGCAACCGTGAACATTGGCGACTCCGGGGATCGCCGGCAGCGTCGTCCCGAACAGGTCACTGATGTGGCGACGGTCGCGGCCAATTATTGTTGCGACGAGGTCGAAGCGCCCCGTACACACGGTGACCGACACCGCCTCGGGCATTCGAGCCAGGCCGTCGGCGACCTCGTAGGCCGATCTGCCCGAAACGTCGATCATCGCGAACGCGAGATGGCCGTGATCAAGAAGTCGGATGTCGGCGACAGCGGTGACGCGCAGTTGACCGGAGTTCGCCAACCGGCGTAATCGCGCGGCCACCGTCACTTCGCTGACTCTCAGCTGGAGTGCCAAAGAGCGGTTGGTCTCTCTGCCGTCGCGCCGCAAGCAATCGATGAGCATGCGGTCGAGTGGATCCGGAACGTTGCGGCTAGGGGGGCGGAATGTCCGTGCGGATCCGTCAAGGAGCGTGGAGGCGGGTTCGGCTGACCTCACCGAGGGCTTATCCACGGTAACGGATGCGCAAATACGCTTCTCACGATGACATCATATACATTTTGCGTGTCTCGTCCGGGCTATTGCTACACAGTTTGGTTTTGACGGGGCAGATCGCACACCTCTGCCGGTCGCGCAGCTGCCGAGGTACACGTGTTGGCACGTTGGGTGGGCTTCGAGACTGCAAAACGCACAGCTGCTATTGCAATCTAATACGCATATGTGAGATACAAGTGGTGCAGCGAGAAGCACATCAGCTGAACTTCAGGGCAAGCCAAGCCTCCACTAGGACCCCGCCTCGGCGTTCCTGCGGTGGCGTACGGCTCGCCCACACCCGATGCAGAATGCCGCGACCTCAACGCGATGAAGTACCACGGAAGGAATCCCCAATGATCCAGATGCTCAGCCGGGTGGTGCCGATGTACCCGGTGCCGCCTGCGCATCTATCGGCACCGCACATCTGGAGCATGGCCTTCACGGTCATCTGCCTGGTCTTCTGGGTACTGGCGCTGATTTGGGTGGTCCGCCTGGCGGTTCGCGGAGACAAGCTGGGACTGATATTCCTGGTCGGCGGCTTGTGCATGGGACTGCTCGAGCCGTACCTCGACTACCTCGGCTTGCTGTGGTTCGCGTCGGACAACGTTGCCGTCACGGTCAACCTCTTCGCCCGGCACATTCCGCTGTACGTGGTACTCGGCTATTCATTCTTCTTCGGGCTGCAGGCCTACGTCATTTACCGCGCGATATTGCTCGGCAAGGGTGCCAGGTTCTTCGTCTACGCGTTCGTGCTCTCCTGGATCTTCGACGCCGCCCTACAGATCACTGGTGCACAGTTCGGGCTCTACCGGTACTACGGACAGCAACCGTTCTTGCTCTTCGGGGCGCCGGCCTGGTGGTACACCATCGACGCCACGTTGCAGCTGACCGCCGGTTTCGTCTTCTTCCTTCTGCGACACCGCCTGGTCGGCTGGGGTCAACTTCTGGTCATTCCGATTTTGCCCGGTCTTTACGCGGGGCTGAACGGAGCGCTCGGATGGCCGACCTTCACCGCGATCAACAGCAACTTCAACGCCGACCTCAACGGGAACGGCTCCATGGCGCTGGTATACCTCGGAGGTGCGGCAACCGTCGTGCTGAGCCTCGGGCTCACTTGGCTTCTCATCAGCGAGATCGGCCGTGCTCAACGAGGGGCGGGTATCGACGTGAACGGAAACGTGAGTTTGCGTGAGGTTCTGCTGGCCAAGATTGGGGTGGGAATCGGTGACCCAGCGGTCCCAGCGTCCGGAACTGCCGTCGACCAACCGGCTCGCCGCTGAGCGGTCGGCATTTCGGCCATCCCACGGGAGGTCGTGCTCAAATCAACCGCGCCACGTCCGCGGGACCACGCGGCCCTGCGTTCTTCCTAGGACCATGACCCCGCTGGTTGTTGGATTACCAAGCGATGGCGGGGTCGAGGAGCAGGCCGCAATGGGCGCGACTGCCGATTGGGCTTGAGCGTCAGTCGGTCTGTCACGCGAGAGCCAGAAGTAGTTTCTCCACTCGGCCTCGGTCGTCGGGTTTTGCGCCGTTCGTTGGTGCTGCCTGAGTTGCGGCTGGTGAGGCCTATCCCAAGCGGCGTCGTATGAACCGCCCCGGCATGTCCGGAGACTTCCCGGTGTGAGAACTCAGCCGGCGGCTGGTCTCTGTTTGCGAGCGTAGTAGGCCTTCTCCAGTTCGACCGGTGGGACGTCGCCGCAGTACTCGTAGAGGCGATGGTTGTTGAACCAGTCGACCCATTCGGCGGTGGCGTACTCGACCTCGTCCACGGTGCGCCAGGGCTTGCGTGGTTTGATCAGCTCGGTCTTGTACAACCCGTTGATGGTCTCGGCCAGGGCATTGTCATAGGAACTTCCGACCGCGCCGACCGAGGGTTGGATGCCCGCTTCGGCGAGGCGTTCGGTGAACCGGATCGACGTGTATTGACCAGGTTCAACCGGTCGACGCAACACCTCGATGATGGAGGTGCTTTCGATGGGACGACCACCTGGCTGGGCGGCAGCGTTGACGGGGCGGGTGGTGATGCGTTCCCCGGGTCGGCCTCCGATACGTCGGGATCTCGAACGCGCGTTCTGGGTGCAGATCGCGGCTGGGCTTACCAGCGAGGACGCGGCGGTCGCGAGCGGCGTGTCGGGTCCGGTGGGGACGCGGTGGTTCCGCAACGCTGGCGGAATGCCGCCGATCGAGCTGGCCCCGGTGTCGGGGAGATATTTGTCCTTCACTGAACGTGAGGACATCGCCGTCATGCGCGCGCAGGAAGTCAGCATGCGTCAGATCGCGATCAAGCTGAAGAGGTCCCCGTCGACGATATCTCGGGAACTACGGCGCAACGCCGCCACGCGGGGTAGCACTCTCGAGTACCGGGCGTCGACGGCGCAGTGGAAGGCCGATCTCGCCGCACGCCGACCTAAGATTGCGAAACTCGTTGAGCACGAACGACTCCGCGCGTATGTGCAGGACAAGCTGTCCGGGGTTCTGCGAGACGAGAACGGAGACGCGGTAGGTCCGTTCGCGTCGTGGAAGGGCCGTAACAAGCCGCGGCGAGCTGATCGGCGGTGGGCAACGGCGTGGAGTCCGCAGCAGATCGCCAGCCGGTTGCCCATCGACTACCCCGACGATGAGTCGATGCGGATCTCCCACGAGGCGATCTATCAGTCCCTCTACATCGAGGGACGCGGGGCGTTGGAACGGGCGCTGGTGGCGTGCCTGCGGACCGGGAGGGCATTGCGCAAGCCGCGGGCTCGGGCGAAGAAACTGCGCACCGGGTTCATCACCGACGACGTGACGATCGATGCCCGCCCCGATGAGGTCGAGGACCGGGCCATTGCCGGGCATTGGGAGGGTGATTTGATCATTGGCCTCAACCGCTCTGCGGTCGGCACCCTGGTGGAGCGGACCAGCAGGTTCACTAGGCTGCTCCATCTGCCGCGCAAAGATGGTTATGGCGCAGCTCCGGTGGTCAAGAACGGGCCCGCGCTCTCGGGGTATGGATCGGAATCCGTGCGCGACGCGCTCGCGGTGGCGTTGACACCGCTACCGGAGCATCTGCGCAGGTCGGTGACGTGGGATCGGGGCAAGGAGTTGGCGCGTCATGCCGAGTTGACTGCGGAGACCGGAATCAGAGTTTACTTCTGCGATCCCTACAGTCCGTGGCAACGAGGGACGAATGAGAACATCTATTGGTGCACAGTGTTAGAACCGGACGACTTCGACGGGAGCCGACCCGGTGAGCTGCTCGGTGACTCGGAAAACACGTGCCGTGAATGGCCTTCCGTTGATTTGTCCACGGCAGCTCGAGGCAAGAGCCCTGACCGGTGTGACCTGATAGAAGCCTGCTGAGCCGTCAACTCGCAATAGGTCTGTCCACCGGGCAGAGCCCCGCCATCGTCCCGTCACCCGATGAACGAAGGGACATTTCGATGGTGACAGTAGGGATCGACCCACACAAGCACGTCCATGTTGCGGTAGCTGTCGATGCTCGCGGTAATCGCATAGGCAAGCCACTGACCGTGAAGAACGACGGGCTGCTGATTACCGCGGTGCTCACCTGGATTCGCGCGATCACGGACGCCACCCCAGTGACCTGGGCCATCGAAGACGGTCACGGCTTTGCCCGCCGGTTGGCCGATGGACTGCTGCTTGCGGGTCAAAAGGTGGTGTGGGTTCCCAGCCGGCTGACCGCCGCGCATCGTAAGCTGCACGCCGCCACGGGCTCCAAGTCAGATGCCATCGATGCCATCGCGGCCGCACATGCCGCGATCGCGACACCCGATCTGACCCGCCATCACATCGACGAGCGGGTCCGCGAACTCCGCGTTCTCACCGACTATCGTGCAGACCTCGTCAAACGCCGCACCATGATGATCAACCAGCTCAAGGCGCAATCGCATCTATGGCTTGACCACACGCCCGGCGACCTGGCGCGGGCCAAGGTAGTGGCGGCGTTGACCGCGCGGCTCGAAGCCGCAGACGTGGGCATCCACGTACGACAGGTGATCGTCACGATGATCAGCGAGCTCGCCAACGCCAACAACCGCATCCACGATCTCGACATCAGGATCAAAGAGCTCGTCACCCCCCTCACGCCGAACCTGTTGGCAATAACCGGGATCAGCCATAACTCCGCAGCCGTGCTCCTCTCCGAAATCGGTGACATCGAACGGTTTTCGAGCTCAGCCAAACTAGCCCGTTACACCGGGTGCGCTCCGATTCCAGTCTATTCATCAGACAACGAACGTCACCGACTTCACCGAGGCGGCAACCGCCGTCTCAACAGCGTCCTTTACACGGCGGCGATCGTGCAGACACGCTTCAACCCGGCGGCTCAAAAACTCATCGCACGCCAAGAACCGACAAAGGGTGCCCGCGGCGCCAGACGCATCCTCAAACGCCACCTCGTCGATGTGATCTACCGAGCCATGCATACCGACCAAGCCTCCTGGCAGCACCAAATCGCCAGATGCTAACCACTCGCGTTGACATAGAAGCATCAACGGGCTGCTGCGGCAATACTTTCCGAAGGGAACCGACCTCGCTCGCTACGATCGCAGAGAGGTGCAGGCGGTGGCCGATGCACTCAACAACCGCCCCCGCAAGATACTCGGGTGGAGAACACCGGCGGAAGTGCTTGCAGACCAACTACACTCAGGTTCACGACACGGTGTTGCGACGAAGGGTTGAATCCGCCTTGCGATCCCCTATCCGTATGGTGGACAACGTCTTTCAGATCGAAGATGCCTTCACGTTGGCGCGTCCAGATGGCGTGTTCGATACTGTCGAGCACCATCGTGGTGCTCATCGTCGTCGCTACCCGCCAGCCCAGAATGCGCCGGGCGTAGGCGTCGACGACGAAGGCGACGTACACCCAGCCCGACCACGTGGAGACGTAGGTCAAGTCGGCCACCCAGAGTCGATTGAGTGCCGGTGGACCGAATCGGCGCCCACCAGATCCGGTGACCGCGATCCGGCCGGGTCGGGAATCGTGGTCTTCTTGACCGTGCCGCGGACCGCGCCGGTCAGCCCGAGGTCGGCCATCAGCCGTTCGATCGTGCATCGAGCCACGTCAACGCCCTCGCGGCGCAGCGCCAGCCACACCTTGCGCGCCCCGTAGACGCCGTAGTTCGCCGCGTGGATCCGCGCGATCTCGGGCTTGAGGGCCTCGTCGCGGACCTCGCGCGTACTGGGCTGACGATCGAGGTGCTCGTAGTAGGTCGATGGGGCGATCGGCACACCCAACTGAGCCAGGGTGCTGCAGATCGACTCGACACCCCACCGCAGACCACCAGGACCCTCGCGGTGGCCCTGATGCTCGGCGATGAACGCAGTGATTAGTGGTGTGGCCGGTCGAGTTCGGCCGCGAAGAAAGCCGACGCGGCTCTCAGAATTCCGTTGGCACGCTTGAGCTCTGCGTTCTCACGCTTCAACCGCCTCAACTCCGTGGATTCCTCGGTGCTGACCCCGGGCGCACCCCGCCGTCAACCTGAGCCTGTCGGAACCACTTGCGGACGGTCTCCGCTGATCCGACCCCAAGCAGCCGGGCGACCTCGCTGATCGCCGCCCACTCCGAGTCGTGTTGCTCGCGGATCTCGGCGACCATCCGCACCGCCCGCTCACGCAACTCCTCCGGGTACCTCCGCGCCGTACTCCCTGACATGACTCCAACCTTCCCAAGAAGTGGAGTCTCCGGACATGCCGGGGCGGTTCAGCCGCATCGGGGAGACCCGATTGGGTGAGGGGGGATGCTCGGATAGTGCGTAAGCGATTTGTCGAGTTGGACCGAAATGCCAAGGGCTAAGCTAAACCGGCCTCAGCGGTCCGCACCACTTCCACCATGGACGGGTCTTCCGCAGTGTCGAGATGGTCATCGAGCCTGGGGCTGGTGGCCGTCCATTCAGGTCGGCCTGCATGACGAGCGTGCCGGTCACGCAGACTGCATCCGAACCATGTCGCGGACTTGATGGACGGCTACGGCCAACGCGGTGACGTCGATGTTCGTCTCAGCGAGGATGTCGCGGAGAATGGCTTGCGAGCGGCGCATTCGCGAGACGTTGGCGGACCCCCATTCCGAGATCTTGGCGCGGATGAATCGGGGTAGCCCGAGGTTGCTATCACGTCGTGAGTAAGCATTCTGACGGCACCGTATAGGTCATCGCGGAGGGCTTGCCGTGCAAGGGAGTCCCACCGGCGGTGTCCGGCAGGGCGGAGATGGCGCTGAGAAGGTGATCGACGCCGAGGTAGGCGTTGAGGGAGTAATAAAGGTCGGCTACGGTCTCGACGTCACAGCCCTCGACGTCGGCGACGTCGACGATGTCAAGGCCGCAGAAACCGTGCAGCAGGCTGTAGACATGGGTGGCCATTTCGAGGTCGGCGCCCAAGCTGTGCAATCGTTGGGCACGTGTCGCCACGATGGCGGCGTCCGGTCCATCGAGGTGCCGCGCAACCTGTGGTAGCAGGGCGGCGATCGGTGCACGGTAGCGCGTGATCTCGGCCCCCACGGCGATGGGCTGCGGTCGGTGCAGCAACAGCCACCGCGACGTGCGGTCGATGAGTCGGCGTACCTCGGCGACGATTGCGTCGGACACGACCGTGGGGTGGTGCGCGGTGCCTATCTGAGTCAACAATGTGGGAATGTCCATGATGGCGCTGGCTGCGCTGAAGGCGCGCACCGCGTCGGTGGTGCTGGCACCGGTGTCTTCGCAGAGCCGGAACAGATAGCTGACCCCAGCGGTGTCGACGATCTCGTTGGTGACGACGGTGCTGATGATCTCGCGGCGTAGCGGATGTGCGGCGATCGCGTCGGACAGTCGCTCGCGCAGGTGGATTGGGAAGTAGTTGGTCAGGCGGTCGGCGAAGGCGTCGTGGTCGATCAGGCTGCTTGCCAACAGGTCTGCCTTGAGTGCCAGCTTTACGTGTGAGGTCAGTGTCGCCAGTTCTGGCGACGTGAGACCCTCGCCGCGTGCCGCCCGGCGCTCGATCTCGCGGTCGTCGGGCAGTCCCTCCAACGCGCGGTCCATGCCGTGCACGCGGGCGAGGAGGGCTAGTTGGCGTCCGTGCACCGCGGTGCAGTTGGCAGCACTGGATCTCATGGTGCCGAGCAATTCGTTCTGGGAGGTGTTGTTGGCGAGCACCATGTCGGCAACGTCGTCGGTCATCTCCCGCAGCAGCGGCTGGCGCTGCTCGATGCCGAGCCGGCCCATCGTGACTGCGGTGTCGAGCAGGATCTTGATGTTCACTTCGTGATCGGAGCAGTCCACTCCGGCGGAGTTGTCGAGGGCGTCGGTGTTGACGCGCACGCCGCTCTGCGCGAGCTCGATCCGACCGGCCGAGGTGACTCCGAGATTGCCTCCCTCGCAGACGATGCGAGCTCTCACTGCGGCGGCATTGATGCGCACCGAATCGTTGGACTTGTCGCCGGCATCGAGGTGGGTCTGGGTGGAGGCCTTGATGTACGTGCCGACGCCGCCGTTGAAGAGCAGGTCCACTGGAGCCTGAAGAATTCTCGATATCACCTCTGGTGGGCTGAGTTCGGTGACGTCCTCTGAGATGGCCAGCGCTGCACGCATTGCTGCGTTGAGTGGAATCGTCTTCGCCGTTCGGGGGAAAGACCCCGCCTCCGGAGCTGATCAACGCTCGGTCGTAGTCCGCCCAGGACGAGCGGGGCAGGTCGAAGAGGCGTCGGCGTTCTGGCAGCGACGACTCCGGGTCGGGTTGCGGGTCGATGAAGACGTGGCGGTGATCGAAGGCGGCGACCAGGCGGATGTGTGGGCTGAGCAGCATGGCGTTGCCGAAGACGTCGCCGCTCATGTCTCCGATGCCCGCGACGGTGAAGTCTTGGGTGTCGACGTCGAGTGACAGTTCCCGAAAGTGTCGTCGGACGCTAGCCCATGACCCCTTGGCGGTGATGCCCATCGCCTTGTGGTCGTACCCCACCGACCCCCCGGAGGCGAACGCGTCGCCCATCCAGTATTGGTACTGTGCCGCAACGGTATTGGCCAGATCAGAGAAGTCTGCAGTGCCCTTGTCGGCTGCCACCGCCAGATAGGGATCCTCGCCGTCGCGGCACACGACGCCAGTGGGAGAGACCACCTCGCCGGTCGCCTGGTCGATGGTGTCGGTGACGTCGAGCAACGCGGCGACGTAGGTCGTGTAGCAGGCGGCGGCCTCGCGGCGTTGAGCGTCGCGGTCGGCCACGTGGTCGCCGGTACTGATGGGCAGTCGTTTGGCGACGAAGCCGCCCTTGGCGCCGACCGGAACGATAACGGCGTTCTTGACGGCTTGCGCCTTCGCGAGCCCCAGGACTTCGGTGCGAAAGTCCTCCAAACGATCCGACCACCGCAGCCCGCCGCGCGCCACCTTGCCGTAGCGCAGATGCACACCCTCGACCCGAGGCGAGTACACGAAGACCTCGAAGCGCGGTCGCGGCGCCGGCAATTGCTGCAGCGAGGGGGCGTCCAGTTTGAAGGACAATGCCTCTGAGCGCGGGCTGCTGGCGCGCGGTTCTCGATAGAAGTTGGTACGGGTCGTCGCACCGATGAGATCGGCGTAGGCGCGCAGGATCCGGTCGGCATCTAGCCCCAGGACCCCCTCGATCGCGGTCTGTAATTCCCGGTCGAGTTCGGCGGCGGCCGTCGCATCGAGACGACGTGGATCGAAGGTCGCCACGAATAGTTCTACGAGAGTGGCGCACGTGTACGGATGGTCGGCGAGTACGCGACGATCCGGGTCGTTCCGTAAGGAGAACGTATAAAAATTTGTTTTTTTTTAGTAGTTATTAAGGAAAGAGCAAGGCTAGCTGTAATATCTTGATTACGGATAGCAATGCATCTTTCATTTATGTATACATTTTCTGCTAATATACGACCAATTAATTTTTGTTGATTATTTTTTTTTTTATAAGTATCGCGCGAAGTAATTGCAAAAATACCTTGAAAAGTACCACAATCCATTTTTCTTACCACAATATGCTGAACTACTTCAACTAATCTACGTGTAAGATATCCAGCATCTGATGTTCGTACTGCCGTATCAACAACTCCTTTACGAGCACCATAACAAGAAATAATATATTCTGTTAAAGATAACCCTTCACGAAAATTACTTTGAATAGGTAAATCAATAATTTGACCTTGTGGGTCTGACATTAAACCTCGCATACCTACTAACTGATGAACTTGTGATGTGCTTCCTCGAGCTCCCGAAAAAGACATCATATGTACTGGATTTAACGAATCTGTCATCCGAAAATTAGGATTCATTTCTTGTTTTAAATATTCACTTGTTGCATACCATGTTTCGATTAATTGACGTAGTTTTTCTACTGCATGAACGTTTCCATAACGATAATTTTTTTCAGAAGTATAACCTTGTTGTTCCGCATCTTGGATTAGCCAACTTTTTGAAGGTGCTGTTAAAAGATCATCAATTCCTAATGAAATTGCAGCTTGAGTAGCCTGTTTAAAGCCTAGATTTTTAAGTTGATCTAAAATATGTGTTGTGTATGTAATACCAAAGTGAGCAATTAATCTACTAATAAGCTGTTTTATGGCAGTTCTATCCATCACTTTATTATAGAAAAGCATTTTGGCTGGTTCTGCCATAATAAAAAACCTCTTTATTATCATAAACAGGATATACCAATAAATTTAAGCTATTTTTCATTTGGCTTTTTTTTTTTTCTGTTTGTAGAAAAAATGAATATTATATAATTATTGCTGGTAAAGATGTATTTCGAAATTGCGAAGCTTTTAAAGTACCTTGAATAGCTTCTTCTATTTGTTGATTAAATATAATACGACCAACAGTTGTGCAAATATAAAAATTAGTAATTTGTTCTTTTTTATTTTTTCTAAGTTGATAATGTTCATAAATTTTAGAAAAAATACCAGAAGAATTGTATTGAACTTCAACAGGTTTTTCACGATTTATTGACGTAATTATTCGCAATTTTGTTTCCCATCGAAGCCACAAAGGACTGTGTAATTTAATTTCTTTTTGTTTTTGAGCTTTTATTACATCATCATAACTATAAAAATAAGGTGTTTTATTTAAATGAATTTTGTTATTATTGTATTTATAAGGATGATTTTTATTACCATAAATACCTTGATGATTTTCAATTGTTAATAAATAAAGTCCCAGAAGCATATCTTGACTTGGTACAGAAATTGGATCTCCTGTAGCAGGAGACAAAAGATTTGTATATGAAAACATAAGTAATCGCGCTTCAACTTGAGCTTCTAAAGATAATGGTATATGAACAGCCATTTGATCTCCGTCAAAATCTGCATTAAATCCTCCGCAGACTAGTGGATGTAAACGAATAGCGCGACCTTTTATTAAAATAGGTTGAAATGCTTGTATGCCTAATCTATGTAAAGTAGGTGCTCGATTTAATAAAATAGGATGTCCTTGCATAATTTCTTGAAGTACTTTCCATATAATAGACTCTTTGTTTTGAATCATACTTTTAGCTGCTCTGAGATTAGGAGCAAGATGTCGTCCAATTAAACCTCGAATAACAAAAGCTTGAAATAATTCTATTGCCATTTCTCGTGGTAACCCACACTGATGTAATGGAAGAGAAGGACCAACTATAATAACAGATCGTCCTGAATAATCAACTCGTTTTCCGAGTAAATTTTCACGAAAGCGTCCTTCTTTTCCTTCAATAACATCTGAAAAAGATTTATAAGGCCTATTATGACTATCTTTCATAGGTTGTCCCCGAATACCATTATCAATAAGTGCATCTACTGCTTCTTGTACTAATCTAGTTTGACAAACAACTAAACCTCCTGGTGTAGAACCACTTCTGGCCGAAAAATCAATAAGAGTATTATTTCTATAAATAACTCTTCGATATAGTTCATTTAAATCAGAAGTAATTAATTCGCCTTCGCCTAATTCAATCATAGGCCGTAATTCAGGCGGAAGAACTGGTAAAAAAGATAAAACCATCCACTCTGGTTTTATATCTGTTTGAAGAAATTGTTTTACTAATTTTATACGTCTTACCAAAAGATCTTTTCTTCTTTGAATTTTTCGATCTTCCCATTCATTTCCTGTAGATTTTCGTTCTACTAATTCTTTCCATTCTATATATGTATAATTCATAACTACTTGGAGATCGATATTACTTATTTGTTTTTTAATAGCATCACCTCCAGTAGCTATTTCTCTAGTCTGAAATGCTTCAAATCCAGTTGAAGAAAAAAAACGAGGAAATATTTCTCTCCAAGATTGATCTTCATATTTAAATAAACCTCGTAATTTTAATAAAGTAGGTTTTTTTGAAATAGGTCTAGCAAGAAAAAGATTGGGATAGGTTTCTTTTTTTTAATTTTTTTAATTCCCCCCCGCAGAATCGGACATGAAAATTTTTTTTCATCCGGCTCAAATAGCATTAAATTTTAATTTTTAATAATATTGTAATTGTAAATACAAGTTTTATATATGTATTTCTTGAAATATACTAAAAAAATATATATTTTGTTTTTTTTATATAAAAATTAGACAAAAAAACAATTTATTACTATTTTTTACTCAAGTTATATTCAAAAGTTTAAGAAAATTTTTATTTTTGAGTAATCTTACTTTCTTTAAATGATATATTTTTTTACAAAAATACCTCGAATATTTTTAGAATTAATAAGAAATTATCTTGTTTATACACTTATTTTTATAATCCTATAGGTTTTCTTTCTATTTCGATGGATCTAGTATTATTTAGCGTATATATATGCGATGAATAAACAGCACGATCCATTATAAATCAATACAATAATAAATTTAAAATTAAATTTTATTTTTTTACGAAATCTACAAATGTTAAAGAAAAAATTATACAAAAAATACATAAAGATAGTAAATAGTAAATATTTGTATATTTATATATATATGTAAATAGAAACCTTAGATTAAATACTTTAAATTTAAATTTTTTTGAGTTTTATGTTACTTTTTTAACGAAACATATCAAAATAAGAAATATCCTTATAATAAATAAAATAGGATAACAGTTGTAATTAAATCTGTATAATTAAGTTCTATAAACAAGTCACACATCGCAATATACTAGACTTTCTAATTCTTTAAGAGGTTTAGCTAAAAGATTTGCAATATAACTAGGTAAGCGTTTTAAATACCACACATGTGTTACTGGGCAAGCTAATTTAATGTATCCCATTCGATATCTTCGAACACGTGATTCAATAAACTCAACACCACATTGTTCACAAAATTTTGCATATTTTTCAATTGTTTGATATTTTCCACAAGCGCAAAGTCCGCTTTTAATAGGACCAAAAATACGTTCACAAAATAATCCATCTTTTTCAGGTTTATGTGTTTTATAATGTAAGGTATATGGTTTTGTTACTTGTCCGACAATTTCTCCATTAGGTAAAATTCTTTCAGCCCAACTGCGTATTTGTTCAGGAGAAGCTAATCGAATTCGAAGATGCTGATATTTTTCTTGATGAATCATAAAATTTAAATTTATTTTTTCTTATTAAACTTCTTTAAAATTTACATTTAAGTTTTTTTCAAATATAACTGAATGATCTAAGTCTAAAGATAAAGATCTTAATTCTCGAACAAGTAATCGAAAAGATTCTGGAGCAGTACTAGGTTTAGGTATTGGCTCTCCTGTTATAATTGCACCAAGTACTTCATATCGAGCATGAATATGATCAGATTTAATAGTAAGCATTTCTTGTAAAATATAAGCAACACCAAAACCTTCTAAAGCCCATACTTCCATTTCTCCTACTCTTTGTCCTCCACGTCTAGATCTGCCTCTAAGAGGTTGTTGAGTAACAAGTGCGTAAGGTCCACTAGAACGTGCGTGAATTTTATCGTCAACTTGATGAATTAATTTTAGCATATAAGCTTTTCCTACTGTAACAGATTGTTCAAATATTTCTCCCGTTCTTCCATCTATTAAACGACTTTTTCCAGGATTTTCAGTTTCAAATAACCAAGGGTTTCCTGTTTTTGTACTTGCTTTATATAGTTCTGAAAAAACTAGTTTTCTTGAAGCTTCTCGTTCATATCTTTCATCAAAAGGGGTTATTCGATAATGTTTTTTTAAAAAATGACCGGCTAAACCAAGTAAGCATTCAAAAATTTGTCCTACATTCATTCGCGAAGGTACCCCTAATGGACTTAATATCATATCAATTGGTGTGCCATCTTGTAAATACGGCATATCTTGGCGAGGTAAAATTTTTGAAATAATACCTTTATTACCATGTCTTCCAGCTACTTTATCTCCTACTTGTATTTTGCGTTTTTGAGCTATGTAAATATGTATTATTTTTTCATAATTAGGCGAATTTTCTTTTTTAGAAATCCATCGTACATCAATAACTCGTCCTTTTCCACCTGAAGGAACTTTTAAACAAGTTTCTTTTGCAGTTGCTACTTGAATACCAAATATAGCTTGTAATAATTTTCCTTCTGGAGCACGTAATGAGTCTTCTGTTTCTTGAGGTGTTAATTTTCCTACTAAAACATCTCCTGTTTCAACCCAAGATCCTAACAATACAAGTCCATTTTTATCTAAATGACGTAGTACGTTATTTTCTAAATGAGGTATTTCTTTAGTAATTTTTTCCATACCTTGACTTGTAGTACGAGATTTAATTTCATATCTTTCAATATGAATTGATGTATAAATATCTTCATATATTAGACGTTCGTTAATAAGTATTGCGTCTTCAAAATTATACCCTTCCCATGGCATATATGCTACTAAAATATTTTTTCCTAAGGCTAATTCTCCTTTTAGAGTTGCTGCGCCATCTGCTAGAATTTGTCCTTTTTTTAAAAATTTTTGTTGAGTAACTTGTATTTTTTGATGTATGCAAGTACTATTATTTGAACGCTGGTATATATTGAAAAATTTAGTTGTGTTTTTTTTTTTATTAGTGTCGATCAAATTTATTTTTTTACCATCAGTATATAAAATTTTTCCACTTTGTTTTATAATAGTAATACTTCCAGAATCGAGAGCTGCTTGACTTTCTAAGCCTGTTCCTACAATACATTTTTCAGGTTTTATAAGTGGAACTGCTTGACGCTGCATATTAGATCCCATTAAAGCACGATTTGCATCATTATGCTCTAAAAAAGGAATTAGAGAAGCGCCAACAGAAAAATATTGTAAAGGATAAATACTTCGAAGATGTATTTGTTCCCAAGCAATAGCTAAAAATTCTTGTCGATATCGAGCTGGAGTTATTTGTATTTGTTGTGTATCTTGATCTAAGGCCAAACAATTTCCAGTAGCTATTCGATAATATTCATCTTCTCCGGCAGATAAATAAAGAAGTTTTTCTTCTTTAGAAATTTTTGACATTTTATAAAAAGGACTTTCTAGAGATCCCCAAGTATTAACTTTTGCATGAATCGCTAATGATGCAATAAGTCCGGCATTCATACCTTCAGATGTTTCAATAGGACAAATGCGTCCATAATGACTAAAATGAATATCTCGTACTTGAAAATTAGCCGTTCGTCTTGTTAATCCTCCAGGACCTAAAGAACTTAATCTTCGTTTATGAACTATTTCTGTTAATGGATTAGTTTGATCTAAAAATTGAGATAAAGGGTGTGAACCAAAAAATTCTCTAAAAGTAGCTATTAATGGAGTTGGACTAATTAAACTTTTAGGATTAGGTAAACGCTTTCTCTTAGTTGCTCCTCGTATAATTTGTCGTACGGAATTTTCTAAACGTGTTAATGCTAATTTTAATTGATCTTGTAATAAGTCTGCTACTGATCGAATACGACGGTTTTTTAAATGATCTATATCATCAAGTGTACCAATACCAAATTTTATTTTTATCAAATAATCTATAGCAACTAAAATGTCTTGTGGTAGCAAAAAATATTCATTTTCAGGTACGTTAAGATTCAGTTTTTTATTTAAATTTAATCGACCAATTTTTCCTAATTCACATCTTTGTTGAAAAATTTTTTTTTGTAATTCTTTACGTATAGATTCGGAAAATACAACATCTCCACCTATACAATATAATTGTTTATAAAGTTCGACTATTGCATCTTCACTTGATTGGGGTTGTTCTTTTTTTTTTTTTTTTTTCAAGACGTCTAAAAAAAATTTTGGAGAACAAACACTATCTAAAATTTGTTTTATTGTTAAACCCATGGCTAATAATAAAACTAAAATTGACACTTTTCGTTTTTTACTTATACGAGCCCAAATTCTCGTCTTGCTATCAATTTCTAATTTTAGTCTTCCTCCCCAATCAGAAATAATTGTACTTGTATATATAGGAATTGCGTTATGATCTAGTTCTAAATTATAGTAAATACCTGGACTTCTTAAAATTTGATTAATGATTACTCTTGCAACACCATTAACTACAAAAGTTCCTTGAGAATTCATTAAAGGAATACTTCCAATAAATACAGTTTGTTTTTGTACTTTTCTTTTTTTTTCTCTAGCTAGTTGTGCTGGTACATATAAATCTGAAGAATATGTACTTGATTGATATACAGCATCTCTTTCGTTTATTAAAGGTTTTACTAATTTATATTCTTTATTCAATAATTGAAATTCAAATTCTTGATCTGCGTCTTTAATTTTAGGAAAATAACTAAGTTCTTCAATTAAACCTTTATAAATAAAACGATGAAATCCTTCAAATTGTATTTTTCCAAATTCAGGTAGTACAAAAATTTCCATGGTTTTTTTCTCTAAAATAGTGTTAGAGTTTATTGTATAATAACAAATATAATTTCTAATTATTTTTATTTTCTATCTAATTGCATAACTAAAAAATATTTTCATTAAATTTTTTTATTTTATTAAATTTTTTTTATGTTAAATATTTTTATTAAAAAAGACTTGATTAAAAAAGAATTAAGTTTTACAATAATGTAGTTTATTATTAACAAATTCAAAATTTATAATAAGTAAAAAAACTTATAAAATTTTTGTAAAAACTTTTACTAAAAAAAGGCGATATGGCCAAGTGGTAAGGCAGAGGTCTGCAAATTCTCTATCCCCAGTTCGAATCTGGGTGTCGCCTTAATAATAATAATATAAAAAAGATTTGGATTATCTATTATGTCGTATTTTAAATAAAAAATGATATTGCTCTATATATAATATAGTCTATTACTTTTTTTTTTATTTAAATTTCTAATTAATAGATAATCCTAATATTAAGAATAAATCAAATGAGAAAAAAAAGCAAGTATTATTATCAAATTATAATAATTAGTAAAAATACATATATATATTTATAAAGTATATATATTAATTTCTATTAAAAAAATTACAAAATTTTTTTTTTTTTATTTAATTAAATATTAATTTAGTTTTAGCTTTTTTAAAAGTATACAATTTAGCATTTATAAAAATATACAAGTAATAATTATTACTATCGTAAGTGATATAAAAATAACAAGGATAATTTTTGTATTTCTTGTTACTTTCAATTTAGTTTCTCATACGAAAAAAAAAAAGATTATAAAAATAATCATTGAAAAACAAATTAGTTTAATATCTTTTATTTTTTATTTTTAATAGTAAAATAAAAGATATTAAACTAATTTAAGTAGAATAATTAAATTATATAAGAAATAAAAAAAGTATAATTAACTTTTTCCCATCCTTTATAAATCTTTCTTTTTAATTTTATATTTTTATAAGTTGTATTTTCTTTCAAAATTTTTTTTTTTATACTAAAAGAATTCTTTTTTTTTTTAGAAAAAATTGTAAAATTAATTTTATTATTACGTAAATATAAACTTTCTGCTATAAAAAAAATAGCTGTTCCACTTAAAAGTATTTGTGATAATAAAAGAATTGGATCTAACCGCCAACCTTGAAAAATAAGAATTCCTCCACATAACAACCCAACGGATGAAAAAAAAGAATCATAATATTGAGATAGGTTAATGTTTTTATTTAATTACATATTCCCTCTCTAAAAACCATATATGATATTTTAATTTCTTTATGGCTTAAGCAGTAAAATAACAACAAATTTGTATTTTAACTACTCTAAATCCAAGTAAGTGTATAAATGTAAAATATAGTTTTAAACATAAACGTTTTGGATTGTCTTTTATCTGTTTAAATTATTTTTAAAAATAGATTTATTTATTTGTACTTAATTAAAAAACACATTTTATTATCTTTAGATTTATTTAATATTTCGTGGATTGAACAATTTTATTTCCAAAGAAACAAAAAATTAATTAAATAAGAAAAAGCAATATATGTTAAAAAATAACAATATGTAATAAACTTTTTTTATGTAAATATAATTCCATTTTAATTTATAAATTTAAATATGTTTGCGGAATACTAAAAAAAAAATTTAATTTTTAATCATAGATTAGATAAATAAAAAAAAACTTTCAAGTTTTATATTTATTATTATTAATAAATAAATTGAAATTTTTACCACTTTTTAAGTACATTCTAAATCACACCTCTAGATACATTAAATTCCCTTATGCGAAGGGCATATAAAAGTATACCTACTATAATAAGCCCTATTCCGACTATAGTGCTAGGACCTAGTTCTATATGAATCATATAATAATAAATAAATAAAATTAAAAAAACTAAAAAAATTATATATAATTTTTTTAGTTTTTTTAACTTAATTTTAATATTGTAAAGAACTAAATATTTAAATAAAAATACAATATTATTTGATAAATCCAAGATTCTTAATAATTTTTAATAATTAAAAATTTTTATTAACTACCTTGACTAACGGTTTGTACATAAAGAATTAGTAAAAAAGCTGTAGGGATTAAAATGAACAATGCAGTAGCAATAAATGCAAGAATGTTTACTTCCATATGGTTGTTATATTAGTGTTTAATTTACAATATTAAAAAATATCATCTGATTTTTATTTATAATTTTTTATATTTGTTTTCTATTAATATAATTATTAAATCAATAATATTAATAAAATATTTTAAATAGAATAAATATTCTTTTTTTTTTTTAGTTTAATAAAATCATTGATATCAACTAAGTAGTATAACATAAGATTATTTTTTTATTATAAAGTAAATATTGCCTTGAAGAGGACTCGAACCTCCACGCTTTAAAGCATAAGATTTTGAGTCTCATGTGTCTACCATTTCACCATCAAGGCTTCTGAAAAAAACTTTTATATTTAACAGTCTTTAAGAAACTATTATATAATAATAAAACAAAAAAATATAATTTTAATTTGTTTTTTTTATTATTCTATATATATAGAATAATAAAAAAAAAACAAATTAAAATTTTTATTAATAATATAAAAATATTAAATATGTGTAAAACTACTTAAATTTAAATTATTTTGAAATAAATTGATAATGGGATTCATAAATATTCCTAAAAACATAGAAGCAATTACACAAATAATTATACTAATTTCAATTGAGTTTTTGTAAAAAATGGAAAAAGAAAAACCAGTATATGTTTGTATGTAAGAAGTAACTTCTTTATTTTCTGCAGTAATTAATAATTTAACTATTTTTAAATAATAATATATAGAAATAATGCTTGTAAAAAGTCCTATAAAAACTAAAAAATACAAACCATTTTTCCATGCACACCAAAATAGATAAAGTTTTCCAAAAAAACCAGATAATGGAGGGATACCTCCTAAAGACAATAAACATAATGCAAAAGAAAAAGCTAATAAAGGATCTTTTAAAATCAATCCACTGTAATCGCGAATATTATCTGTTCCTGTACGTAATCCAAATAATATAATACAAGCAAAAGTTCCTAAATTCATAAATATATAAAATAACAAATAAACTATCATACTTATATATCCATTAAAATCCCCAACAATTACTCCAATCATTAAATACCCAATTTGACTTATTGAAGAGTATGCAAGCATACGTTTCATACTTGTTTGAGTAATAGCTACTAAATTACCTAATATCATACTACAAATAGATAATATTTCTAAAAGAAAATGCCATTGATTAAAAAGGAAGGGAAAAACAATATTAAAGAGACGAGCTAGTAAGGCTAACCCTGCTATTTTTGAAACAACCGAAAGAAAAGCAACGACTGGGGTAGGGGAGTTAGAATCGAAACGAAGATTACTCATTCTTTTCTCTCATTCAAAACTGTGCATGAAATTTTTACTTCACACAGCTCCTAAGTAATAGTTTAAATTAATATTACTTTCTTCGTGTATGTATATAAAAATTAAAAGATAAATATTAGTATTTAAGTAAAATTAAACTTTACGAAGAATCCTGCTTTAGTTATTTTTTTTTAATATTAAAATTTTAGTTATTTTGTTATTCAATCAAAATTATTTGAACAAAGTTTAATAAAATTTAATAAAAAAAATATTTAAATTTTTTCGTTTTAATAGTCATGAATTTTTATTTTAGGGTTTTTTTTTTTCTAAATGAATACGTATATTACACTCATAATTTTTGAAGGAAAAAAAATTACTGAATAATGTATTTAAATTTTTAATTTTAGTTTATTTTATTTATATCATTTTTTTAATTACCCTTAATAGTTAACTTTTTTTTATTATTTTAACTTTGCTTTATTTTAGATTTAATTTTAATTTATTAAAAAAAATTTATTTAATATTTAATAAAAGTTAAATTTTATTTTGAGTGAAAATAATAATTTTTTTTTATTTTGCATGTCTAAAAAAGTATTTATAAATATTGTAAACATAATAAAAAATTGTGTTTTTTTATTTATAAAAAACGAATCACACTCCTTCATACACATCAGGAGTCCATTGATGAAAAGGTACTAAAGAAAGTTTAAATCCAATTCCTGCAATAATAAATACAAGTCCAAGTAAACTTCCTGAAGAATTATACATTTCTGTATTCAAAAGTCCACTTGCTATTTTTTGAAGTTGAAGTTCTCCTCCTGATAAACCGTATAACCAAGAAAAACCATAAATTAAAAAAGATGAACTTGTTCCACCTAGAAGTAGATATTTCATAACAGCTTCATTAGATCTAACATCATTTTTAGTATAACCAGATAGTAAATACGAACATAAACTTAAACATTCTAAAGAAACGAAAATAGTCACTAAATCATTAGCGCTACATAAAAACATTCCTCCTATGGTTGCTGTTAATATAAAAACAAAAAATTCTGTTATTGATAGTTTTGTACATTCAATAAAATCCGTAGATAAAGGAATACATAAGATTGAACATAAGACTATAAAAATTTGAAGTATTCTGCTAAAACTATCATCTTGAAAATTACCTGAAAAACTAATAGTGGGTTCTTTTTGGAATTGAAAAAGTAAAATAATAATACTTAGTGACAAACTTAATAAAGAAATATAAAAAAATAAAGATTTATTTTTTATTTCTAAAATTAAATCTAATATTAAAATAACTATTAAAAAAAAAATAAGAATGCATTCAGGCAAAATAGTACTTGTATAAAAAAAAGAAAAATTAAATTCTAAATCCATAAAAATTTTCTCGATATATTAGTATTTGTATATTTTATAAACAGTTTATTAATAAAATTTAATAAATTTTATTAATAAACTATTTATAAAATATTAATCTTTTTAAAAAAAAGCTATGTATATTCTTTTTTTTTTTTCAAGAAAATACATTTTTTACTCTTAAAAAAATCAACGAAAATGAGCAAAAGCTCTATTAGCTTCCGCCATTCTATGAGTTTCTTCTTTTTTTCGTATTGCATCTCCATTATCTCTCGCAGCATCTATTAATTCATAACTTAATTTAAAAGCCATATTTCGACCTGATCGTTTTTTAGATGCTATTAATAACCAACGAATAGCAAGAGCTTTTCCTTGTGCAGATTTTATTTCAATTGGTACTTGATAAGTAGATCCACCT
>CAWUCP010000146.1:0-28689 GCA_963920765.1 Ulota crispa
CAGATGTTGATAGATGAGAGCAGCTGTTACTGACGACCACATTCAGTGTCTAATTATTTCTTACCTGCAGATGGAAAACCACATGGGGAGACACTGGGAGAGCCTGCAGACCTGCTGCCCGGATGACTCTGACTCACTGTTCGTGCTGGCAGCTGACTGCAGAGCTAATTTTTTGCAATGGGTAGCAACCTCCACGGCTTTGTCAGGATTGTTCTTGAGCTTAGGGCACGTCTGTTTGATGATATGACTGTCAGCCAGCCTGCTCTCATTGGTGGCGCTGTATGATATATCACAAATATCGCAGTGCAGCTTGACTTCAACAGGAACTTGGACGCCTGCAGCATCCGTCTGTGTCACAAGCTCAAGCTTGACATATCGCCACCAGACAGCCCCTTTGCCGGTCCTCAGAAACTCTTCACGTCGCTTGATCAGCCTATCGAAACGAGCTTGGTTCTCCTCGGCCGTAAGCTGCTTACTAGGCTTAGAGACGTTTGAGGATCCGTCAAGCGTGGTCTGTGTGCTCATCAAAGTGATCTGGCGATCCGGCAACGACAGCGCCTCTCAAAAGCTGGAGTATGCGTTGGAGTATGCGCTGCAGGGGCGATGTCCAGCAGCAAAAGACGATCGTGGGCTGGTCAGCGCTTGCAGACACGGCTGAGATGCTGTTGCAGGTGTTGCAGAACACCCCTGTAGATGACTGATCGTATACGCCTGTTTCATCCGTATATACATCATCAAATTTTACGTCTACGCCGTATATACGTGCATCTACGCGTAGATGTCACACCTACGGAATGCGTCTAGGCGAACGCTAGCAACCACCGCTGCACAATCAACACTCGGCAGGGGCCTTTCGGGATGCGAGCGCTCCCGGGAGCTCCCGGGTATGGGACCGGTCTGCTGACAGGGCTCGAAATGCGCATGTGAGATATCGGGGTGGGCCAAATTCGGACCCCCCTCCCCTTGAGCCAGACCCTCGTATAATGGTCTTGACGGCTGGTATAACGGTATAAAGGTATAATAGTTATTATACACTTATTTTTATTGCGGATAATGCTTTCTCATGGGTGATAGTGGGGCGATAATGCTGAGTATAATGTCTAGATGAATGTGCTGCTGTGAGAAAATGGCTTTGGACCACAGGCGCTCAAAGCCGACTAAATAGCAGACGTACATTGATCAAGCTGTACCGATGCCCCCCAGTACCCCCGTTTTGTGCTGTGGGTGTCATACCATTGCAGGTGTAGAAGTCACAAGTTCAATAACAATGAAAATAGTGCATCTCATTAAAGTTTATATGCACAAGTCCATAATCATGACTGAGAGCTAGGGCGGTCTGATGATGGTTGATATGACGAAGTGCCTCAGCCATGGTCTGCGTGCTGTTGGGCAAGTATCTGGCCTGCAGAGAGCACGCCGAACAATTATCCGGGCCAAACGAGCTTTTATCTGGCTCCAAACGGCGTATTTGAGGATTATACCGCTATTATACCATTATCCGTATAATAACCCGCATATCGATCCTCCGAGTATAATTGGTATTATACCCATTATACCCATTATACAGTATAATGAGTATTATACTATACGAGGGCTCTTGCCAAGCTAAAGATCGGACGCGGCGTCCCATGATCGCGGATGCAGCATGAGGACTGCGCCCGGTGGAGCGAACAAAGTGCTGTCAAACGTGTCGTCAGCTCAAATCACAGACGAAGAATGTTCAGGGAGCATGACTCATGACTAAGCTCGCCACTTTGTCCTGCCTTGGAGAGGTTTATACGACCGGCCGCTGGACGTGGCCCCGGGCAGAGGCCGGCAAGGGGCATGCGATGCTCTAGCAAACTCCGGAGATTGTTGGGAGCGTTTAACAGAGGTGAACGCGCGCCTTGTGCTGGTGCCATCCCGAGCACAAGGATGTTTCGGATCTCCGCACGTAACTAGATCGTCCGGGTGGCTTTCGAAGACTTGCACTGCAGGATGCTGCCAAGCCTGGACTATCCGTCACTGCGCGAGGAAGATCACTCTCAGGATCAGGTCTCTGGGCAGACTCAACTTACACCGAAACATCCAGCGCCTGCCTGCTTTCCGGTACGTCCTGCGTTTACGAGCTCGTCGGCGCTCCAACGTCAAGTCCAAACGCTGCAGCTTCAAACCTTGCTTTGCTGATCCCATTACTGTTGCACAGGCTTTCACCCTGCGTAGAGACAGCAGAAGGGCTTCAGGCTGTCTGCGACCCAGAGGGAATGATACAACTGCTCAGTTGATATCGTCAGAGCGGTACACCCACAAGTACCCAGCAGGTCAGATAGGTATGATCCGTGACAGGGCCTCAAACTCAGTGAAGGGGACAGCAAGCTACCTGCCCCCAAAAACGCATGCATATACAGTCACCCGACACGTTGGGCCACTGACAGGGGAGGGCCTCACATGCATGTTGACATCATGCCAACTGCCCCAGTTCACCTCAACTGCAATTGCAGGAGATAATGAAGCAGCAGGAGCAGCAGCAGCACAGTCACCCAATGGCAAACGACCCCATCAGGGTCACGATGGGTTTGACATCGCATCAAGTCCAGCCGAGAATCCAAGCACGCCACAGCAGAGGCCTCCCCCAAGGGCAGCCGATGCATCAGAGAAGCATGGCAGCCGATCACCCGCATCCTCTGGCATGGCACCTGCCGAAGCTCAGACAAAGCATGCCTCCGGTCGCAAATCTTCCAGGCGGCACAAGCACAGCCAACATGGCGTGACCAGCCATGCTGTGCTTGACACTGCTCCTGCGGTCCTGTTGGCTTCACAAGATGGGGAGGCAGGCAATGAGCTGCCAGCAAACAGCCATGCCGAGCAGCACCACCTGAGCAGACATGCTCACATGCCGCACCAGCATGAGATGCAGCGTGACAATCTGCAGAACGGCTCAGCCTCGCATTTGTTGCCTCCAGAGTCTGCAGAGGCAGCCATGAAAACAGGGCTGCCGGCACTGACAGCAGCAGGGGTGCGCTTGGAAGAGCTGAAGGCCGTGCAGAAAGCAAAGACCGCCCACAAGCAGAAGCAGCGGGCCATGCTGGCAGAGGGCAATCAGGCTCAGGGCAGGCACGTCAGCGAACGGCACCCCCACACCCGCTCCCGGCGCAACCTGCAGGCGCCCGTCCCCCCACCTCAGCCCGCAGACCTGCAGTCAACGCAGCAGACCAACTTCCAGGATCCTCTCAGCTCACAGGATCCTCTGAGCTCACAAGAGGGAATCCAGGCCTCTGCAGCGACTCATGCCATGCGTGTGGAGTCCCTGTTCGCCACTGCATTGTCAGAGCTGCCACTCGAGCAGGAGCGGCTGCAGTCATCGCTGGACCCCATCCATGATACTGGGTTTTCCATTTTTGAAGAGGCTTCTCATCGTCCTGCAGGCTTGGCCGCCAAGCACGGCTCAGCATCAGTCTCATCTGCACCTCAAAGAACTCACCCTGGTCAAAGCCACAGACAGGTATTGGTTTGCTGCCCCCCCCCCCTCCTCTCTCTTTCTCATACTCTGTGCGGCTGCCTCTATGTCAGGGACCATGAATCTTGAGTGTATCCATGACATTGAAGTTCCTGGCTGTGCCTGTGAAAGTCCCATGCCATGTTGGCGGTCAAATGTGTCCATTGCCAGATCTGCAATGCAGCCACATGACAGCATATGGCTTTGCTTTTACAGAACTAGACTACTCTTTTGCTCGACTGCACACTTAGGGCAAATTATCATGAGATTTTAGCTCATGAGCTAAAAGGCAAGGGATTCAACTTTGCCATGTCATCTGAGGTTCTCAATCATTGTGTTTCCCGACTGGCTTTCAGACAAGTTGATATTTCACCTGCCGTCAGGCTGCCACACAAGCCGTCATCGCAATCTCATGCATTCAGCTGAAGCTGCAGCTGCTTCCAAGACAAGAATCTTGAACAACATCAGGCGATCACATCACGCAAAAACCTTGCCACTATCCCTACAAGAAGAGTCTCCTGGGAGAGTGATAGCTTGTGCCCTGACAGTGCCTACATTGTGCAGGCCAAGCTGCGCGGACCTGGCATCCTGGATGCCGTGGAATTGGCAGCCGCCAATGCCCGGCTGCTGCAGACGGGGGACATGGATAGCTGGGAGTGCTTCATGCAGCATCTCATCTCCTCTGAAGCTCAAGCAAAAGCGGTGAGGGCACCGTCATGTCCTTCTGTTGCCTGCTTCACAACTTCTGCCAAATCCATTGCATGCATGCTGCTGCGTCTAGCATTGCCACACTTATGTCGAACCAGTGGGACTGGCCTCAATTGGCAAAATTTTGAATATTTGCCACATGAATGACACATCATCGAAGCCTGGGGCATGTTCTGGAATTAATGTATTGATATATTAAGAGCTTGACCAGATCAACAGGTGTGATTTGGCTACCACAAGTGCTGGGTGCATCCCGTTTGCATGGCATGCGGTCATATGCATCACTCGTACATTCGCTGTGAGTCTGTTTGACATGGGGGACTTGTGGTCGTACCCATCTGTCATTCGATTGTGCACTGCATGGTGCTCAAATTTGGCATGTGATGCAGGTGCTGGACCAGCAGGCGCAAGATCTGGAGCAGACGATGCAGGACTTGGTGCAGAAGGGCCGAGAGCTGCATGCCCAGCAGAGTAGCGCTGCCAGCCTGCAGCGTCAGATTTCTGGCTCTGGAGACCAGGCCTCCAGCATGTCGGGAGCTCTGGATGCTCTGGCCCAGGCCCAGGTTGCGACCTGCCGGCGGGAGTACGAGCAGTTGCAGCAGCAGGCCGATGCCAAGGCTGGCATGGTGCGGTACCTGTCAGACCAGGTCAAGGAGAGATCAGAAGATGTGCTCGAGGCCCATCAGCTCAGGCGTAGCAGGTAAACATACCACCTGATCGCCGACTCGATGCTGCCCGCAAGGCAATTGGTCAGAAGCAATCAACCTGTATGGCCAGCTGGTGTTGCCAACAGCCCCATCACGTCGCTTGACCACTTTGTCCTGTCGGTGTGGAGACATGATTTGTCAGCAGTTGCTCATTGTGCAATTTGTTGCACCATTGTGCACATTGGCTCAGGCAAATACCTGACATGATGGAGGCATGCAGACGGTGCTTGTGTATGGGTCATCACCACCTGATTCTGCTAGGTGTGCAGCGTGCATTTCAGCACATGTGGTGGCCATCGTCCACTGTTTATGTCTTGTCCAAACGTTGTCCCTGTCCTCTTGCCTTCAACACATTGACCAAGAATTTGCCTGCAGGCAGGACAGATTGGCGACGAGGCATCAGATGAATGGATTTGTGCGCCTAACAAACGGGGAGAGCCACTCGTCAAGCTCCCAGGCATGGCTGCCTCTTGCAAGTTGCTCAGACTCGTCATGTCAGCATATGATTGTCCAATTGCCAAGATCACAAGTACCACCTGACAGCCTGCATGTCAGCATGCATGACCAGACGGCTGTTACTTTCATATGAGCAAGCTGAGGATATGGTGCTGCACCTGAGAAAGCCATGAGCCCGTCTGCATGCCCTGCCCAATCTGCTTGTGAGAGATCTGGCACAATGCACATGATCGCCTCCATCTTGCCTTCTGACTGCAGATCAAGGAACTGGTGTGCTGCACTTTTTCTTGATGCATCTCCACAAACAATATCATGGAAACGGGCTGGTCATGGTCAGGACGTGGTCGTGCAGGTGGATCTTCAACAGCAGCCTTCATTTGTGTCCCTCCCAAGCCAGAGGCATCCCAGGACTGATGCCCACATCCATGCTCTGAAAACCAGCCTGGCAGAGGCGCGAGAGGACGCTATCGCAAAGCAGCGTGAGGTGGAGGACCTTTCAAAGGCATATGCCTACCAGGCTGACAAACTCATGCATGCCATGCGGCAGACCTCAGCCCAGGCTGATGCTACCTCAGCCGCCCGCACAACTGCGCTGCAGTGTCAGGAGCAGCTGCAGCTGTGCCAGCAAGAGCGGGCTGACCTCTCCGAGGCTGTCGTACGTCTGAAAGCTGACTGTAGCAGCATGCGGAGCACCCTTTTGCCGCATCTAGCCGCCAGCCCCTCCGAGGAGAGCGATCCAGCTGATTTGGAAGCGGCTGTCCAGCCTCTGGGCCGCAATATGCGTGTCTCTGCCCTCATTTGCGAGGCCCGCAACATGTCAACCAGCTTGCAGACCTACGTCCAGCATTTGGTCGGCCTGCATGAGCAGCTCAAGCTCAAGGCACAGAGTGCAGAGGAGCATGCGCGTACCCGACTGGCTGCAGAGCATGCTGCCGAGCTACAGGCCTTGCGTCTTGAGCTGGAAAGCAGGTCGGAAGTCCAGGCTGCTCAGGAAAGGCACCTGGTCAATGCTCAGGAGGCCGTGCAGCAGATGTTGGAGGAATTGGAAAAGAGCAGGGGGCAGGTTCAGGCCAAGCAACAGCAGCTGGACCAGCTCACTGACGACCACATCCTGGAGGCAGAGAGGGTGGGGCAGGCGTGTAGGGATGCTGCAGTCATGGCGCAGCAGATCGATGCCCTTCTGGCGGAGTCCAATGTCAAGAACCTGAAGCTGGCAGAGGCGCAGGCTGATGCAGCCAGCCGGGCAGAGCAGGTGGACGTGTGGAGGCAGCGCGCGTCTACGGCCTCTGCGCGGGTAGGAAGAGATCATCATTCTTCAAACTTTGGTTTTTGTCATCAAATTGGTTTGAGCAGAAGTTCAAAAAAGGGGAGATATTGGAGAATGCAGACATTTGCTATTTGTCTCGAGTTTCGAGTTTGAATCATTTTTGGCAAGACAGGAATCGAAAAGGTTTATCACAAATGTGACGTCATGCCAACTCCCCCTGGTGAGGTGGTGCAGCCAACAGCATTCACAATGATGTTCTCTGCCAGTCCAGTTATCCTGGTGAGGCTCATCACACTAGCTGATGCACATGAGGCAGACTTGCGCAGAGTCTCGTCCCGAGATTACCTCGAGCCTATGCATGGGCCCCAAGGATCCTGACACGGGCAGGCACGCAACAACGATGGCAACATATCACCTCAGCATTGCATTGCTGCCCAGGAGCTTGATCTGATTGGGCCAGCAGGAGATTTCGACCGCAGACATCGCTTCTGTGCCAGCAGTCAGCAAAGATGACCTGCATTGTACATGTTTCGAACTGCTCAACACTTGCAAGTAGCAGGACGCGTTTTGTGCGGACATTCACCGAAGTCAGGCTGAATTGGTGGCGGTATCCAACTGAATGGAAATGAACCACATCAGGATTGAAGCGTGTCAAAGACTCTGTCAAACGCTGTCCACGGATTTCACTTTGTGTTCCATCTGCAAATAAAATTCTTGATAGAATGAATTCCTTGTGGTCAGGCTGGAAATGCAGCACCAATCATGCTCAACTTCTCTCACCTGCAGGCGCAAGCCCTAGAGAGCGAAATGGGGCCATTGCAGAAGCTCATGCAGGATCAGCAGGGCTTCAGCCGGGCTAAGCAGCAGCTGGAGCAGCAGGTGTGCCCGCCACTAAGCCCTCCGCATCTCTCTTGAACATCCTGGACCTACCTTGCTGCATTTCCGCAGGGCAAAACCTTGCTCATCTTGTCAAGGACATTGTGAATGCATTGTCAACACATCGACATTGTCAATGCAATGATTGTTGTCTTACTTCATGTGTTGGGGGAGAGCAGGCTGCACCTTGCATGTCTAACCCCACCCCCCCTCCCACCCCCCCAAACCCCGGGGCCGGGGGGAGGGGGGCATCTCCTGGAGGCAGCCATCCGTGGCCTAGCAGTGCTCCCCCTGGACACTGGGCCCGAATCTCCTCTTCCCTGAGCGAGACTTGAGGGTGGGCTGCACATGTGAAGCCCAGCAGCCCTGGGCCACCTTGGACCCACGTTGCATGCAACACCAATGCAGAATGCAGGAGACAAGGGGCTGTGTGCAGAGCTCCCCATAATTTTAGGACAGCGCTTTCGTCCACTTGATTGAACAGATTGCAGCAATTCAAGGACGACTTTCAAGTATTGCAAAACAAGTTGACATGCCTCCATTCAAAAAAATTATTGCAGCAGCAGGGACGCATCAGGCTGGCAAGCTTCTGCATGTTCAGGCCTTCTTGCAAGCCCAGAAGGGCCTCAGCAGCACCTCTGAGCTCTCTGCTGCCCTGCTCTGCTGGAATGGCCCTACAGACAGGCTCATGCTGGCTCTTGGAATTTGTAAACAGTTTATAAAAACTCCTCAGACTGGGTCATGTCCAGGTGGGTCCAACTGGGTCATGTCATGTTTTGTGATACTGTAAATCGAGGGCTGTCAACGAGGTAATCGCTGTAATCCTAAGTACATGCGTGTGAGGGCATGTGGGGTGCCAGGCGGAGCGCATCAGTAGCCTGGAGCAACAGCTGCAATACAGCACAGAGGCGCTGGAGGATGAGAGCACGCACCACCAGGCCGACATGGCCGGCCTCCACCAGCGCCTTCTCCACCTCATCTCTGGCATGCAGGCACGCGCCCCCTCCCATGGCAACCTCCCACACCCCGTGCAGGTCGCCCCCTGCGCTCTCCAACCAAGCTATGCATGGAGGTCTCACTCTTGTTTCATGAGAGTGGCATGGCATTGCTGGCAGCATGTCAACATGAATGCCTGAACAGAGACCCTCGCCTGTGCCGTCTCAAGCTAGCTCTCGAGCTTCTGCTAGTTCCTGTGCTTGGGCCTCCGCAGAGGAAGTCGCCGGCAATTGCGACCATGTTGCAAACCCAGCAGCATGAAACTGTTGCAATGCATCTGCATCAGAGCAGGACTTTTCAGGCAGAAGAAGCAGAGAGGGTGTTTTTTCAAGATCTTGCTGCCTGATCTGCAGGCTGGCTCGCTGCAATCAGACATTCAAGCTGCCACCGAGGCCTTCTGGCAGATCATGCAAGATCAAGCCGCTGCAGTGGAGGATCTGCAGAAGCAGAATGAAGTGATTGTCAATGGTGGCTCTCCACATGCCAGAGCTGGTGTGACAGCCAACGGACTTCCAAGTCGGACTGCTCAGGTAGTCGCTCTCACCACAACACCCCAGGCACGGCCTGTCTGGTTGAATGCTTCGTTTGGCTGCCTTTCCATGCAGGCTGTCAGTGGGGTACATGCCTGAGGAGCAATCTTCATTGCTTGTGGAGCCTTTTTCGTCCAAGCTGCTTGCAGTTCAATAATGTCCTCTTTGGTTTTGTACATTGCAACTGGGCCATGCATCAAGCCCACAACTTGTCACGGGACTTTCATCATATACGTTGTAAATGGGCATCCTGGTGGTCCAGAGTATGCCTGACCACATCTAGCGTCACAGAAGTGTGAATGATCAATGAAGCAGTTTGGCAGAGGGCATGATCCAGCAGGCCTGCCGCCTAGTTTGCCTGCTACCATCAAACTTCCTGCTGAATTCTGGCAGCATGGCAAGATGGTGAACTTCTGCACACCCAGCTGGTGTGTATGGCACTGCAGGCCGAGCCCAGAGACCTTCCCCTTGAGATATTGGTTCCTATCTCGTGACTGTTGCTGCCCCAAATTTTTTTCATTTCCGCATGTCAAGCGGTGGATTTCGTTGGCTCGATTTCATTGTAAGTGTGCCGCTGTAGAACCCCAGCTGGGGTTCCAGGTAAGAAGACACCGTCGGATGCATGTAGAGTGATTTGCATGAGTTCACTGACTCATTGACACTCGCTTGATGAACGTGGCCGGCTCACCCCAATTTCTGTGTCGATCGCATGATTGCTATTGTGTTTGCCTGCCGTTGGCCTTGTTACACTTCAAACCAGCTGCAGAATGGAAAGGCAAAGTTAGCCCAAGAAATTATGCTGCCAACGCTCTGCAGAGATCAGGTCCGAAAGGGTATGCGCAGATGCCAGGGGTTGCCTTGTCCTGCTGGTGGGCAGATTGGCAGATGACTTGTGATGCTATGCGCTCAAGTTTCACCTGCACAGCGATTCTGTGGTGTTTGCTGGCCCTGTGACAGCATCATTCAAACTCATGTGGCAAATGATGCATATGTTGTTGGTCCTAGCACATCCAGCATGCCTGCAGCGCCGTGCCTACAAGTTCTCATTACATACTGATTTGGTATGTGTGGAGTGCAGCGGCAATTGTCTGTGCGGCGACTGGTCGAGGTAATTGAGGTCAGCAAGAATTTGCAAGGCAGCCTACCCGGCGTCCAATGTACTGCATGAGAGAGCTTATCATGATGGTTGGCAGGAGTGATGCAAATGCTGCATTTGCATACTTAGTCACCTTCCTTCATACTAGAAAGTGCCGTTGTCCTCCCGGAGCGTCGTGACTTGGGGGGTCCAGTGCTGTGCAAGAGTCCACACGCCGCTTGTACGCCATTGTAGAGAAAAATGTTGCTGCAGCGACCGTGTCACCTGATGCTCTTTGTTGTGCATTCAAGGTGGGAACTTCAGCATATCCTGCCATTTGCAGAATGCTGAGCTGTCCTGCCAAAGTGACCTGTGCGCTGTGCGCTAAGTTTCCAGCGGGCAGATTGATGTGCCATGCATATTGCATGCGCAATGCACACCCTTTTCCTTTTCTGCTTTCCTGCTGCCTTTGTGCTGACGGGATGAATTCCCTTCCCTGGTTGCCTTTGGATGATGGCTGTGCAGCGCTGCAGTCTGGTCTCGGTTTCAATGTCAGAACTGGGCACCGCTTGATCAGCAATGACTGTGATTGCCGCAAGAGCAAGGAGGCACTTTCAGCTCACATCTTCGCTGTCATTTTGTTGACTTGTGCTCGTGTCTTGTACATGGACTGACGCCCCATGCTTGGCTGCCTTGGTGGTAGCACGAATGGGAATGCTTTTCTTCAAAATCACTTCCTGTATATGGCAGCTTGCCAAGGCCATCTGCAAGAGTCATGATGGATGGGAATTTGGAAGTCCACATTTCCTTGAGCAAGCTGTCCAGCTGACACATCCAATGTAATGTGCCTGAGGGGACAGCCCAGGCTGATATGCCGTGCTTATTGCATGCGTGAGGACTTGTTTGCGTCTTGATTTGCCTGGACGGCCTTGCTGATACTATTACAGAATACGTATGTTGAATCTTGAACGTTGGAACTGGCATAGTTTCCACTGTGCCTGGTTGTGAATGGGTGATGGAAGTTGTGCACTCTGTTGTGTTGACAATGTCACCCAGAAGGTCTTTCCTGATCGGATGACTTGATGCATCTTGTACTGTGCAACCTCGTGTGGATGATAGCATTTGCAGCAGCATGCATGATAGAATGTATTGCCCGCATGACATAGATGATACAGATGTTCATAGACGTGCAGTAACTTCATATCAAATTGTTGTGATGCACAGAGGTCTGCTCAGCTCATGGGTCATCATCCTGCTTGGACTGATGTGATCAGATACAGACGCCAGAACTTCCACATACAGTTGGGACCAAATCGGCAGGATTTTCATATCACGCTGGGTGCTGAATATCAGCCCAATCCACATCCAGGTCACTCCACATGATGTTATGGGAGTGGTGATTTTGTTCGACCCGGTCCAACAGGCAGCCTACAAGCACGGACAAAACTGTTATACCACAATCACTTGCTCAATTGCAAACTGTCCATACCCCTGCTGCAAAGTTGCATTGTCAAAAGTATCAATGATACGCCAGTGCTTGCTCCTCAAGAAATTTGCACACTTCAAAATGCTGACCCTTTCAGAACCCTCTACCAATGTGATCAAGTCATCGAGAGCAGAGCAAGGTGCTGCGAGCGTCGCTAGAAGCTCAGCATCGGTCGCTTGCAGGATTCAGGTGCATGGGACCTTCCATGAAGAAGTTGCGGAAGAAGCGCAATCCTTCAGGGCCATCATCACGGCACAGGAGTCCAGCACCCTCGGGGCCAGCAGCAGGTGTTTCTTGTGCCACTGTCAATGGGACCTGCAGAGCCTGCGCTATGTCGCTGGGGGACAGGGCCGGTCCCAAGCCATCCTCATTGCTGACCATGCGCCGGACTTGCTCGCAGACCTGCACATGCAAGCCACTGAGGCTGCTTGACCTTGACGGCAACTTCTGCTGCATGGCTAGTGAGTCTACCTGCGCGTAAACAATAGAACAGTGAACTTTTGACAATGCCAGGTGTGATTAAGCATGATCCCGCAGCTAATTGCCCTGGAATCTATCATGCAGGACACCAGACCCAGGCAGGCAGGCCTGTCTGGGCAAGAGGTGAGGATGGGGCCCATGTGCCCCACCCGGGTCTACTTGCGAGTACACTGATATCTGCAGCTTCATCAGTCCCAGCCATGCATGCTGAATGCCAGCAGAACCTTATATAGGACAGCTTCAAACTGTGCATGAGGACAGTCCAGTCCCTGCACAGTCAATTGCAAAGGAATTGTTCCTGCATGGACATTGCGCTGTCAGTTGCTATTAAGGCTCCTTGTGATCAGACTAAGCCTAAGTGGGGCGCATCTGGCCGACAGCTGCTGGATGGCCAGACCGCACATGCCAGATAGGCAGACTATGTGAAGTCACCGTGCTGGGCAGACAAGCACTGTGCAGGTGGAGCTGAAGCTACAGGCCTTCACTCAGCATTTGACATCACAATTCTGAGAGCAAGTGCATGAGCGCCGATCAGACTGCATGACATAGGGCAGGGAGGCTGCGCTTGATTGGTCTCTCTGGGTTTGTGCATACCTGCTGGTCAGAGTGGGAGGCGGACTGGATCACCAGAACGCCTGAAGAGAAGATGCGGAGCATCATGCCAGCACGCACGCTCGGAAACAATTTGACTGCCTGCACAGTGCCTCGAGCCTGTCAATTCTGTCACAGCCTCGCAGCTGATGACAATGGCCTGCCTAAGCATGAATAAGACTGGAACGTTCACTAACAGCGGCCCTGCAGTCAGGCTGTGTGCGCGAGCAAGGCAGCATTGCGCGCTTGTCACAATACCGTCGAGTCCCAGGGTGCTAGCTGGCATGCAGCATGAATACATTGCGGCCATGTCGGCATCGCAGGACTTTTCGTGGAGGTGTGCATGTTATGGCAGGAGTTGTGCCTGTTTTACGGAGGATGTCAATAACATTCGACCAGTGACCACCACCACCAGCAAGGAAAGTCAGTGGAAATCGTTAACAGCGTGGCGCAAAGATGCTGTCTGAGAGCATGGGCTACCTGCAGAAGATCATCAGGCGAGACTAGCTCTGTGCCGCGAGCCCGATTGAAGAGGCAGTACACATCAGGCAGTGGCATGAGGCCACCCGTCCGCTCCAGTCGCGGCCTCAGAAGTCTGCCAACTGCATCACCAGAATCGATGCTCAGTGCTGGGCCTGGTGTAAGCAGAAGGTTCGAGGCTGTGAGGGCAAATGCCCGCACTGGATCACTGGTCAAAGAGCAGATCTGAACAATATTTCGCTGGCCATGCAGCCGGGCACAGAATACCAGGTCATCTGACCCTGTCAACTTCTGGCCCTTCAGCATGTGAAAAGGATCTGGACTACCAATACAGGTGCTCCCACGTTGCATGTTGATCAGCGATCCACCAGACAAGACTTGTATTAGTACAATTGAACAATGACCAGCACAGGACTGCTGTGCCTCTGCAGTGGCCAGACAAGAATTTCCCAGGACTGAGTGATCTCTTAGCAGCTCTCGCTCCATGCAGTGCCATGTCACCCTGCATATGACGAGAGACCACTGAGAATTGAAATTCTTTTCTGGCCACTGCACAGCCGCTTGCTGCTTGCTGAGTCTGTTCGTCCAGGCGCACAGCTGGGCCAATCAAACGCTCTGCATCCCCTGGCTAAGTGCTTTGGGCGTCATAATGCTCACAGAGTGCGTGGCCTCACGTGCAAGACAGGCAATGACCTACAGATGCACCTTCCTGCCGACCAGGACATGCGTGCTACTTGTGAAAAGGCATGCACCAGATCAGGATACTGTTGCTGATGCTCAGAGGCGATGCCCAAGGGCAGAGATTGCAGCTCCGTTGTCCAGAATGTCCATTGACATGCATGTTGCGGTGTGAAGAGGTCCAAGAAGAATTCAGTCCATTTGTTCGAGTGACTTGCAAGCGCATGATACATGGTCAAGGGCCACCTGGCGAGAGAGCTGGTGATGGAAGTTGGCCCCAGCAACGTCTTTGGTCACGGGGCTGGCAATGCCCAGGCTGGCCAGCTCAGCTGCCATGGCAGCTTCCCCGGCCTCCTCGCTGGCATCCGGGGCCTGCCGGCTCTTGTCTGCCAGGCTGGCTCTGAAGCGCTCAGCCAGAGCCACCATCTCCTGTGCCAGCGTCATCAGCCCCTGCAGGTCCCTGAACGCCTCGTCCATGTTCCTGCAGCACCACAATTCAGCCCAGTATCCATGTTTGCGCAGTCTACAGGCCTTCAACTACTACAAGCCCTACAGGTCCCTGCTCGCCCCATGTATGTTCCTGCAGCACTACATTGCATCACACTGCAATCTGAGGCACACTGCATCAAAGAGCGGTCTGGACAATTGCTGACATCCAGGCATGCAACAAAGATTTGCAAATGTTCAGGAGGCGGGGCACATGGACACGCAGGTGGGTTGTCTTGAGGCACCGTGGCTGCGCTGGGACAGCATGCTGTTGCCATCTCAGATCGATGATGCGATCAGCATCCACCTGCCAGAGGCTGCACGCAGCAACATGCGCTGACCAAACCTGATATGCCTTGTGATGGAGGTGAGCATATCGATGATCCTCGTATGCTACATGCAGACCAGGTGCTGATCCGGGCTATAGTACACTGAAGGATTGGTGAAGGAAGGTTGCCGGCCTTTGCGGCAGGGGGCAGGGGAGGGAGCTTGCTGCTACAGCCACACGTTCCTGGACTCATAGATTGACGAGTATGATTTCAGGTGCCATGGCTGGCTGGATATGATCTGAGCTTTAGATGTAGTGTTGCAGAAAGTAGGAGGCTTCAAATGCGGGTGGGGCAGGGGAGGGCACCTGTCAGTGGCGGCTGCAAGTTGCTCCTCCCGACGCAGGATGCCGGCAACGCCCACACCAGCTGCAGGCCGGCTGGGGGTGGTGGTGGTTGCAGCCGGCTGGGCGCCTGGCACAGGTGCATCCAGGCTGGCATCCCCCTCGTGCTCTAGTAGCCACATGATTGCATCCTCTACACCTGAACATGAATGTAAGTTTGCTTCACACATGTGTCCCTCATGCATAAATGTCAGATGATGCAGGCATTGATGGCCAGAAAGCTTTTGCAAAGAGTCTCTGGTGATGACTGGAGCTGCATCCACTGGCGTGCATGCAAAGGACAGTGTATCGACGTTAGCCATAAAAACAGCAGGGGTCTCCCTGACAGTACAAAGCTGAGTATGTGGAGCGTAGATGCCGCAAAGTCCCCAGATTGCCGCATATGTCCAGCCACACTGCTTCTGCCATGCCTCCAGAGAGGGCCTGGGTGCTGCACAAGATGAAGAGCGCCCTGGCAGACACATAGAGAATGGGCTGTCGACCTCAACTTGCCGTGATGGACCACCTACAGCTGGCTGCAATTGCTCTTCAAGATAGCAGCAAGTTGCCTGAGCTGTATGGCATCTGCTGGGGAGCACAATAACATCGCAGTGTGCTGAAGTTTCAATGGATGTGGGCAGCCAGGGCAGACCTGAAGAGCCAGTAGCCTGCAGGGCCCTAATGGCGCGATTGTACCCATAGCCCATGGCAGTCAGCTGGCCCAGCAGGTGGGCTGGGGGCACGCGGGGCCTTTGGGAGGGGGCAGCTGGGGGTGCCCAGGACGCAGCGCCTGCTCCGAGAGGCCCTGCTGGGGCTGCTGGCTGCCCACCCAACCAGTTCAGACCTGGCAACTCCCCACTGGGGGCGGGGGAGACATCCGCAACAGGATGCGAGGGGACCGCAGGGGTTGCGGGGGCAGATTGGAGCCAGGCCTTTTTGGCCAAAGCAGTTTGGAAGAGGTCCAGGAAGCGCTGCAGTTCGCCCACGCCATGCAGCTTCACCAACTGTGTGATCGGCTCCGCCGGCCTTCCCCAAGGTGGGCATGGACCTGCATCATGGCATTATCAATCACAGCAGGGCCCAGGATGGGGAGCAGCCACGGACTGGTGGTGGACAAGCAGCAAGACTGGGAAGCTGGCAGCGACTGGCACAAGATACATGCTTTGTTCGTCTCTGCGGAATTTCGACTTCATGCTTATACAAGCCACAGAGAGATGGAGCCTCAACATGCTGATCTTTTCATGGATTTGGTCTTGCAAGATTTGCAGCCAAATTTTGCACCCAGAAGACATTGATCATGCGGTCGCCGAGTTGAAGTTGGTGGTGAATGGGTGCTGTGGGGAGGCACCTGAGCACCTGCAAGCGGTCTGCCCTGGCCATCGGTCCGCACATGCAGCCGGATCTTGCGATGGCTGATCACATTGCTGGCCCGCAGCTCAACATCAGGCGCAACGGCAGCCAGCGGGATGCTGCCGGCCTGTGAGTGTGCATCCTGAGCCACCCAGGAGGATCCGATGCGTTGTCAGTGTCAGCACTCCTCCCTGCATATCAAATGTCTGGTCATGCATGCAAATCTGCATCTAGGCAGGGCTTGAAGGAAAGCTGAGGGACATTGGCTTCTGTGTGCTGTGTTGCTGACCGACTGGCTGTGATAGAGGTCTGGAAGATCACCTCCAAGCGATCAGTCACCTCTGTACCTCCTGCAGTCCCTTTCGACTGGAAACTGCAATAGTGCCTGCTCAAATCAACTTTGGTGAGTGCTGTGCTCAAACAACACTGGCCCTGAACCTCCTGTCGCTAGCTGAGCATTGGCTCACCCTGTCCAAGATGAGCCGTTCTATTTCTCCGCTTTGAAGGACAGGCCGTCAGCTGAAGTCAAAAACACCTTGTCAAGGATGAGCATCACACCATCAAGGCTTGCAGAGTAGCCAGCTCAGATACGGCAAAGAGTCACTCTGCAGGTACACTCTGCAGATACGAGGCCTGCAAGTGTGTCTCATTCCCGGCATTTTAGTAGCTGCTTTTATTGAATTTGTCACGGTTTGAATTTCGCAAGTGCAGCTGTCGAGCGTCTGTCTGCCTCCGAATCGTCACCATCGAATCAATTCAGAGCCTTCGGCTGCCGCGCAGATAGGCGGTGCAATAGCTGCCGACAGTCATCATGTGGAAGTCCATGCTCCACAGAGTCTATCCCTGCCTCGCCCGAGGCAGAAATCCAACTTTTAAGCCAGACGTCAAGGCCGACTGCACCGTCTGGAATCTCGCGCCCGTCCCTCCCTCCAACGCACACGCTCGCGGAGGTCGAGTGTAGCCGACATCCAAAAAGGCAATTCGGTCGAAAAAGGGATGGGACGCCTTCAAAGAGCTGGCTGTGTTCTATGTCGTTATGCTCCGACCGTGCGTCGTAGTGGCAGTCTGGCTATTCGCCATCTTTGCCACCCTCTCGTACCTGGTCCCCAACGTCCTGGTGCAAAAATTCCATAGCCAGCACGCCAGTGAGTGCATCCTCCGGCAAGATTAGGCTGTTCAGGTCTGACATCTCATCAGGCCTGCCTTGTCAGTGTCTGAGCTCCTAAACCATGCAAAACTAATTATGTATGTTCTGGACAGGGCATTCAAGATGGGTTCCTGGGCTGCGTCTACAACCGAGGCGGCAACTACAGCGTTGACTCTGGGCTGGAAGCATTTTGGTTGGTGTATTGGACAGTCCAGCAAGGCTGGCTGTGCATCTACCCAGGCGTCATGGCCTGGGGCATGTTTGGCAAATTGATGACCTGGCAGGAGACCGCATTGATCTGGGCAGCCACCCTAGCTACAGGAGTCCTCTGTCCTAGTGGAGAGCCTCGCCAACAATCTTTACTTTGATGCCCCCCTGTACTACTATCTGCATGTAAGATGGTCCATGGCTTTTGCTTGTCTTTGCTCGCTTGAATTGACTTGGTCATCATTTGCACAGGCTAAGGTCTCAAGTTTCTGCAATCGACAGTTCTGAATCCATTTAACTGATAAATGGAAAGCTTTGCAGTGCCGGGATCTGTCCTCGTGGTGGTGGTTGGCGGTGGCGCAGCAGCTCGGCATTCTGGCCACAGGTTAAATCAGCTGCGATGGTTTTTTCTTTTCATGGCTGCATCTGCCGTGGTCACAGTCTACATACTGATCATTCCAGGTACGAAGTGGTCTGCGATCTGCCTAGAAGTTGAAGGCCAGGAGCACTCTCACATGAATGATGTTTGGAAAGCTGCTATGTGCCTCTGCTGCCAAAGATGTGTCAATCCATTTAGCCTGTTCATGGATCATGCCTCTGAGTCAGACATTTGGTGTTTGCTGGAGCTCACCCCGCCAGGTTGCCATCTGGTCTGCCTTCTCGTCCGATGTCCCGCGCCATGGTGCAGGATTGTGACCCTGCAAGCAAGCCCCAACCACAACTTTTGCTGGTGCGCGCCATCGTCCATCCCTTTATTTGGTCCATAATGACCGAGCTTCTGCTGCATACAGCCAGACATCTTGGGTGAGGGGATACGCAGATGCAATGCTTTGCATTTGTATACAGATTCCATTGCATATGTTCAAATCCATCAATATGCTCTGCAGCATCACAGGCTTGAAGGTGCTTGCTCGAAGTTCAATCAAATTTCCAAGTGGGCGACCTAGCCTGGGAATGGCTGATAATCATATCATCTGCAGGCCACTCCAGATCTGATGATTGTTGTCTTTGCGTGTTTCATTGATGTCTACAAGTCAGTGTTTGGACGCTTCCTGCTCCTGCAGCTGTCAGGTGCGTAAGAACCTGACCATGCATGCCTGTTGAGCTCTGCTTCAAAGCGCCCCAGACTGTCAACTGGTGGCTTGACATCTCCAATTTGATCAAAATCAAGACTCTGAAGGAGTAATATGTGCATTGCTCTGCCACAATGGACTGGAACCTTGACGGCCAATGAGTCTCTTCTTCCTGTTCATCTCAACGTCAGCAGCAACGCATGTCACATCTCAGTGGCCCAAGCCTGAAGGAACGGCCCATCGCCATGCATCGCATTGGGTATGCCAGTGAGCCCACTAGGAGACCAACCTACCACTTGTGAAGATGCCTCACCATCTGCATCCCATCGAGCACGCAAGCAGTCAGCCAGCTGCACTGCATTGGAAGCAGTCTGATCTGTAGGACTGTACAGAGGTCGGTGACCTGAGAGGGCTTCCTTTTCTCTGGGCTGACAGATCAAGCATGAAGTACGGTAGCGTTCCTGCAGTTTCTGCAGAAAACAGCAATCTGGAGATCGGTGCGGAGACTTTAGGCTTTGGATTCACAATGTGCAGGAGTCGGAAGCGTGCTTTTGTTGAATGTGCTGCTTGCATTGCTGGATGTGGTGGGTCGCCTGTCATCGCGGACTCAGGGGTTCATGATGCTGAAAGCAATGTATGGCAATCGCACTGCTGAGGCAATCTCGGCCCTGCCGGAAATGGATGCCACTCGTCTGGCCATGCGCCTGTCCCATACAATGACCGATCATGCTGGCATTGTTGCCGCTTCTGCTATTCTCAGCTTTGCACGAGTATCAGGTATGTTGACAATCCTTCATGTGCACTGCATGTGTGGACTGCGACTGTTTGCCTGCAAGCATTTGCAGGCCCATGATCATGCTCATGAGGGGCAGAGAATCTTGTGTTGGGTGTCTGAGGTCTTGATTCCTGCTTTGTCCAGCTCAGGCTGGGCATGTTGAAGCACATACAGCTTCTGGAACATTCCGTTTACTCCTCATGATCATGGGGCAAGTGCTTGCATCTGCCCAATGCTGATACATTTTTGTCGGCCTCGTAATGCTGCAACATCCATCGTCGACTCCAGCGCAAATGGCCCTTGCCTTTGGCCTGAGCAGCTCTCGTTCTTGCTTCTGCCCCATGCCGAGTGGATTTCAGCAGACAGCTACGCCAATGATGTTGCAAGCAACAAGATTTTCTCAGCAGACCTTGAAGAGCCTGTTCTTTTTGCCCTGAAGCCAAGAGCCTGCCATCAGCTATTTTCGAATACATGCCTCCTAGCATCAATGGGCTTCACAGTCCCTCCTGATGCCTGCAGATGCAAGTGGAGCCCTGCAGAGCAACACGGGCATCTGGGTGAAAGCAGCAGCCCAGATTGCCACCACGCTCGTCACCGACTTCATCACATTGGCCATCGATTGAAGTACCATGGCATTGAGTACTTTCCACACTGGATACGGCACATGAGGCGCTTCATGTTCTGGATCATGATCACCATCACAGTTGGAGGACTCAGGCAAGCTTGCACCAATATTGGCCCCAACATAGCATGCCAGCAGATGGAACTGAAATCCTGCATTGCTTACGATGTGTCATTCAGCCTCAACTGCAGGACCTGTAAGAGTCTTGCTTCCATCAGTTGAGTTATCTCCAGCAGGGTGTGAACGAATGGCCACTGCTGCAGACAGAGCTGCCGCCAAATGTGGCCATTGCAAATTCCTTAATGCTGGCAAGACATTGTACTGGCAGGTTGTATGCTCAGATGCACTTGTTGGGGCTATTTCAGGTTGGAGTCTATTTGTAAGCTCACCAATGCACAAGCACAGCTGGTTGTATGTGCATTGGTGAGCAGCAGTCACTGCAAGAACCTTGCATGGAGCTCTCTGAAGCCCGCCATGCACAAACGTGTCCATTTACCGGCCCTGTACCTCATGCTCTCATTGTTGGCACCTGAGGCATGTACCATTTGAAGAAAAGCCGCCCACGTTGCTAGGGCCAACCCTTTGTGATCCTTGATGATCATTGCAACATGGTCGCCTGATCTCTGCAGGCTTTGCGTGGAGCTGCTCCTGCTGTTCTGTCCGGCCAACCATGAAGGCGTTGGCATCGTGCTACAGTACTGCGACAAGCCCAGTCTGTTCTCTGCTCTGGGCTACTGATGCCGCCGCTGGCCACAGATGCCAAAGGGTGGATATGTTTTCATGCCCTCTCATCTGCAGAATCTTGAGGCATCAGATTCTCTCTCAGCAATTCCTTCGTTTACACTCTGGAGAGGCAACTTGAGTGAGGACAGCCTGAGTGAGCCTCCAGTGCATCAGGGAGCCAAGCCTACAACACACATCTGCCAGACTGAATATGACCTTTTGTAACACTCACAAGCAGTGCATCTTGGCGCAGTGTGCATAAACCAGCTCAGGACATTTCAAAATCCTTGCTGGCCTGCTGCATCTCTTTGGTGCCTAGCACTGGAAGTCAATCATCACCATTGCTGGCCAGAACCAACCGCCATCTGCAACCGTCCTGAATTGAGTTGGTGTACCTTGATGCACACAACAACCATGTCTAGATGACCAGTCTGTGCGATAGTGCCGCCTTCATGCAGAGTACAGATTGCTACAATTTGTGCTGCGCGGCGCAGCGCCATTCCCATGTTTCAGTCCATGTTAGGATACATGACACAGCCCCAAGCTTTGACCTGGCCAGCAAATTCAGCTTTGCAAAGTCTGCTACTGGAGCAGCAGTCAGTCCTAGAGCAATGATGCGAGGCACCCATCAACACGCAAATGGATATATACGCCGTCAGCCATTTGTCATGCAGACTCTCTGCAATTGTGCAACCCCTCTAGCCCTGGCGACATGTCCAGATCCACAGAGACATGAACACATGAGCATCAGACAGCTCCACTGAAGCTGGCAATGATCTTCAGCTAGATCAATGGGATTGTTCCTGCAAGCATCGTCATGGCATTTGAAGGTGCTCAAGTGCCATGACAGGTGTGGCCCCACTCTAGCAAACAAAACATTCCACATTGTGGCTTTGAAATGATGCACACCAGCATCATTGAGGACATTTTTTGCCAAGGGCTCTTGATGCTACGACACACTGTTATCTGCTGTAGTGTACACTGTCAGATGGGTGCCAGCAGAACGCCTGGCCTCACCCTATGCCTAGTAGATGGATTTTGTGTCTACTTTGAGTGACAGTGATGTAGAAGTCACAGGAGATTTCTCATATGAATCTATGTGTTTGCTGAGCACACCTCAACAGTCCATCCCTCCATTCTGGACAAGGCTCTTTGGCCAAGGCTGAAAACGTTGTCTCAGATTGCTTGTATTGCAATGGGTGTGTGCAATATCAACATATCTCTGGCAATTATGTGAGCATGGCAACAGTGTCTGTCATGCAATGGCTGCTGCCGTCCGGTACAACCTGTGTCAATATCAAGCTCACCTGTGGGCATGTGGTGTCTCATGTCCCTCTTTATAGTCTGCAGGCTGCGCACGAGCTCGAGATGCACTGCTAACTTTGTATCGACAGCTATACGTTACAGGCATCAAGCGAGCTGTCAGGGCAAGATGAGACATCGTCCTGATTAGCTCCCCCCTCGTTGTACTATCATCTGAGCAGCACTCACATTTTACAGACGACCCCAGGCTGCGATGTTGCACATGATAGCAATTCTATCATGACGGTGCAGATCACAAACAGGCAATTACAGCATGGCCTCGCCCAAATCCTGCATCATTGCTATCATAACAATTGGCAGTGAAATAAGCCCATGTGCAATGTCATACGGGTTGATCAGTCATTACAGCAACCAGTCTTGCAGCAATTACAACCACGTCAGATATGATGGGATGCATCCAGCAAGGAAGATGGAAACTGTCCCTGTACAATGGATGCCATTGCAGATCTTGCTGGTTTGTCCCCAGGCCCTGCCTTGTGTGGAAGGAGCTTTGCTAGACAGGCATCAACAGAACAGCTGCAGTGGACTTCTGAGAACCTATCTGCATGGCTTAATTGCAGCAGCAGGGATGCAGGTGCATCACAGAGACTCTGCTGCGTAATCTGGGCTGCAATGTATGCTGCAAACAAAGCATTGCAGCATCAAATGGGCAAATTAATTCTTTCATCAAGCTGCAGAGCCTCTTGGATAGCATCAATGCTGCTGATATTAGCAGACATACCCGGCAGCATAATGTGGCTGACTCAAGCAACCCCGCACTCGACCCTGATTGAACCGCTCAGCAGCTGCAATGCAAGAACGATGAGCAAAATTGACAGCAGCAGGGATCAGCTGCCACAGAGCCTGAATTTGGCCTGCACAAATGGATACGCCTTTTGATAGAAATTCCGGAAACTGTCGCGCAGCAAAGCAGGATGGGTGCTGGGGGCTGATCCCTTCAGCACATAGTGCTTCTCATCGAAGAAATCTGCAGAATACTCGGGATAGTCTGGCATTGGCTGGAAGCCTGGGAATGGCACAAATTCACTGCTTGTCCACTCCCAGCCAAGATCCCTCATGTGCTTCACCCTGCAAGCACACAGTCAATGTCAGTCACCTCAGTGCAACCTCATTTTAGGGGCATTGTTGTGACAGTCAAACCACAGGCAACCTGCGAGACAGATCTGTGGATGCGATTGCGTCAGTGGCAAGCAATGAAACATTGACAAAGTATGTACAGCTCAGATGCAGGCGCAAAATAATAGACAATGTACTCTTCCCGATGATGCACATCCAGTCCCTTTGCGAGCGTAACCAGGAAGCTTGCGTTCTCAGACCTTGACCGCTATTCAGCTGCTGTTGGCCAGGGAGCATGCACCATCGATAACAAATACCCATATCTTTTCTCAATTTCATCTGCTGAAATCTGACTGAAAAGGCAACATACCTGGATGCTACTAAGACATCGTCCAGGATACGATGATATTCTAATTCTGACATGATGCGGCAGCCTCTTGAGGCTGCATACGCCTCAGCCTCAGCAAGGCTCACAAAGACAGGCTCTGCAGCCACCTGCCGCCAATGACATGAGCCGGCAGGGTGTGGACAAACACGTGCTCACCATCTGCAGCAGCACCAGCAACAGGCTCTGATTCTGGTCCGTGTTGATTTCCTTTCTTCAGACAGCGGAACAGAACTGGCAGATATGGGCCCAGAAGAACCCAACAGACAATTGAAATGTTCAGCATTGCTCAAACCTGGCACTGCTGCATGGCAAGAACAACAAAATCGCTCAGCTCTGTGCTGCTGATTGGGCACAATTGAGACGTGAACAGGCTGGTTGGATGACTTCCGATGACATGCCATCTGCTGCCTGGGTGCCATGACAGCCTGCCCAAAGATCTGACATGCCAATCAGGGACACCACTTGAAATGAGCACTCATTGCTGCAATCTGCAGTTCACCAATGCGCTGACCAACAATACCATGCGCTGGCCTGTGTGCACATGACAACAGATGATGACTAAGTACAGATAAGTTGGTAAGCAAATCACCTGGGTCATCTGGGGATGCAGAGGACCAAGTGGCAGGCATGGACTGGTTTCGCTTTTGCAGAACGTCAAGCGATGCAATGTCCCACCACCTGGCAGTCTTGTAGCCGCATTGCCCAAAGACCCACTGATGAAATTCGGCAACTGTACATGGCTTGCAAGCCACTCTGAAGCTGTCGACTCCTATTGGACTGGTCTTGGGCCCTTCATTGTCCCACACAAATTCTGCGACTGGATCAATCTCAACTCCCAGCACAACTTTTCCAGCTGACACGGACACCATGTCTGCATCGCCTGCACAAGCACACAGCCAGCTGTCTTCGCCAAAATTCCGTGTTGTGCTGTGAGCAGGGGGAGCAATCACATCTCAAATTGTAGCACAACATCCAGATCAAAGCATATACAGGATACATGCTGGTCCATACAAGGAGATGCAATTGAAACAATATTTGAGCAAACTTGAGCAATCGTACCATGCAAAAGAGACATCTTGTTTGACCTTCCCTAGATCTGTGTGGACTTGGGTATTCTTGACCATGCAAGTATAGATTCATGGCATGGCACATGAATCATTTTTGAGTTCAAACTCACTTGTAGCAACAGGAGCTGCCTGCGGGGAATGCAGCCCGTTGGCCACAGGGACAGCTGTGCTGCTGAAGGCGTTTCGACCTGCTTGAGTCCTCATGTAGCTCAGCGTCTCCAGGTGCATGCGATCATGCTCCAGGATCATCCACACAGCACGAGAAGGGACCTCTCTGCTCTCAACGGCCTTCAGGAACTGGTTGCGCATCTGCAGACAGCATAGCAAGGTACTGCATCTTAAATTTTCGAGCTTCTCTGAAAGTGAGTTGATTCCTCAACTTGCCATGCTGATAGAATTTCAATGTATGTAGTGCTCACATGGATTGCAGAACCAGAGAGGGGCCGGCTGGTTCATTGCAATGCTGCAGGGTGCAGCACATGCAGCATCGCGGCAAGCGAGGCTCAGTTCTAGCAGACGTCTATGTAAGCATGCTGCGGGAGCCTGGCGGAACTCGACAAGATGCAACGTGCTCAAATCTTGCAATGTGTATGCAATATTTCCAGGCTTGATGGAACAAGCGCCTGTGCGAAAGGCTTGCTCATTATGCATCCCAAGCAAATCTCTTCCTGAAGATACGGAAACTGCACGACATGAAACTTTGAACATTGGGCATTTGAGGCAACACTTTCAGTGTTGCGAGACCTGCTCACCTGTTGCACAAAACGGACGGTCTTCTCTTGGTTGGGCCACTCTGCGGGGATGTCAGGGTGTGTGTTGCAGCTGCGGTCGGGATCAGCAAGGTCCAGATCAATGCCTCTGGAGAAAAGCATTGTCATGCTGTTGGCTGACTCCTGCACAGGGAGCCAGTCCGCCAGAATTAGCAGTGTCCTGCTCAAGTGATGAATAATTTGATCCATGCATGGACTCTGCAGGTTGGTGATAGCAAGCATGCTTTGTCGATGGCAGCAGTTGCCGCCACTGGAGGATCCTCAACAATCCTCCTGTCTTTCAGGGCTACCCAGTCACTTGCAGTGAGGGTGTCGTCCAGAAATACAAATTGGCTCAACGACAAGCCGGCAGGGACTGCCAGCTGGGACTGCCATCACTTGACTGAGCATTGCTGCGCCTTATGTGGGCATTTCCACACCACGTCCTTGCAGGGGCAACAGCTGTAGTGCCACTGCAGAGCGAATTGAAGGGCATACCTTTGGGAAGGCCCTAAGGCTCGCAAAGGCTGCCAAGTGACCGTAGTAGAAGCTGAAGGGATGCCTGACATCGATTGGATGCTCGCGCCAGTCAGGGACGGCGGCGAAGAAGGCGTCAATGTCAGCATGGCAACGCCTGACAGCTTCAAGCTGAGGCAGCATCATGTGGATGGCATACTCTCCGCTGCTCCATGCTTGCTGTACAGCCAAAGCTAATCTCAAGCACATCAGCTATAGCCTGAAACGTCAGAAGAGCAGATGTGAAGCAGCTGCCGGCCATCCAGCAAGACCCATCCAGCAATGCCAAGTTGAGGCGTGATGCACACTGCAGTCGATCAAACAATCAACGTACAGGAAGTAAATCTTCCACCTGAGCAAGACTGACCAAAAGTGCAGAAGCTAGTCTGACATTAGCAGGCACAGGGAGACTCTGCTGGAGATCGGAGTCACCTGAATGTACCAGTCGCTCTTGAAAGCCAGTGATCTGACGCCACTCATGGTGAATTTGCGTGAGATTTCCATCAGGATGTCATCACCATCACCAATCACCAGCTGCCCGTTCACAGCCGGGCTGGCTGCACGTAGCCACATTTCTACCTGCAGACGCCATTTGCTCAGCACAAGTTTAGCTGCATGCAAAGTGCATGGGGTCTGAGATATATGTGATCAGACCCCCATAGCATGATCGATACTGTGGGTGAAAGGCACACCAGGTCATCTCAGATTGCTACCTCGGTGGCATGTGTGGGTCTCTGAAGCACGGAAGTGCAGGATACAACCACAACAGGGGTCAAGATGAAACCAGATCCTCCTGCTGCGTGATGCCAACTGACACCAACTTTTGTGAAAACCATGCGGATGCAGACTTGATTTGACATTGACTGGGTGACAGCATCCACAGCCAACCTGGTCAATGTGGCTGGGCAAGAACTCTACAGATAGCAACAAAGGCTCGTGCTGTACAGCTAGGATGCAAAGCGGCTGACATGCCTCCGTTGGATGGCGCAAAGCACACCTGCTGCAGGTCTTGGTTGACATTGACAATGTATTGCCAGTCCTTGACAAGGGAGGCAGCCTTGGGCACGCCCAGGACAGTCAGAGCATTGGCCATGCCATTCTTGATGAAGGCTTCAGTAACGCCCTGGCTGTCATGGTAGGCAGCATGCAGCACCTTTTCGTCTTTCCAGAGGTCCGTGCAGAGCATGACCTGCATCAGAATGCCATGTGACTTGTCAGACGTGCATTCTTGGGCGCGTTGCATCCAGCATCGCCAAGAGTTTCTTTGCTCATTAGCAATCCTGCGGCAGGAGAACCTGCTTAACATGCAGTGGCGCCCGCCAGCATCCTGAACCATTCAAGCTGTGCCCATGAGCATGTTCCTCAATCAGATTCAGACATACGAATTCCAAGTCTGCACTCGCATACAAACAATGACAGGCAGCTGAGCTCAGCATTGTACTCAATATGAGAAGCTGATTGCAGAATCCTTCTCACCTGAGACTGTGGCCCACAGATCTCTGCCACCTCTTTGAAGAAGCTGAGGGCTTCCTTTGGGGTCAGGTTGCCAACAGAGCTGCCAAGCCAGAGGATGCACAGATGTGCATCAGAATACCTGCAGCCATGCAGCTGTCAGCTGCTGTTGCGTGCAAACAAGCTGACAAACGAGCATGCGGGGGGCCCAACAGCTTGCTCAAAGTGACCATGTATTCGTCAAGCCTGCCCGGCAATGTGCTCTGACGCCTTGACCTAGGTGAACAGGCATCCAACAGATACATGGAGGCACACCCTCAAATTCCAGTAAGAGGCAGGCACACAGTTGGACAGGTGTGGTTTGGATCAAGCTTGGGAACTGCACATCATGTCACTTTGGAGGTTGGGGTCAAGGTTCACCTGGCTCTAGCAACTTTCAAGCCTGCCAGGTAGTCCCCACAGATCAGATCAAGATTTGCTGCATCGAGCCGTGGACAGTGCTGTAGCAGGCTGGCTGATGCCAGATCCAGGGCTTGCTGAGAGACATCAACTCCCACGAAACGGACTTGTGAAGCGCCATCCCTGCAAAACTCCGCATCTCAACTCACCTGCCTGAGAACCTCATTTCCTTCAAAATGAGCCTGCCGTTTCACAAAGGATGCAGCAGCTCAGCACTCGATGCATCAAGTATACAGGACAATCACGGCGCCTGTACGTTTCACCGGCGACAAACTCGCAAAGCTGGACCATCGCAATCACCTGTCTACGAGCGCGTTCAGGATGGTGCCAGTCTTTGCAGCACTGCCGCAGCCAAGCTCAAGGATGACACCGCCACTGTTGATGTGGCTAATGATTTCCAGAGCTTTGGACCCCAGCAAGGCGGACTCTTCGTTGAATGGATAGTACTCTGGCAAGGCTGTGATCTCCTCATAGAGATCACTTCCATGCTTGTCATACAGATAGCTGACGGGCACTTGCTTTGGATGATACTGGAGACTTTTCTTGAGCTGACTCTTGAGTAATGCCGCGGCTGACATGGTGGCAGTGACCTGAAGACATTTGCAGATTCTCGACAGCAGGTTCATCGGCATGGACCCTACAAGACAAGAGACGCGCCACAAAGCCAAGATAATCCAGGAGGCCATGCATGGCAAGCCAGCTCACACCAACCTGATCAGAAGGGCGTCTGCAAAAGTGCTGATGTCGCTACCGCTCACTGGGCTGACTTGGGTCTCACACAACAAGATTCGACTGGGGAGGAATCGTGACAAAGCGCAAACTCAGGGCAGAGCTTGGTGGCC
>CAWUCP010000147.1:0-10322 GCA_963920765.1 Ulota crispa
ATCTCGCTCTACATCACTACTCCCGCAAAACTACTACCCCACGACGCTCGCGTTCCTGAACCCCCCAACTATCCACATAAAAGCTCGCCCAGACAAGTCACCCGACTCTCATCTTCACCAAACATCAACCGACAACTAAACACAACTCCCCTATCACTGCGCCCCACTCGCTAATCCCCATCCGCGTCCCAACGCTCCCAATCAAGACCCCATCAATCCATCCTCCTCTCCTACATGCCTACCACACCTCTTCCCAAACACATATTCCCACATCAGACCACAACATCCCAAAACATCCCACATCACCCCACATCCCACTGCCTCCTCATCAGGTCCCGGACTGCACGCCACCAACACAATCAACCCCGCCCACATCCCCACTCCACTGCAACCCCGACCTGCCTACCCCGCCCAGCTCACTCCTACCACGCCCGCAACCCTCGCCAACGAGCACACATCGACTACGGTGGTTCCATAAATCAGCAAAGGACCTTATCAACATCTGCTGCCCTCTAAGCCTCGTACGCAACCAAATGCAGTGACTAGCCAGTGCGGTCACCGGCGGCAGGGTAGGGCCTGAATCTGGCATCAGGACCTCGCTGTGTCTGTCTGCCCGCCACACCGTATCCCCCACCGTAGCCCGACGTCCCGTTCACCGCTCCCTCCGCCGACGCGCCTCCGCCCACGCCGAACCCCCCTCCAGTCCCGCCTCCCACCGACCCCGTCGCCGCCGAATTGTACGACTCCGTCCCCGACGACCTCCACGTGTTGTCCGCGTACCCCGAGTACGCGTCCCCGTACCCGCCCCCGTAGCTCCCGCTCCCCGTCCCCGCCCCGCTCGTCCCATACCCTCCTCCTCCGCCGCTCGACCCGTACCCGCTCCCGCGCCCGCCGTAGCCACCCGACGACCCATACCCCGCTTCGCTGCTCCCGTACCCGTATCCCCCGCTGCCGTACCCCGAGCTCACCGCCGCCCCCGCGCCGCTCCCAGTCGTCCCCCACGCCGCATTGCCATACCCCCCCGTCATGCTCCCGCTCCCGCTGCCCCCGTACCCCGTCGAGCTTGCTCCTGTCCCGTAGCCCCCTCCACCCCCGCTCCCCCACGCGCTCCTCCCTCCGCCAGGTGCGCTTCCGTACCCCGCGCTCCCGGCGCCACCGCTCCCGTATCCCCCCGCCGCGCTGCCGTATCCTCCCGCGCCCGGCGCGCTCCCATATCCCGCACTCCCGTAGCCACCAGCCGCGCTTCCGTACCCCACGCTGCTCCCGTATGCGCTGCCGCCGTACCCGCCGTTCATCCCGGCGCCATACCCCCCGCTGCTCCCGAACCCCGCCCCCCCGTACCCCGCCGCGCCGTACCCCGGATACCCCCCGCGCCCGCCCGGGCTCGGCCCGTACCGGCTGTCGCCTCGCCCGCCGTACCCGCTGCCCCCGCCCGGGCTCCCCCCGCCGTACCCCCCCTGGCTGTACCCCGATCCGTAGTTGCCCCCGCCGCGGCCGCCTCCGCCGAACCCTCCCGTGGCCCGCCCCGACCCCGCACTCAACTCCTTCGGGATGGCCTTCTTCACCTCCACCATCTTGTCGTTCAGCTCGTGGAACGACTTCTGGATCACGTTCTCAACTGCATCCTCAGAATCAAACGTGATGAAGCCAAAGCCCCGAGGCCTTTGAGTATTGTGGTCATACATTACAACCACATCCGTAATAGACCCAAACTGCTCGAAATACTTTTTGAAGTCATCCTCTGTAACTGTCGAGGCTAAGCCCCCCACAAATATCTTCTTTGTCCTAGTCTGAGACGCTGCTGGCCCTTGGCCACCCCCGCTGTTGCTCCTAGGCATATTCTGCTGCTCATCCCTCGGCACAGCTTTTTTCGCTTCCACCTAGAATGAGAAAAAGATTTAAGCAAGACAGGCTACACTAGTTATATAACTGCCGGGCTCCGGACACCACCGACTAAAAACATCCATCCTCATGCACCAACGCCACACCTCGCACCACCCTCCACCCTCCACCTCACCTCGCAGCATGCATCCCTAACCCATCCCCACCCCCGCCCTCGCCTACCCGCTCCACTCTGCAGCGACATGCGCACTCCCAACCACCCTACCAACCCTACGCCCTACGGGGGTTGTGATGCAACTCACCGTTCTTCCGTCGATGGTGTGCTTCTCGCCCGCCACCCGATCCGCCACGCCCGGGTCCGCGAATATCACGAACCCGAACCCGCGCGCGCGCCCCGTGGCGCGGTCCTTCATGATCACCGTCTCCGCCACCTCGCCGTACGACTTGAAGTAATCGCGCAGCTTCTCCTCCGTCGTCTCCCACGATATGCCCCCGATGAACAGCTTGCCCTGATCGGAGTCCATCGCGTCGCTTAACCCGTCCAGCGTGCCCGGTAGATCGCCCCGCCCGCCCTGACCAAGGAAGCGATCGACTCCTGCCGCAACCCGCCGCTCACCAAATGCCACCACCACCTAAGCGAGGAACAATGCAAGCGACAACCCCCATCCGTGTACACGAAACCAGCGGTAGGGCGAACAGAGGATCTTGCGCTAGGGTTACAAGGGGAGGAGAGAGAGAGACGAGAAGGGGTCGTGGGGGGGAAAGGAGGGAGTACTACAGAAGCAGATGCAGTCAGCCCAGAGTAAAAGCGAGGCGGGAACGGCCAAGAACCGGACTTCGGCCTGGCAGCCTTGGATGCCTCGACCTCGCTGGCCTGGACTTTGGAGCCTCGCTGCAATTCACCCTCGGTTTTTCCGGGCAGTGTTTCGTCGCCCACCGTTAGCGCGACCGTGTGCTGGCATGTTCGGATTGGATGGTGCTCATTGCTTTGTTTTGATTGGTGCTCATGAGTCCTGTTTTGCACATCTCCTGTGGACTCAGAACTGAATGTTTGACGTTTTCTTCCGTCGTGATTGGTCTTTGTTTAGAATTTCTCACAATGTCCGAGTGAATCCTCTGTAAGACCTCTCTAAAACCACTTTTTTTTGTGTGAATCATAAGGCAATCTCAGAGGCGTATCATTCTAAGGGAATTACACCCAAATTAGACACTTTGGGGATTGTTGACTTAATTGTGACAAGTTTGAAATCTTCTAACTCCAAAATCTGGGTGTGACAACGTCATATGTCATATTTTGGTATTTCTATCTTGTACTCCTAAAATAGAGTCATGGACATTAAGTCGTAGTCCTCGTAGTCCTTTTCAAAACCCCTCCCACACATTCAATCCTCCATCAAATTCAAAAGTGATTACATATTTGAAAAGTCAACTTAGGGGAACAAAATGTATTAGAATTTGAAAAGGAGATCAATCTTTTTTCATATTTTTAATCCGTATTAAATGTAATTTTGCACTAATGAGTATGCCATATTTATCCACTTTTATCATCAACATCTTTGTGGTTATTAACTGCCTCTTATAACTTGAAATTGTCTCAACTCAAGCAAGCTTGTTGTACAATGAGAATAGATTGCAAATATACTAGTGGTAAATTGTTGACAAACTTATAGTGATTTTAAAGCATTTAATCCATAACTTGATTTTTTTTTCAAATGTTCTTTTTTCTAACACTTCTCTTTATTAAACTCCATCAAAATTTAACAATTTTTTCTCCCTTTTCTAGGCTTTTCAAATATGTAATTAGTTTTAGATTTGATAAGAAAATGATTGCGTGAGAATATTATAGAAAATGGACTACAACTTACTATCCACAACTTTATGTTTATTTTAAATTGTTTAGGATGGAATTAGGAATGCAATTATAATTTATTTGGGAATGTCCATTGTTTTCTTGAAAATGCATTATATGCTTTAAAGCATGAAGAAATCTTGCAAGTGAGATTTGATATTCTTAGGTGGGCTTTCATATGAATTTGCACATGTATCTATTATCTTGACATATAATTGCTTGTTAATCACATTTGTACATATTATGATAGATTTTGATGGTTGTTTTGATTTCATATTCCAAAATCTTTCAAAGGCATTGCAATGTTTTTTTGTTAATACTATATTAGAACAAACAAATAGAATGTGCTTGATTATAAACTAATCTTCTATTTTGGCCCACACCTTGGTTTTCAAAAATAATCGAAACAATTTGATTGGAAAAGATGTAAATTTAAGAAGGTTTTAGAAATAACAAACCAAAATAAGTGTCAGTTTTGTTAAGTAATATACACATTGATTGTTGCCATTGTACCAAAAATGTTGTATGGTACTAGACAATCACTAAAATAACTTTCAACTTGATTAAGTAGGTAACATGTGCATGTTCATTGATATATTATTAAAATAAATCTCAGATTGTAAATGTCATGAAAAAATCTAAGAAGTGAATGGCATAATCTTAACCCCGAAATGCTCAAGGGTGTTTTTCTTGATTTTGGAAGGCAGTTTTGAAGGTTTTGAATTGTCTTTGTAAGATCATTAGTCAACATCAAAACAAAATTGTAGCCATAGAATCTTGAACTTCAAGGCTTCTAGATGGCGCTACCTATAAAAAAAACTAAAATGACCATGCAGATTTTAAGATATTTGTGATTGAATGTGGATGACTATGGAATTTTTTGCTTTTTTTGGAGCTGCCCAAAACTTCTAAAGCAAATTGGCAGCTTTTGGATACAAAATTGGGAATCAACCACTTAGGATGGTTTAGTGTTTATTGTTGTGACTTGAAAACTAATGTTCTCGCTTCCAAAAGTACTTTCAAAATTTGTTAGATGTCAAAAGTTCTACGAAATGGCCCTTACTACCCAAGGGAAATCCTCCTTTTTTTCTCAACTCGATGCCCGTCTTTTCAATGTGCCAACTTCTAATAGGCTTTGTGACACTATTCATGACATTATTCATGATTTTATTCATGACACAAAATGTATGCTTGCTTTTGCTTCCACCACAAGTAATTGGAGTAAGGTATGGAGGAAGTTAAAATTGAAAGCTAAAGCTAACTTTAGACCACAACTTTTCCAAAAAAAACCTTAAATAATCAAATATTTGTTTGCAACAGGGTTTCAAAGTTTCCTAAAAAATTGAACACCAATAATCTATTGCCTTGGGCATTTAGGAGTTAAACAAAAATACTTTATGTACAAAAATATACATATATGGTTATCATCAAATCAATGTAAATGTTTTATTGTTGACCACATCTACAAAAATCTAGTATGTTAGTCCAAGTAGAAAATGACTTCATAATGTGTTTAATTTCTAATAAAGAACCTTTTGCTATTTGACATTGTTGGTCCAATAAAACAATTTTTTATCAAGGAAAGGTCTTGGGGTACTTTTATTGTTTGTGTTTCATCATTGGTTATCATTAGGTTTTGTGATTACAATTTTGGCCACGGAAAAAGTTTTATTGTTATAGTAATAAAATATAATGGCATGTGGAAAACCAAAAAAATGAGATTATATTCCTTTGCCAAAAAAAACAATGATGTTGAAGTTTTCATTTGATGCAAGCAGTAAATCTATGTTTCATGCTCTTTTAAGATAGTATTGATACATTCATCTTTTAATAATGTAATTAGAGGTTATATATTTTGTGATAAATTTTAATTGATGAATTGAGAAGTTTGTGGAATGTAACATAAACAAGTCAAGATTTTATTCCCTTCAAGATTAAAGGGTGACTATTTAGTCAAATAATAATTATAACCTCAAATTGTTGTATAATATTTCATTCAAGTTTTAGTTTAACACTTTAATTTTATGAATATGATGATTTTATTGATACAATTTGTGTTCAATCAGATTGGTAGAGAACTCAACCATCATAAGTGATATAGCTAAGAACAATAATTGATTTGGAAGTACTCTTGAATAAAGGCAATTGAGAAATTTATTTAAAGTTCTATAATCAACATATAGTAGTTGCAACTATTTTTGCATAGTGTTTGATTTTTTCTTTGTCTTGAACAACCTTTGCTAGATCTTCCAAATTAAATTACAACTATCAAATTACATTTAGTTTTGTAATTACCTAACAAAAAAAAAATCTTTTATACATGAATTTCATTATAAATTGGACATTTGTAGATTTTGGTAAAAATGAAGCTTTTGTGTTTGTTAGAATTAACATGTGAATATAATATTATATCTAATACATTTTATCTTAAATTAACTACTAAAAGTCACAAAAATAATGACTTCAATGAGAAGAACTATTATGAAAAACACTATTAATAATATGTTGAGATTTAGCTGAATAATACAAAAATTTGTATAATTTGGATTCTCTAATCAAAAAACCTTATAAGACAATTATTCTCCAAACACTTGAAATTTCTCAAATTTTAATGGAACATAGTTTTTTTAAGTTTCATTTTTATTTTGATAGTCTAACCTCAAAAATTGAATTCTTGTAACAATTGCAATCAAGTTTGACACATGCTTGTTTTGTTTGTGCACATGAAGATTTTGAAAGTTAAATGCAATAACAACTAGACAATAACTAGGTTAAATATGGAAGTTTTCTTCTTGAAAGATGAATACAAAGTTTGCATAATGATTTGTGTTTTCTACCTATTTTCCATCAATTTTTGAAGTTGCCAAAAATGCACTTGACAATAGGCATTTCTTATAGATTCATTATTATTTATTATAAGTATCCTATTCAATCAAGTTAAAGATTCACCAAAATTTAAAATAAATACAAGATTGCAAAAGAATCATCAATAGTTTGTGAAGTTGAAAGTTTGGAATAGGCAACAACCTTGAGTGTACACATTATAGAATGAGTCTAAGAACCATAGGTACATTTCAAGTTTTGAGAATGGTAAGATCAATAATAAGATTTGCAAAAAAAACTTGAACCCAAAAGCTTTTAAGTTTGATGTTAAATAATTTTAATGAAAAACTTATTTACATTGCAAATCCCTCATGACCATGAGATATGAGATTGTTTGGAACAACACTTGTAGAACATTTGTAGAATGCTATTGATAATTGGCTTGAGTTTATTTATAAAAAACTTCACAAGTCCACTTTACTAAATGCACATATGTTTGTGTTCTCCATAGAACAAAAATATACACTTTCTGTTGTTGTTTTATATTTTAAAATTATAAAAAGAATTTTATAGTACTTTGTTAAATAGATATTTACAATTCTAGCTACAATTAACAAGTTTAAACAATTATACAACAAAAGGGGTTGTTCCTAATGTTTCCATGCAAAACATAAACTATATGTCATATGGTAGGAGCACCCATAAGAGTCAGTGTCCCCATATTCGTCACTTCCTTAGTTTGATGTATATGGGTGCACCTACCTTAGTTTGATGCAAAACCTCATCACTTTCCCCTTCAGTTTTGAGCAAGTAAATTATTAAATTTAAGGAGTCACACTTGCGGGTTGCGGTTTGTTATATGGACATCAAGGCAAAGGGGGTAAATTTTAGATATTTACTATTACCAAGTTGAATTTGGAAAATTTGAATTAAGATTTGGATTTAGAGACTTTGATTTAATCTAAAACCATAAAAAGAGGTAACAATTGAATAGCGCCTAGTGAAACAGCTTAGTTCTATTTACAAACAAGGGTAAAAGTAATAATTTGACCCCTAGTTAAGCTTTTATAATAGACATTGTTCCATTGTAACCTCCTCTATGGTTTCAATCATAATTGAGGTTTCTAAATCCAAATCTCAATTCAAATTTTCCAAATTGATTAACAGGAAATATTTAGAATTTACCCTCGTGTCCATATAAGAAAACCCCAATGTGCGTATAGTGAAACCTCTCTTACTGCATGGGAATGGTGGGGAGTTATTTTTAGAGATATGAACACAAAGAGGTGAAGCGTCATAAGTCATTTATTTCATACACATGATGTACAAGTGGCTCATCTAAAAAAATTGGTGATGGTTGACTACTTTCTATTTTGGACCACTAGCAACACACTTTATGCACATAAGGAGTATGCCATTTAAGAACTATACTTAATTATGCAAATAGGGAGTTTGCAATAAGAGAAGTTTCATTGTAAGGTAGGTGCACCCATCCTTGTCATGTCCCCATGGGCATTACCTAACACTGTTAGGAACTAACAAATATATATCAAATGGTTATGGGCAATTAAGTGATAGTTATGGGTGACATAGTGATGATTGTGGGTGATTGGCATGACGGTTTTGAGTACCCATCTCACTATTTAAGATTGACCAACAAGCCTTGTTTTTAGCATCTCTTACACATGGTTCTTACAATTTCAGTGATTTCAGACTTGAAAAATCTTTGTGAACAAATGCTTGCAATTGGAACCTTGAAATTGATGCCAATATTTTTTAACTTACAATATTTTTTTCAAAGTTAGTCAATTGTTTTACCTACTCGTAAACCACTCCCAGAATTCCTGCCGTTCATTTGCGTAGTGGGTTTCGTAGCATAATGCCCGTTTCTGCAGGTTATCCTACATAATTGGGCATTACGGTTTTTTCATCCGGCTTCAACTCCCATCCTCAATTTCTCATCCTTTCTGCTCGTGATTTACATCGGGCAACGCCTTTGTCGTTAGGGATTGCGGGAAAAAAAGCGCCTCCTTGTTGGGCTCTACCCTCCTCATTATCACTTTTTTTCCCGCAATCCCCTCCTCCTTGAACATTGCCCTATACCAAAACCCTTATTTCCACGCTTATGGGTGCGCCTACCTTATATCAATCCCCTAAATTTATCAAGATTCGCATTTTGTCTTGTTTTGTCTTTTTTCTTTTTGCATTCCGTGACCCGGGAGGGTCTGACCTCTTCCTGCCCGGGGATGGAGGCAGTGCCTGGGCGTCGTTGAAGGGCAAGCCGTAAACCCCCGCTTCTTTGGCCATTGCCGACCTCATTTGTCCGCGCTCCTCGTCGTCTCGTCTCATCTCCACCAAACCCTAAGCTTAGCGCAGGCTTCTCCCAGGATGTCCACTGGAATCGTGTGTGGCGACAGATTAGAAGCTGCACTCTGCGCTTCCCGACTCCCCTTCCAGCTCCGACGCCATGGCACTGCCTCCCGGTGGCCACCACGCACTCGTCTTTGCTGCGTCCACGACTTCTCCTCTGCTGCATTGACTTCCTCCAAGCTGGTGAAGACCGCACGCCATGTAGGTCCGACAGCTGTGCTCGCTGCGCAGGATGGCTCCTCTCTTCAGGAGGTCCAAGATGACAAGGTCGAGCAAGCTTGGGATACTGCAGGCGGTCGTAACACGCCTGTGGTTCCCACGAACCAGCTAGTCAGCCTTCAAATTCCTAGTGAGTACAGTCAAATCGCTGGATTAAAATTAGTCTTATTGTCTTATGGCAACTATTTTATACAGCAGATTTGATACTATTGTGGCACGAAAGTAACTACTATACCTAAATACGACATTGAAAAAGCGCTGATTATATTTTCTTATTTTTAAAATGATACGATTCGTTAGCAAATTAACGTGTTTAGTACTTCACATTCGCTGGATTAGCAATGAAATTATTAGCCTTATTGTCCTATGGCAACTATTACAGCAGATTTGATTCTGTTGTGGCATCAAGGTAACTATACCTAAATGTGACATTTAAAAGAGCTGATTGTATTTTCTTATTGTTAAAATGATACGATTTGTTAGCAAATTAACGAGTATAGTACTTCACATTCGCTGGATTAGCAATGACATTAGTCTTATTGTCCTATGGCAACTATTTCTACCGTATCTACAGCAGATTTGATTCTGTTGTGGCACCAAGGTAACTATACCTAAATGCGACATTTAAAAGCGCTAATTATATTTTCTTATCTTAAAAATGATACGATTTGTTAGTGAGGATATTAAGGAAACAAAAAAATGCATCAAATTGGATACTAGTAAAGTGTTTGTTTAAATTTAAACTGACTCAAATTCTGCTGTTGAAGCGGGTCACGTTCTCAAAATCTATATGTACTCATTGTACAAGATTTTGGAGTGTCGCGTTTAGGTAGGTGTTACAGTTAGGCGCAGTTCCTTTTTGTCGTAAATCTTAAGAGCTCTGTTGACTTAATTTGATCCACACTTCATGGTCGATTCCGATTCACAGGGTTTCGCCATTTTGTCAAAGTGGAAAGTTAGTTTTAAATCGAAGTATTCGGTGTTGCGGCGAGCGTCCTTTTTTTACCGGTTTCAATAGTTGAACTATGCTTTAACGTAACTTGTCGATATCTGTAAGCGAAAGAGTATCGTTCTAGTAATTTACTTGCACAGTGCGCATGCGTCGTATTTAATTATGAGTTTTATTCTACGTTCTCAATTTGCAGAATCCTAGCTTGGAAGCACACACCGGATTCGCACCATTAGCTTTGTTCTTTTTGTGTAATTATATCACAGCTTT
>CAWUCP010000149.1:0-24703 GCA_963920765.1 Ulota crispa
CGCCTGCATAAAGCCTGCAGCCTTTGTTTCGTTTGACCAGGCGCATTCAGACATGCTAAGATGATAAGATGCTCTCAGGGAGACAGTGGCTAGTCATGAGCGCATTACCCAGTTTGATACGCTGTCTGGCAGCACAAGCTGTGACCATACAGGGAGCCGCCTTCATGCTGTGGAAGGTGAACAAGTTATTGCTCATCTGTCTGCTCCATATAGCATGAGCTGCGGAAGGCTGCCGCCTTCAGTTTTAGTTGGACCTGCACATTGCCCTTAACCTAGAGGAATGAGCACATAACTTGTTCCTGCAGGCGTCGTAGACGAGTGTCAAGGGCCATGAGCTCCTGAATACAAATACAGCGGCAGAACAGCCCTTGTCAGGCCCAGGGTGTCTCCAGATGGATGCCAGTGCAGGCATGATGCAGCAACGCAACGTCAAACCACATCAGAGTGGGACCTGCAGCCCAGTACGCTCATGTGAGTCACATGTTTATGCACAAGATTCTCTCAAATGCATTGCGACCTCAAGCGGCTGACCTGTAAACCGTGCTGACGCCACAACCAAAGAGCCCCTGCTGCTGCTAGAGCCAGATGCGAACGCGCCAGGTGCCTGCATCTTGCTGACATGCGGCAGGCGAGTGGAAATTGCTCATGCCAATCAGGGGCTTCTTCGAATGTCAGCAGTGCTGCTTGAATTTGGGAATGACACATACTGGCGTGGGGATGTCAACAGGCATGCATTGGCACCCTGACGGGATGCAACATGCTGCAGCACAGATCGTGGTGTGATCAGCTGGTCTATATCAATTGATGCTATGTCATGCAGGCTATGCAGATATTCTTGGGTGCGCGCAGCATCCAGGATGCGTATGCAGATATCTTGGTGCGCGCAGCATCCAGATGCGTCAGGCAGGCTTCTGAACGGCGAAAACATCCATGCTTGCATTCCCTGAGCAATTTGCTGGGCACCTGCTTTTAGCTTCAGGAAAATGCAAAGCCACAAATGACAGTGGCTAGCCTGAGCCTGCGACTGAAGTTGGATGAAAACAGTCGCCGGAGATGAGCATAAGAAGTTACGCATTCTTGCTTCAAAACACTGCAAAGGCACTGAGCGGCATGCACCCCAACGAGTTGCACAACGCTCGCTCACCATGCCGCCCTGGCAAACCCTGGCCAGTGTGCTGATATTTGCTCGCTCAATCCATTGGGCTTGCACAGATCTGCATGGCTACCACTTGCCATGTCCAGATACGCGATGGTTGTTCTTCTTCATTCAAGGTATTGCCACGAGGCACAGTATTACATATCGACTCAATTGTGCTGCATTGATGCAGATTATGAAGCACTGTATCGACTTGGCGATATATGTATCTATTCACGAGTATCGGCCCTGCTGACTGCTACTCTATCCAGCTTGAACACCAGCCTATCGGCATGAACCAGAGACCCTGCCTCCTGTGTCCCTTGCTTTGACAGAGACGCATGCTGACCTAGTCTGCATGCTTGCACACAGAGTCCATCTCGCGCTCCGGCGTTGCGTCATGACGTGCACCATCTCTTGGCGCAGCTGAACACATGCATGACGCTTACTTGTGAAAGAGCATGTCTCTGCTGATCACTTCCGTCATGACAGAATGACAAACAAGACCTTCTATGCCAATCAAACATGCAGATCACAACCTAAATGTCACATGCTGCAGGCGGCTGATTATCATGATTGAGTCGCCAGCAAGGAGACCGCTGCACGCATGCAAAGAGCATACTTGGAAATGCATGATGACCGTATTGTCATCTAGCACCGTGTAGCTGGGGCCCAGCAGCTGTATGTGAAAGTACATCAGGAGCTGTGGCCTGCGCACTCACTCTGAGGACTTTCAACACCACCGAGAGCTTGTGCAATTGTGTTGGCGTTGCCATACTCTGCATTCAGGTGGATTCAATTGCGCACCAAGGATGCCATCCCACATATTCAGTTTTCAACATGAGTGAGCTAAGCTGACCGCTGCTCATCTCAAATGGACTTGCATCTATTGATCAAGACCATCACTGTGACGAGACAACTGTCAACTGAGATCTGCATCCATGCTGACAGTCCGCAGCAGGCAGATCAGACAGTCCTCCTGCATGTAGGAGGCCTCTATAGATTACAACATCACAAAGATTACAGTCTCGGCGTCCAGCCAGACAAGTGTCACAATCGCGAGTACAGAATATACAGAAGCAAAGTCAGACAAAGACAGGCAGTCTAGACTGAAGGACGAGAGAAGAGTTGCTGGTGACATCTCCAGTAACGACTTGCCGCAGCAAGTCGTCACCATCGCACACCTCATGAGTGGGTCCCATAGGGGCTTGAATTCCACCTGAAGTGATGCCTCCAAATTTGGGAAGGAAGCTTTGCAAAATGCCAGAATGGAAGCTGTGCAATTACCAGCTGGAATTGACCTTGTGTACGATGGCATGAATGAAGAGGAATGGCCCGGGAAAAAAAGTGCTTGTCAGAGCTCAGCATGATGTTGCTGGCACTGTGCAACTTGGTCATTTGTTGCTTTGCTGGAAATGTCAGACTGGTATGCATGCCTAACTTCTGGGATCACAGGCCTGCACAAACTAGCCACAACCTTGTAATTCGCGTGAGCATGGATCACGAGCAGACTTTGCCAAAGGCTGCATGCAGCATGCTGCCCCAGCACAAGTGTGCAAGGTCAAATTTGCAATGAGGTATGGCAAGAGCCCCTTTAGAATGCGATTGGAGAGTACTCCGCCAGACAATGGCGTGCGCCGCAAGCACATTGCCATGACCATGGATGAATGGCTGTCAAAATCACATGGTGTAGATTGATCTGCAGCTCCTTGCTGCGGCCTCATTCGCCTCGCCTTGAGGGATGAGGACTGAAACAAAATCACTTGCTGTCAGAGCCATCATCTTTGGCTGCAGCTGATGCCACTACAGGCTCAGTAGCCGAGGCAAGGCCAGCGGCATTGCCAGATCATCACCTATGGCCTTGCGGCCAGTCTGGATCCTCCAAGATCATGCTGAAAGGCGGCTCATGCTCTGTAAAATTTTCGGACCTGATAATGGCGGGAGGTAGCCTCGCAGGCTGCCCTCCAAGCATCACATTGCTCGTCACGCCTCATTTGAATGCCTGCCGCCTGTCCTGCACCAGATCTGCCGGGGTCAGGCGTGCTGACTAATATTCTGACTTGAAGTCCTGAAGCCTTCCTAATTGAGGATATCAAGGCCCAATTCTACAAGGGCCCTTTTTGGTTGGCAAAATATACAACCCCTCACCTGAATGCTGCTTGGACTACTTCATCAGCGTCAAGGAAAGGATTTAAGTATTTTGAGTTCAATCCTGAGATCTGGTCCTTTTTCCTGCTGCACAGAAGCAATCTCTGCATCTGTTGCATAACAAAGTGCAATGAAATGCAGACTGCATCAAACCGCAGCATGACTGCATGTACGTATGCATTGTGCAAAATAGGTAGCTCTGGTGACCAACTGCTGGATATTGGCTTGCGCATTGAGGCCTGATGCTCTGAGTACTGTTCAGAGTCATGCCCCACAATGCTTTTGCACAAGCATCCGATTTTCTGTTCGGCTGCAGATGTGCACGCGCAAGACAGGTGGCTTCAAGTACCAGTTCAGCTGCATAGCCAGGATGCACAGGCATCTATCAGAACATCAACGAGCGGCAAGGCAGCAAGGCAGACCTGGCGGCTGTCATCTGGGATGCGTTTGAGCTCTGAGGGTGATTCAGTAGAGATGCATCTTGATGAACACGATGCATGCTTCGTCATGAGCTGAATCGCCTGCTGCTCTAGCTCATAGTAGCCAAGGTGATGTACCTGTATATTCCATTGGTTCATTTTGTTGCTAGCAGTCCTCAACAGTCCCAGGACAGAATCATGCAACACTCACTGAATCATACTTGATATCTGAGGCCTGGCTGGAAGTGAGCAACAACACCTGATGCGGATCATGCTAGCTGCATGACTTGATGCTGTTCCAGACATATTATGAAAGGGACTCTTGCCATTTGCTGTCGAGCGTGGTCTGCATGCAGTGACATCCATGCCGATCACTTCAAAAGTTGCTGCTACTGAACCCGCATCATGCGCTCTCTGTATGCACATGCAGCTGACAAAATGCACTCTGTCTGCTGCGGCTTATTCAGGCTGTGTCCATGAAGCGGTGAAGGAACCAAGACAGGACATCCCATGATTCACATAGGGTGACCCACATATGTTGTGCATGATCTGGCTTGCCACTTGCTGCAGCGTGTGTTCCATGAGACGCCTGCATGCAGATCCACTGATGAGGACTGCCAACCTGAATGCATCATTTCTCTTTGATCTGCATGCTCTGCAGCAGTGGAACCCTCGTGATGCTTCTGCAGTGCTTGACATCTCATCCGGAAGCATCACACAGCTGCCAGGCAGGCTGGGCAAGTGCACTGCCAGATTCAAGCCCTCTCAATTGGCTGCAGAGGTTGCTCAGATGCCTGGGCCTTGCCCAGGCTCTGTCAAGGAGCAAGTCCAATCAAAGAGCACAACGCCATGCTGCGTTGCAACCTGGACCTCAAAGGACAATACTGTGTTGGCACACTGCAAGCATTTTGGCATCTTGTGTTTCTCTCCTTCCATCTGCGACCCGCACAGGGGAGTGTGTTCTATGCAGCAGGAGTTCACAAACATGTGGTGCATAAAATGTGCTCTTCTGCCACTGTACTCGGCCTCACCTTCAAAAGAAGATGGGCCAGCTGTGCATCTGGGTGGTATGGCGGGCGGGGGGCCTTGCAGGGAGCAGAATTGCATCTGGACAAGCCAGATTTTCCTGGGCTGATTCGACGCTCGCAGGCAAGCTCAGCAGATGTGGGCCGTGCACTGCCTGATTGTAGGCCCTCCTTTCCAAGGTGTGCCTGCAGATAACGGCATGTCAGCGCAGCACACTCTTGCTGCATTGTCTCGCACATTGGGGACTACACACCAGATGAGGCACGTTTGCAAGAGCAAAATCATACTTCTAATGTCATACCACATCTTAGTCTGAAGACAAGAAAGTGTGAAGGAAGCTTCAGGGCAGAAAAGGCAACACAATCTGCTCAGTTGGAGACGCACCATGGGAAAGTTCGTCTGCGCAGTCGGTCCCCGTTGCCTGAAGATTTCAGTGTCGTAGGCAATCGCAGCATCCTCCTCAGAGTCAAAATAGCCAATGTACTGGACCTGTTGCACTCCAGAAGCTGTCTCAGGTCATCGAAGTATTGCAATGTCAGCATGACCTGACGACAGCAGCTGCAGCTGCTCCCACGCAGTACAACAAATGAGGCTTACCTTGGTTCCATTGCAGTATTGAGCTCGCCACTTGACAGAGCCCTCAGACCTGCAGAGTGCATTGACCTGTTATTGTGTAAGGCCCTCAGGATTATCTATCTAGTACATCTGCTCATATGATGTTCTGCTGGCAACATCCATGAGGACCATGGACCTGTTGCAGCTGCACAAGACTTCTGATTTTTGCGTGAACTCACCAGGAAACGCCCTTGTACTTTGATGACCTCTTGCCAGGGACGGGACGCGGTTGCTGCTGCTGCTGACCTGCAGTGCCAGCCCATTTTGCAATCAGATAGATGTCCAAGCACGGCGAAAGCAATTGGGCTTGCTGTAGCAACACGGCTGGACTTCTCAGTCGTAGGCATGACATGCATGCCCACCTCGTTTTGCTCTACCCTCTGAGGGCTCCTGGGCAGTATCAACTCCAAGCTCACCCTCTTCTGCAGGCTCTGCTTGAGCACAAGGCGTGTCGTCATTGCTGACCGGGGCTGCGGGAGCGCAGCTTCTGACTCTGGTCTGGTGACCTGCATTCACGACATCAGACGAACTTGCACATTTCTTTGCTATGAAATGTGTATCTTCAGCTTACAGCTTGCAATAAGAGCTAGATGCTTGAGATAGCAATGTCGCTGCCGCGCAAGATGCCTCGATGATGCAAGAGCGCTGCAAGTTCTTTGCCATTTGTAGATCATACTGAGTCTGCATGCCCTTGCACATCGACATACAGTGATTTCACCTAAGTGTCATTCAGGCAGGATGACCCTCTTACCTTGAAGCACATCCAGACATGAAGCGCTTCCATGAACGATGAGATGCGCATGAGTTTCAGTCACGCCTGTCATACTGGTAATCGCAGGAGTGCATTGCAAAGGACTGCAGGCTCAACGATGACTTTAAGCCTGTCAGGATGGCCATGCCTACACGAGCGGGCGAGGAAACGGAATGGGGGAAATTGAGCGCCTGAGGTGGACGTAGCAACTCAGCAGAGGCATTGAATGAATAAAAAGGGAAATTCATGCCAGATGCAATTGGTAAATCTTGCCAGAGGCATGCAAGCAGGGCAGCATAAACGATAACTTCACCATATCCGATCAACTCTTCACAGGACAAATATTGATGTATACTGATAGATTTGTGAACGTGATCAGCCCACCCAAACATTGAAGGCGTACTGACAAGCAGCTTGGCCAGGCAACATCCAGGCGCTTTGATATTATCAAATGTAAAATATTACGCAGTGCGGAGCACTGGCAGTACCTGTGTCTGGCGCTTTCGGCCAGGCCTGGTCCTGTAGCTGTTCCTGCTGATGGGTGCAGACTGCTGCGACATTGAAGGCTGTGCATTGATACGTGAGCCAGAGCCAGCTCGCTCTCCACTGCCAGAGCTCACATCCTGCAGCAGGCATTGACGATGTTCCTTCAGCCAAGCAAGTGGTTGCCGATTGGTAGACCTCTCTCGAGCGGAGCCCGTGAGCTTGATGCACAGGCACGGCATAGCAGAAAGTTGCATGCGTGCTTCTTGGTGGTGGTGGAACTATGCAAGACTAGCAACTACAATTTGAGCATCATTGAAAAAAGAGGGCAGGATGTGACACACAAGGTAAAAGTACCAATTTCGTGGCACGTAAATCTAACTTCTGGGACCCTTTCCACATTCCAGGTGAGGAGGGCACATGGACAGGGTCTCAAAAATTTACCTGGGCGGGCTCTGGAGGCTTCTGGCCATTGCTGGGTGGCACAACTGCATGCTGCTGGATGATCTTCTCAATTTTGGGCCTGATGCTGACCAGATCCGCCTCAGAGTACTGCAGGCAACATGCAAGTCTCAGCCTGGTACATGTCATGATTTATGATGCTGTTGGCAAGAACAATCGTGGTCTGCCAAAAAGGGCTTGTGGCTGTACATGAACTGTTCATGCAAGCCCTGCTATCTGCATCTTCTGGGATCTACAGTGCCTGAGCAGGGTTTGCTTTTGGACTGCTCTTGGACCAACCAGACACACAAATAACGTTCAAGTGCAAGCCATATCAGTGATTTTGCCAAATTCAAGGCCTGCTGACTGTCCGGCAGTGCCCCGGAAGGTGATGCATCCAGACTAAGTGTTCTTTGGTTCTGACCTGACTCCTGTTGATGCAGGAAAGATGGCAGCTTGAGCTGGACAATCATGACATCAGCAAGGCGGTCTGCAGGAGACCTTGCCTGATCAGCAGAGAAGTTCATGGGATGAGAGTCTCCATGGAGGCTCAGCACGGCAGCATCAAAGGCTCGGGCTGCAGAAATCTCATCAACAAAGCTACCGAGGTAGACATTGCGAGCACCGCTGCGGCCTTTGATGCGAATACGAGCCTCCCAACGATTACTGCCACGATTCAGGCTGACGCCCTTGAATGCTGAGGTACCAGAGGTTGGCGCAGTACTCGTCACGCCCTCAAGTGCTGGAGCGGAGCCGCTGAGGGTCAGTTTGCCTGCAGTGCAGGGCAGGGAAGCTGGGTCTATGGTAAGCCATCATTTGTGCACAGAGTACTGTGCCTCATTCCAAAGGCAATGCTCAAGTGGAGGTACACTACTTTGCCAGCTGGCAGCCTGTTCAACATGGATTGCAAAGGGACGTGCGAAGAACGTGCCTTCAGACCTCAGCAGCATGCGACAGAACCCAGAATGCAGATGTAGCAAGCCGCTCCATGCGGTTCGCTCAAAAGAGACAGCAAGAGTGGCTCTGCAACTGGAATTGGCTGAACAGGACATCTGCAGGAGTTCAGATCAGCCTCTCGCACAGACATAGTTGACCACCAGACACAACGTGAGTGCCACTGAATGATAGCCCTTGCTGAAGTCATGCAGGAAGCCCTGAGACAGTCTCAGCAAGTGTATGCCCTCCCTGAATCTCCCTCAGGACCGATCCTGATGCTGAGCACAAGAGAAGGTTATTGTTTTATGGCATCCATTTGTTACGGCCAGAACTGTTTCTTACGTGCATGGTTGCCGGGCCGCTGGCCAACAGGCTTCTTGTGACTTTCAAAGGGCAGGAACTCCTCATCGCTACCATCCAGTGGGAGGTGAGCAGAGGACAGCTTAGAGGGCATGGCTGGTCGTGGACCATCTCCTTCCTGCTGCTGCTGATGCTGCTGGAGCAAGCTGGGTGCATTGCCCATGTCAAGCTTCTGGGCAGCGCGAGGTGCAAAGGGAGAGACCATCTGTGGGCCTGCAAAGAATGGACACTCTTCAAAGTGTCATTGATGATCATCCAATTTGGCAGTCGCTGAGAAAAGTCAGCTGTTGACAGCATTTGAGCAACATGTTCAGAGTTGACCAGACTTCAGGATGCATTCTTTGCTGCAAATGACCTCTCTGGGCTGCCTGAGTTGAACTGAGGTCCAGTGTATGCTGGACAAGATTGTTATCTTGCAAGTGCAACAAACTCTGAGCTTCAGACCCTGCAGAGCTGATGCCGCATGTGGCACTGACTAGAGCTGCTTGGTAGGCAATGGTCCTCAAGAGATACATGGCTTCTTGCAGGCATAATGCCTGGCACCCAACTACATCCAAGCTGGCCAACAGGTTAGCCAACAACTTGGCTATCTACTTTGAGCACCGGAGTGCAAAACCTCGTTCACAATGCTTGGAAGTCAATGTCAGTGCTGTCATGGGGACTGTGTCAGTAGAGCAATTGCTTACCATCAGCAGAAGCTGGCCTGAAGCTGAGCTGCTGGTCTTCTGGACCCGCCTCTGGGGCCATCAGGCTGCGGCGGCGCCGTTGCTGCTGAGGCAGCTGCTCCAGGTCAGGACCCTCAAAGCTCCTCTTGCTCTGGAGGGAGCGCTGCCGGGTGGGACGCCCCTCTGGCACAGGCGCACTGCCATCTCTGGCTACGGCATGCAGCAGGGCAGAGAAGGGCGTGGCAGGATTGGACCGCAGGCGTGAGCCGTGGCCACTGGATTGGGTGCGGGAGGGCCGGGCATGCCCAATGCCATCTCCCAGTGAGGGCTCGCTGATCAGGGCGCTCCCACCGAGCCCCTCATCCGAGCTGCCATCAGCCTGACGGCCCCTGCAGGTGCATGCCACTCTGTCCTTCAGAGTCTCAGCCTTGAATGAACCGAGTGTTGAGCAGCACAGCGGTACTCATGTACCAACCTCATTTGAATGCCTTCTCACAGGATTGCCAAAGGTGCATGTCATCCTCTAAGCACAGCCCTACGGCTGCTTGGGTCCTAGCCTGCATGACGCAATCATACGAGGGCAATAATGGAGACAGCAGGCAGCTGACACGTACCCAGAATTTACTTGGCATTCAGCATATTCTGCCTGCGGCAGACCCTTGCATCTACAGAGCCTATGGCACAACATGACCTGTGAGGCACAACTCACGATCTAAGAGGGATCGTTGAGGCAGTGCTGACCAGCACTGAAGAAGCTCAGGCAACATTCAACGGCACTTTGCAAAGTTTTCAATATCAAATCCTGACGCTGCTGCCATCTGCTGTGAATCATCTGCTGCAAACGAAAGACAATTGCATCTCTCCTGGTGAGTGGAAGGCCAGCAGGATCACACTGTCATTGGCGGCTGGATGTGCACAGCTTCCTATCACCCCTGCAAAGGCCTTGTCAGTGCTACACCTACAGATGATGTTTGCAGAAGCATCACTTGAGCAAGAATTTGAGAGGGTTCACCTGAAGTTGAGGCGAGCAGATGGACCAATGAGCTGGCGTGCGGCTCGATCATAGGCTCTGGCAGCATCCAGCTCAGAGTCAAAGGTGCCAATGTGGCGAGCCCGCTTGAGGCTGCGATCCCAAAGAACTGCGACCCACTTGGAACCTGCACTGTTCCAGCTGACTCCACGATACTTGGAGGTGCGCTTGTCAGTGTCCCTGCAGCAACAAATCGTTACCTGCCTGCAGGTCATTGGTCATCCTCAACCACATTACATTTAAAGAGATGCAGGCGACGCTTCAGCATGTCGCACTTGAGCCGTTGATCACATGAGCAGAAGCCATACAGATTCTGATTGCTGTGATTGCATAGTTACATGTTGGAGTGGTACAATAAGCACTTGGGCAAGTTCAGTGAAAATCTCTCTGCCAAAGCTAGATGGTCTAGTAGACAACTCCGGTGAAATCCTTGAGCAGCTTCTGCACATAAACAGACCTATGATGGTTCCTGCATCGCCACATGTACATCTGTGCATGAGGAGAAGCCTCATATGCCAGAATCATCTGGACACTGGCTCACCTTGTTTCCCTTTTGGGTGCCCGCTCTCGAATAATTCTGCCAGCAGAGCCATTGCCATTCCATCGGTCCACAGCCCGCGTGGCAATGGTATCAGGGTCTGCAGAATAGTATCTTGTAGAGATAGAGGAATGCTGCTGCATGGGACCCTGCCTCTGCTGCACAGCAAACAGCCAGCATTCACCAGATAAGCAGCAAAACTTGCTTGTCTTAGCAATCAGCCAGAATCTGGACCATTGCCTCATGGCATTTCATATGCAGAGGCTGCTGGCTGCTAATTTCTGATAAATTTGACGCAGCATACAGTTGTGGCGTTCTGGACATTGCTGTATGAGGCAGAGCACAGAAACCTCACCATCTGTTGCATCCACTGAATGGCAGCTGACATGCTGATCAAGGGTTCCCCTGTGCGCTCGGACCGAACCACTTCTGTGCCAGGCGGCAGACCCAGCTCGGCAGCCAGAGTGCCTGGATCACCGCCATTGATTCAGTCAGAATCAATGCCAGATTGCTAGTGAAACCTTCTCCAGACATGCATCAGGCAGAATTCTTCTCAGAGGGCCCGCACTACGAGAACCTTCAGCACACTAAAAGAGGCTGAAGGATTCTCTTTGGCTTGACGCATGTTGAAAGGAACCTGAGACAAATTGCTTACAATTTCAAAATCGATGTGGAGCAAGCAGTGCTCAGTTCTCACCCTCATGATACTCTTGCTGCATGTCATCATCCAACACCTGTTGCTCATCAGGCATGGGCAAGCCTGCAGGCAATGGCTCGTCCTGCATGTCACAAATTGTCACTGACTCACAGTGATTGGTCTTGAGGATGAGCCATCAGCAGATGCCAGCGCATCCAGCCTCAAGAAAGCAGCTGTGGCAAAGCACCTGATATTGTGGCTCGTTTGGACGCAGGACCCATTTCATGCCAGGCCCAGCAAGCTTCTCAGACCTGCGTAATGTGCAGTCATAAGTATCCCGCTGATATTGCATGCGCAGTTCCAAGAGGAGCAATCAACACAGTCACACACCTCTTATGCTCTGCCTCAGCTGCAGCCTTGCTATGGCGGTACAGGACTGAAGGATGGAGCATTGGGTTCATTGCCAGCTTCAGCTCTGTAGGGCAGCAGCTCAGAATGACTCTTGAGCACCTGCAGATCTGGCATGGGAGAATTGCCAACAGCAGCAGCAGCAGCTCATACCTTCTTTGGGCATCTGTTTCAAGGGCGAAGCAACTTCTGCCCCAGAGCCACCCTCAGACGAGCTGGCGCTGTCGATGTATGTGTGCTCCCTGTCTACAGTTGTGTCCCAGCTGCAGAATGCTGGACTGCTGTGCCAGGGCTGAGGAGCACCAAAGGAGAGGTTGTCGAAGGAGTGTGATGCATGAGGAAGGCCAGGGTGTGGACGTGCTGTGCCACGTGAAAATTCTGGATGCAGAGGCCTGTGCGACCTGGGCCGAGCAGACCCCTGATTGCCAGACTGCTGATCGGACTGCATGGCATGCCACTGCCGTTTGATGCTGCCCTGATCGGGCAGCCCAGGCATGTGGTGAGGCTGCGCCGCAGCCTTCTGCAAGCTGCCCTTGTCCTGGACAGTGGCTTTGAAATCGTGAGGTGGTGTCTGACACAGGGACATGGGGCGATCATGGCTGGTCTCATGAGGAGGATCCTGTCCCGCTGATGCTGGCCAACCAGGCTGGCCGACCTCATGGCCTTCTGGCGTAACGATCCAGGCGCTGCCATCCACCTTGCCGGCATCATACTCAGCAGTCTGCTGCTTTTTGTCTGCAGCCGCCTGCACGCCCGGAGCCATGTTGCAGCATGCGAAGTAATGCGAGCATCTGGATTACTGAAAGTGGCAGGCTTCAAGCATGCAACGTGGACTGGTGAATCCAGCCGGCACAAGAAGTCATGATGATCTGAACATGCTGAGCCATGCAAACGCAACAGTAGACAGACTGGCCGACCTGGCTCGATGCTGGTTCTATGGAGGAGACCGTTGTGGCCATCACTGACAGTTTTGCGCCTGCAGGCACACACAAACAGAGATTTTGTATCGCCAAGATGGAGCTGACAGGCAAGCAAGCCTGCCTTTGGCTGTTTTGCACCAGCTTGCAGCGGACATCAGGCTCTTTGTCTGGTGCTTAAATTTGCTTGTGAACTTTCAAAGCTCTGTAACACTTGCCAGCGACCGTCGATGCGGGACTGCATAGCATAACGCTTCACACATTGAAGTGCTCGTGTGGCTAGACAACTACACTCTCTCTCTGTCAGCGGCAGGCCTAGACGTAGCGTCGGTCGTCGCAGGCGTGATCACTTGGCACAGGAAGACTCCGTGAATCTTAGCAAGAGCTCTTGATGTAGTTCCTCAGGCTTGTAGACACCGCCTCAAAGGCTTGAAAGGCAGTCTCACCAGGTTGCAGAATACTTGCCGGCCTTCGCTCTTGTCGATGGTGCGAAACCGTACAGTGAAATCGTCGAAGTGCTGATGGTGCAGCTGGGCAGGTGAGCCCGCGAACTTGGCGCGAACTACGCTGCGACCGTCTGAGACTGCTCGATCGAAGCGCCTGCGCTGATACAAGGATGGGAAAGACTTTGCGCCTGTTTGTCCAGGCACTGGCGCGCTTTGTGACTAGCTTCTGGAAAGCTGATGGCCTTTGCGAAGGAGCGTTCGCTTGTCGAAGGCGGCCTCTGTGGCTTCAGTGCGGGACATATTCCGTAGGTTTCGGCAGCGACGAGTCGTTGGGCCCAGCTTAAGAGCTCCACAACCTGCAGGTCGTCTCAAGCTTAGCACACAAAGCTCTGGCGGGAAAGCTTGGGCTCCATGTAACGGGCACAGTGATCTGACGACCCGATCAGTGATCTGACAGCGCTGTAAGATTTGCAAACGCCCTGGTGCTGGCCTGAGGGCGCAACAGCCTGCTCGCTGACGAGCGCGCCGATGACGGCCTGGAGCAGCAGAGTTTGAAAAATAGGCTGGAAAAATAGGCTCACTCTACCAGGTGTTCTAAGGCCAGGCTGTTCTCAAAAGAGTCCAGGTCTTGTTTCCCCGGTTGGCACGTCTACGGTTGGAGTGTGCTATTTATTGCTTGTATTGGCTTGAAGGGCCTGTGGCTTGATCTTTGGCTGTTGTTTCCTGTGAAAGCTTCCGGAGCATAATTAAAACCCGTTGACTTCAAGACCAGTCGCCCTCGAGAGCAAAGCACGCAGCTCGGCTGAAAGGCAAGGCTGCTGCCCAAGTTGCTGCACCTTCAGACTGCTCGAGTGGTCCGCGGCAACGCGAAATTGCCTTCTATATTCACAAGATGTGCGGGTCAAGGCTGGTCAAGATCAGAGGGCACGTTGGGAAGGCGGCCTTGTGAAGGCATAGACTAAGGCGTTCCCTCATAACCAACCAGAACTGCTGTAAGCCTCGAGATGCGCTGCTCAGCAGCTGCTCAAGCCCACTTGCAGCAACCCTTAACGACTAGAAGCCAGGTCGCTGGGCTTGGCAAGATTTGACTCAAAACTGATGCCTTAACGCAGGCGGCATGATGTAACAATGTACACAAGAGCAAAGTCAAGAGAGGAGCAGCAACTGCTGTCTCATGACCCTACATAGTTCTCATGATAGTCACTGATGACCTGCTGATCGTGATTCCAATACTTGTGTTTCTTGCTGGTGAGTCAGATGGCATATGTCATAGGTCATGCATCATCCGCTGCACCCTGTCAAATCCAGCGCTGGATTCTTGAAGCTGCAAAGGTCCATTGCTGCCTGCTGGCCCCCACCTTCAGATGGATCGCTGACCGAATGGACCTGCAGGGCTTGCTTTGGGAATCTGGTTCGGTGCAAAGGTCATAGCACGGGCGTCAAAGCTGCCCTACAAGCAGGCAGAACAGCTCAGCAAGATCTCAGTGCTGGGCAGCACCCCAGGGTCGTCCAATGCAACGCCTAGTGCAAGCTGCGAGAGGATGGCCAGGATTAGGACCAACATCGGGTCCTCTGACGGTATCCAAAGAAGTGTGGTACGTGTGCTACTTTGGCACCATTCATATTCAATCCAGAGCAAGCGCTCTGCCTGGCAGCTTAAAATGCATGTGCTGTAGGGACATTCTCCGCAGCGAATCAAACGCATGACCGGATCTGTGGAGCTTGGCGAAATATGCCGTACAGCGAGCGCGATCAGCATGTTCCTTGAGGAAGCAGAACAGCGCCCACTTATTAATCGTTTACTTTCGATGCCCTCTGTGCCGCGGGCGCCAAATCTGATAGATCCTCAGGTGATAGCCCATGTGCAGCGACGGCCGTGGAACCATTTGCCTGCCACCCCAATGGTGCATACATGCATCGATGCGTCAGTATAAAATTGCAGAACATGCAAATGCCCTGAGATTCCTGAGCAACAGTCATGACAGGTGGCAGAGCCATGAACTGGTCATTCAAGAACCATCCTGATGTTGCCACTGCTTTCCATTGCACGCCATATACACAAATTCTGTGACTGGAGCATGCTGAAGCGAACCCGATGCATGTGTCCACGTCTCGCCACGGAGATGTTCATTACACTCAGGTATACAGCAAGCTCACCTGTGCCATTGTATTGCAGGTCATCGACTCAGGCAATTCAAATGCGGAAGTTCAGATGAGCGAGATAGATGTCTGTGAGCAGATTGGTCGGGGTGGCTATGGTGCAGTCTACAAGGGATCCTGGCGGGGCGCCCAAGTGGCTGTCAAGTACATCATCTGTGATGTGGCAGATGCAGATGCCGTCAATCAGTCTCTGAGAGAAGTCGTGCTGTCCAAGAAGATGTCGCACCCCAATGTGGTTCAGACATATGGCTTCACAATGACTGCAAGGTCTGATTTAGAGTGTGACAGCCAGGTATGTCTCATCATAATTGTCCGCCAGATTTACATTGTGTGATCCTTGTGCTCTGCAACCTTGCCATGATGTACTACCTGCTTTGCAAATTGCTTGACCACAGGCCAGTCCATCACGCCTTTCACCTCTCCAGGCTCTGACAAGAAGTTTCTGCTGCTCAGGCATGTACTGCTATCCTGATCTTATGAATCGCATCTGGTATCACTCAGAAGCACGCAGCTCTCCAGAAGATACACTGGCTACAGAGAGCAATTGCAAAATGTGCGACAATGCATGCAGGCTGCAAATCCTGAATTGGAGCTGCTAGAGAAGATGTTGTCCAGGGGCAGCACTGCAGCCATCCCTGTGGCTGCCAATTGCACACCCGAGGCCATCACATCTCCGCCTGCCAAGCCGTTCAGGTCCGTGCATCATTACTCTGCGTCTGCTCAGCAATGTTGCATTTCTTATCCGCGCCCTCAGCAGTTTGCGCATTCACACGGGCATCCTGCTGCCAGCTCCTTGTGTGTCGCAAGCATAGTGGCCTGATGATCACCATTTCGAGACCTCAATTTCTGCTGCTCCTGCTCAAGTCTATTGGCCTCCGTTAGGATACCAAGCAAAACGCACGCCGAGCAAACAAAGTATCTGCAGGCACAGGAGCGCGCCATTGCTAGATGTCCGCGAGCAGCTTGCCAGCAAGGCGAGCAACAAGCCAAAGCGCAGTTGGTGTTCACCATTTCGGCGGTCGTCATTTGCTCCAGATTTGCCCATCGTCACAAGTCTTGAGATCAGGGTAGGTCCAGCACAGCTGGCTTTCTAAGATAAATGTTTAAGGAAATCTCATTTCGTTCATGTCTGAAAGCCATGAGCAAGCTTGTCTGATGGAATTACCCAGCATGGGGTTGTACCTCTTGCACAAAATCACCAAGAGGCAAAAGCCCTTGTAGTGCAGCAGTCTGAGAAAATCTATCCAGCGCCTGGCGTGGCGAGCAGTGACTCGACTGATGCATTGACCGACATTAAAAATTGAAGGAGATGTATTCTGTGACTCATGAGGTGCAGAGTGAAGGCCCATGAACAAAGGCCCATGAGCAAACCCGCCTGGGGCGATCTGAAGCAAGGCTTATCTCATACTCCACATGTGTGCTAATTGAGGTCATTCTGCGCTGACCTGCTTGATGCGGAAAGCCTTGGAACGATAGGCTTCCCATCAGACTACCAGCCGGTAGTCCACCAACTCTCTACCCCACCTGCAGGTCATATCTGACTGACTGGCCTGTAAATGTGCAGTGTAGGTGAGGGCCTGCACTCAGGTTCATGTGTAGTGCGTGATCCCTGTTTGTGCTCTCTTACTGCAGGCTGCCATGGCCAAACCACAGACACAGCCGCTTGCGTCCCTGCCTGTGCCCAAAGCGCGCACACAGATGCCTTCAAGCCCATTCTCAGCTGTGGCATTGCTCAAGACCACGTCGGGTTGGACATTTGACCCTCTCCTGCTGATGGCCGCTGGCTGACCAAGCCATTGCTTAACACAGAAAGATCGCGCATCAGAGAGATGCCTCATACTTGACAAGATACATTCAATGTCGACAAGAAGGAATAGCTTTTCATCACTTCGTGGTTGAACACACCATCCTAGGAGCATTCGCTGGCGGCATGCACAAGGTCATGTATATATGCAGCGTCCTTAAAGATTTTGCTGAGACTCTCGCCAACGCACCTCTGACTGCGGCTCCTGTCTTGTTGGAAAGTAAAAGGAGGTACCACAGATGTTTGCGACTTTCCCAACTTCAAAATGAATTAGAGCATAAAGTCTTGCCTGTGCTCAGCCTTGCTGTGTACACCCAGAGCGGTTGCCAATCAAGCATGCATCTGCATCAGCGTGCACCAGAACTTCAACTACAAAGCATGAAGTTGGGCTCAGAAACCTTACAATGCGCTAGTCCCCGCAGCGCTGGCGTGACGATTTCTGAAGACTGTGTTCTGAGTGCAGAGGCTGAGCCCAATGCTCAGGGCCCAGTCCAGCCCTCACCACAGCCTGTTGCAAGCCGGCCGCATAGCTTCTCTGCATCAGAGGCAAGCTTCTGTCAAATTTTCTTGTATGCACAGCGCCTCAGCAATCCCAACGCTCCTCATTCATTGCTGTCTGAGGATTGAAGACCTGTAGCATGTTTCGAATCACTCACACCATCCATCATGGCTTGGCATTTGATGGTCATGTGCCTGAGACTGCCTTGACTGATTGCATGAATCTCGCCTTGGAAGATTCAATGCCTGGTTCAGGCCAGCATACAGTCCTAAGGCCAGCACCATCTCAGAGCTTCCTGCAGTAATCTGCATTGCAGCATGACCCCTCATCTCCGCCATCTGGTGTGAGATGCTTAATGTGCTGCAGATTGTCAGCGCACCTCTGATTGGTCCAGAAGGTTCTCTTTCTCCGGAAGGAGGCCTTTCGCCAGACCCCAGTCAGCTGCAAACGCCTGCCAGAACTCTTGCCCGGGCCTCAGATAGCTTTGACACTGTCAATGTCGACGAGTCCCTCTTTGATGGCACCTTTCCGACGCCAGCAAACGATCCCAGTCTAGTGCGACCATCCCGTCTGGGATCTCTGGGATCCCTGCGACCCCCCAGTGCCAGGAGGCGCGCGTTCAGACAGCTAGTCATGGGATCCATCCAAGGCTCAGATGCTGGTCCATCGCTCCTGGCGTCCTTTCCAGAGGTCCCTCCTCCTCTGCTGATCAGCTGTTTGACTTGATGAAACATGCCATATTGCTGCATCAGCTGGTATGTCTCGCATGAAATTACAGTCTTCAAACTGCTCGCTTGACCCTGAGGCATAGAACAGTACAGGCGCAGCTCACATCGCAGGTGACAAACATTGCGCTGCTTGCTCGAGCTTCTTGGCGGATCTGATGCTTGCGCTTCTGAGCTGCGAACCCCTTTGCCTCTGCAATGCTTCTGCAATAACATGCACCTGGCAGGGAGCATTGAATTCGCATCTGCGCGGTTGCGACATGGTCCATAAAGCCTTTTGTGGTTGCAGAGCCCAGCATCCACAGCGGCATCGCCTCTTGCAGCTGAAGCTCTCAGCGTTGAAACTCCTGCGCCCGCCATTTCAGATCCCCGTGCTCCACTCTTCCCAGTGAGTTGCCTCAATTTTCCACCGTGAACATGCAGATTTGCACAGGACCTGCACCAGCACCCAATCATCGCAGATGTCATGATCAAATGGGAAGCATGGCTTCCAATCCTTGGACAGGTCCTGATGCTCACCACCATTTTCATTTAACAGTCTGGCTTGCCGGCATCTTCAGATGCCAGCAATTTCTCCTCCAATCACCTGCCTGAGACCAGTCTGCATGTTTGATGCAGGCAGCTCGCCGCAGTCGCGGTCACAGTCGCAGAAGCTCAATGGAGAGCACCGCGCACTCTCAGCCTAATCTGGCAGAGTGTGCAAGTGAAGCTGACGGTCTTCTTGAGGCCCAGCCTGGCGCGATATCTCCCCTCCCAAAGCTGCGTTGGAGTCTGGAGGCCACGCCAAATAGCCCACTGCAGGGGTAAGCCCATACAATCACAGCCTCCAAGAATTGCTCCGCTAATGCTGGACTGGAAGACAAGATGACATCTGTCTTGAATGGCTAAAAACCTGCCATCGTCTGGTGCCCTGAAGCAATCGTTTTGCTTCATGGCGATCTGTTTGCACGTCTGGCTCACGCAGGAGTTCTTGAATTCATTTCACTTCTTCTCTTTTGTTGTTGTTGCTGTGAGTGGTGACAAGCATATTTGACAACCACATTTGACACATTGTAATGTATTGCATTGATATCGATTGATTCCTGGACAATTCACATTCATCACCCTTGAGGATTTCAAAGCGCTTTGGCTGCTTTTCTGGCCTCGCAAAGCGGAAGAGCCAGTCAATCATGATCCTTCTGCCAGCTGCTGTTATCTGCAGCCAGACAAGCTGCCACACCATGCCTGTTCCTGTATCTGCCATTTCCATTCAGCTACACCAGCAGATGATGGGGCCCAATACATGCAGTGCTGCACTCCCTCCATGGGCATTCAGGAGATGGGCCATCTCATCGATGATCCATCTCATCGCTGATATGTCTGAAGGGCACACTTTGCTGGGTGCAGATCTCAGCACGATGGCGATGAGGCCACAGAGACAGGCCTGGCCTGCTCCTACGCCTCTTTCAATTCAGAAGAGGGTTTTGGCTGCCCGTGACCCAGCAGCCTCGCGATCAGCCAAGTGAAGCCAAGGAAGAGGTCGCCAACCTGGAGGTGGCTTCTGCTTTACTCCTCCAGACGCATCCAAAGCTTGTTGTTCAGGATATCTGCCGTGGCCTCAACCCCAGCAGCTTTTCATGCTTTCTGCTGATGCGTCGGCAGCTTCATGGGGAGGACACACAGTATGAATGTGTTCTGCGATGAGCTGCCATGAAAGGACAGCTCAGCGGTTGCTTGCTGACAGAAAGCTTGACTTGCCAGATTTTGTTGGCAATTTCAGCAGAGGGAATGCTGTATGAATGTAGTCCCCAATGGGTTGCCATCAAAGGGCTCCACCATCAACACCTTGACTTCCCAGATGCTGATTACACATCCGACAGGCTCTGAGCAATTCTTGCACTCGCAGGACTCTCAAGCTTTCATGGTCGTCATCATGGAGTTTTGTGACTTGGGCAGCCTCCTGCGGCCATCAGTAAGAAGGCTTTCCGGCCGCATGGCAAGTGGAGCTACGCCACGACCTATGTAGGGCATCTGCCATGCTCCTTCAAGCTTGACATCCTTTTCATCTTCCAGTCTGTCTGCAATATCAGGGAATCCTTTTGGCAACACATAAACAGAGCTCTGCATTTGTAAAAATCCGAGGGTTTCACATGGCTGGTGTGCATGATCGCGCAGCCCAGCAATTAGCAGAGCCGGTTGCCCATATGCCTTCAGCTCCTCACAATGACTTGACAACTTTCTGCGATCATGGCAACTGTGCAGCTGTGATGCTGGAATGTGTACATGTCGAGGCTGTGTGAAGGAACAACCATCCAATTTTGAGTGGTCAGTGGCTTGCCGTGCAGCGCGCTTGTCTCAGGACAGCTCAGGAGGTGGCAAAGGGCATGGAGTACATCCATGGATTCGACATCGTGCATGGCGACCTCAAACCAGGTAAGGCGACAGCTCGACCTTTCCTGTTTGCCTGTAAGCTCTGCTCGTTCTGCCTGGCACATGCACACAAGGATGTGTCTGACAACTTTAGCGCGTTCCATGCAGGCAATGTGCTTTTGAAGACACATCGCATTGACCGCCGCGGCTACATTGCCAAAGTCTCTGACTTTGGTGCGATCTTGGCTTACAGATGCATCAAAGTCAATGTCTTGATGGGTTCTGTACACTTGATGAAGATGACACAGCATGACCCTTGTGCCTGGCATCGCAAGTGTTTGGCATGAGAAGTCATGCTGGTAAGGCCTTACATATGAGATGCTTATACGGCTGTTGCTCTCTCGCATGAGCCCCTGAGTCTGGAGCAGCACCTGCCCATGCCGTTTGGTTCTTTGCTGTGCACGAATGGCCTACTCGTTGCAGGCAGACTATTTTTGAATGTGATTGGTTGATCGGATCAATCCAAGCATATTGTGATTGATGTGATGATGCTACTGACTAGGGAATCTGGTGTGCTACTAGGCCTCAGTCGGCCTTTGGTCGGGAAAGATGGGCTCGTGCAGGTTGGGAATGCTGTGGGCACCATCACTTACACTGCGCCAGAGACCTTCACAGAGAATGTGCTGCAGAAGCCGTCAGATGTCTACGCTTTTGGCATCTTGTGTGAGGCCTGCAGCCTCCTGCTTCTGTTTGCATCAATGCATGGAATGGTGCCCTTTGAGCTACAAAATTCGGCTCAGTCCGAGCACATACATGTCAGCTGCAGAAAGATATCTGCATTGTACAGGTTGCAGAGCTTCACAATCGCAGTTGCCCATGTTTGCAAATGTTGGCCCTGTAACAGTCCAATCATAGGATGGCTGCATCTTCTGTGCAATGGCTCGTCTGGGCATGCTTCCTTCATCAGTGTCCGGCACTCAGCATGCACCTGAACTGCCCTAGGATTGCGACGCCAATTGATGTCAAGCCTGGAGTTTAAGTGACGCAGGATGCAATGCAAACTTGTGCGGATGCAGTGTGGGAGATTTACTACTGCAAATCAGCATACGAGGGGTTGATGGACGTCCAAATCTGCCACATGGTCACTGAGGAAGGGCTGCGGCCAGAGTTTGATGAAACCTGCCCTCTGCCCTACCAGAACCTGGCTCAGCAGTGCTGGCATCAAAACCCAGCACAGAGGTGAGAGAGCAATTCATTGCAATCTCTGCTGCTGCTGCAGATTGCAGGTGCTGTGACTTCTCATGCATGGATCTGAAACTCAAGTGCAATGTCTGAATCCTGTCCCAGCTTATGCATAATGGCACTTCAAGTGCAAAGCTACAGCAAGGCGATGCCTAGGATAGACCTCAGCTGGGCATCAGAACAGCTGCTTCGGTTCAACAATCAGCATCAAGCAGGGCATGATCCTGAAACTGCTGCAGCCCGCAATGCTGCTGTTTGCATTGTCATGGATGCTTGTAAGGCTCACAGCGTTCAGCTGGTTCAGGCAAGGTTCCGTGCAAGATGCTAGTTCTGATGTGCAGACCGAGCTTCAAGGAACTGGTGGTGACGCTGACTGACATAGAGGGCGAGTTTCGGCGGGAGTGCCACCGGCAGCGCTCTATGGCGGGATCTGCTGGTCCCTCTGGAGCCAGCACGCCCATGCCTCAGTCTCGGCAGGCTTCAGGCATCACCCCGACCGGAGCACTATCCATGTTGGGCCATGCCAATTCTGCACTCCGACCCATGGCCCTGAGCCGCCTCGCAAGCAGGCCTTCCCTACCAGACCGGCTCTAGCAACCCCTTGATCTCGCCCAAGTCTGATTCTTGTCCCTGGTTCATCATTCAAGCAGCTGCCAGCCCCGTAGACCCGTCGGTCTGCTGCATGCAATAGCTCGCTGGCAGGGCATGCATGCCGACGGAAAATTCGGCATCCCCCTCTCCACCCAATTCCCCCACCCGCCCTGTTTACCCATAGTGAGGGGGTTCCTGGTCCATTAGCCATTTGCTGCTGCATTGCAGTCTGATGTCTGATGTCTTCTGTATCTGGAATTTGTATCGTTTCCACATGGCCAGGGCATATTCAGTTGGAAAATGAAAAAATGCCAGGGTATGGCTGCATAGAGGCAGTAATGGCTGGCTGCTGATGGCAGCGGTGCAGAGTGGTGTTGCGTTTGCTTGCGCTGGAGCCTTTGCTCAGTCCTCCTTGTCCGCTGATTAGTTCTGCGATATGCCCGAGTCAGCTCAATGCACAGGCATGGGATGTCAAGCTAGCATTGACACAGGCGTTCATGTTTTTGAATTGGTTGATATCTTGATTATACTGTTGGGAAGTGGTCATGTGCCAATTTTGCTGAGTGTTCAGCATTCCCACATCCCATTCTTGTCCTCGTCCTTGTCTTGCGGTTTTGCCAAGACACAGAGTCGTGCGCGCATCTTGCTGGACTTGCATGCTTTATTTTTTGAGAAGATGACATTGTGGACCTGGATGTCCAATTTGCAAGCCTCCTCGCATGCGTCTGGTCCACTTTGAGACACCAGTCATCAGATTGACCATGGATGGCCTCGTGTCAGGACTGACTTTCTCTGCCCAGGGCATGATGCTCAGTTGCTTGAAATGGAGAAGAGTCAGAGCAATGCAAGGTCTTTGGCATGATTGCCTACTCAAGCTGCTTGAGTCAAGCATACACATTGGGACATTTGAAGTGCTGATTTTGCAGAAGCTCGTTGAGCTGAGGACACTGAGGTCGGATTGCAATGTTCTGCCTTTGATTTAGATATGGCATCAACAGGGCTCATCCTGGTCCTGCCATGTACCATATGCGCACACTCTGAAGACTATGCCAGAAAAAGGTATATATTATACTTAAGACTACAGCCTAGACTACAGACATCCACTAATTATTAAATTAGACTGTAAACAGCAAGACTACAAAATATCGTTCAATATGCGATGATATCAGAGCAATATCATCGTTTCTACACCAATATTGGCATCTGCTAATTATTTTCCTTAAGACTATCAACCCTTGTCCGCAGGGCATTTCTCAATAATTTTCTAATCCGCAGGCCATTAATTATTTATTTATAGTCTTAAGAGTGTGCGCGTACGGTATGCAGATTGTCTTGCTGATCTCAGATGAGATGGAATGCAAATTCCTTGATGATGCAAATGTAAATGTGTGAGGCTGCTTATCACCACAAGTGAAAGGTCTTGGGACCACACAGCACATATCAGCCAGATCGTCCAGAGAGATAATCTGCTCACGGCCATGCCCCAGCAATTGAGTTGCAACTCAAAATGCATTGGCACTTTGGCATGTGATGTTTGCAACATCAGCCGCGCTCGGAAGACTTGCCTGGCCTGTCAATGGAAAAGATACTGCCCCCGGTAGCACAATATACAGATGGGAGATTGCGCTCAAGCCTCCCGCCTTCAGCATCTTGAGTATGTGCATGGCAGTGAAGTTAACATGCATCTATGGTCGGACGAGACATCAGGTGTCTGAAGCTGGCGTCCTGGCAGGCACCTGGAACTGTCCATGGATAATGGCAAAGATGGTATATGCTGTCACATGGCATCAGATACCGGAAGTTGCCATGCAATATTTGACAGACTGTGTTTCCTACAGCTCAATTTTTAATCACTTCACATGCCTAGTGACCACCTATTGTCAGGAAGTGCAGGGATATCCCACCTGGGCTGTTAGCTTCTCCAGCGTCATCCCAAAGGCCTCATGTCTCCTCTTCTGGCTGACACGTCTTCAGTCACTCGGCAAATGAGCACATGACAGAGTGAGCACAGATGGAAGGATATGATGGCTGTTCACATCAGACAGACCCGCAGATGGCATTTTAGGATTGCATGGCATAGCTCGCATCATGACCAGAGGCTGATGGATTCCTATCGCAAGATATTGATGCAACGAGATGAACACATGCCACACAGCAGGTGGCACATGGGGCCGGAAGTGTTCCAACTGGCTATGGGTCCCAAAAGCTGGCAATAAACAGAAAGTTGTTGACCTGAACAAACCTGATCAAAAGTACCCTCGACAAGCTCCTGAGACCTTTGCACACTGCAGCAGTGGCGCCCTTCAAAGCATACGCCCCAGCAGGTGCGTATGGCGGGCAGCAATATGAATTCTATCCCTGACATCTTCCTGGGGGAC
>CAWUCP010000154.1:0-19554 GCA_963920765.1 Ulota crispa
GGAAAACTCACAAGAATTACTTTGCTTGAGGCAATATACCATACATAGCTGGAGAAAACCAAATGGATACTGGATTGCAGTAGAAAATCATGTAGCTAGAAGCAGGTGGAACTGTTTAGACGATAGGTATTGCTTTCAAGAAACTAGAAACAAGAGCCACTGTCACCTTGCACACAGAGATATAATGGCGAAACTGTTACAGTCAATAAGAGACAAAGATGCAACAATGGTGGAAACTCCTCCTTTGAGGGAGTTGGCGAATAGCCTCCCAAATCTAGTCAATGCAAGTTGGGCGTCAACAAACTGCCCAGGGACCACGTCAATAGGAAAACAACCGAGTGCAGATGCACAAGCACTGGCGCCAGATGGGCCAATCAACAAGGAAGGAAGCAGAGAAGTGGATCCAAAGGACCTTGAAGCTGCAACTGGAGAAGCAAAGGACTAGAAGGAGCCAGCATCAGACCCCAGTAAACCTAAGGAGGCAAGACAGAAGTCCTCTGTGGATCTCAAGAAGAAACTCTTCATGCATATATCTACACCAAAAATGCAGTCAATGAGAAGCAAAAGAGCTACTCTGTTCAAACAGCTTGTGCTTGGTCGCATACCAGGTACCCCTCCCGGACACCCCGACCTTGTCCATTTTTTGAAATCGCAGGTTAAAGACTCCTTCTTGTCAGTCTAGATGATGGCAAGGGGGTTTTTTAAAATCAAATTCTCTGATGCTCAAGGAGCAGAAAGGTGTATAGAAATGGGCAATTTAAAGTGGGGCAGCCGGTCCATTGACCTACACAAATGGAAAGATGGGTTCTCCACAAAAAACCTGCTACCAGAGATTCTAGCGGATACACTAGTGAGGGTCATATTCCTCAAATTGGATCCCATGTTACAAGATGAAGATGGATACCAAGCACTTGGGAACATGCTAGAGGAGGTTCAGTCGGTAGAAAGTACCTTTGCAGTGAGTAAGAGACCTTTGAGCCCCTCTTCATTGTGGTGATGGACTCACTCGGATACATGTTGAGTAATCCAAGATACTAGGTACAAGGGTTTAGGCTACCAAACGGGGAGGAGCTAGTAGATGCGTCGTACGTAGACAACATTGCATTTTACCTTAGAGGCAATCCAAAGAACCTTGCACGAGCTCATGGAGTGCTAGGCACCTATTGTGCGGCCTCTGGAGCAAAAGCAAATTGGAACAAGGCATACGCCATCTAGGCGTCTGCCAATCCTAAGAATTTCACTTGGGGAGAGGACTTTGGACTAAAATGGGCAGCAGAGGGCCAAGGTGTGAGATACCTAGGGCCACAAGTAGGCTTTCACCTCAGCAGTGAAGCAAACACAACGCCATTGATGACGTTGCTAAAGAAGAAACTCAGGAGTTGGGCCAACAAAAGCATCTCCTTGGCAAGCAGGGTTGTCGTGTGTAACCAGGTGCTACTTGCAATGTGTTGGTACACACCTGCATGTTGTGGCCTAAATCTGAAGATCTGCAAGGAGATTCAAAAATTGATGAGAACTTACGTTTGGGTAGGACGGAGCAAAGGAGCTAGCTTTGCAAAAGTCAGTTGAGACACGTGCTTGCTACCACTAGCAGAAGGAGGCCTAAAAATCATCAACCCCTTTGCTCAAACGCAAGTTCTCTTAGCTAAACTTGTGACAAGAGGCTTATCACCAGGAGGCAAACCCTAGAAAATACTGCTACAATACAAAATCAATGAGGGACAATCGTGACGGGACGCAAAATGATTGGCATCCCCCAATTGGTTATTCTTCAGCAAAAGGTTGAAGAAAAACAATTTTTCACCGCTCATGGGAGCTTGTCTGAGAGCATTCTTGGCAATCAAGGGCAGCCTTGAGCAGATTGAACCATCAAGGAGTGAAATGATCCTGAGACAGCCTCCTTGTGGTAATCCCATATTGCTAGAAGCAGACAATACACCTGTCAAATAGGGCAAGAAAACAAGTATGCATCTTTGGGCTAAAGCAAGATTCCTCTAGGTGAGGGATCTTTAGAATGCAAAGAGAAAAGACTAGCTCTCATTGACAAAGTTGAAAGGCAAGGTAAAATGCCGCAAGATTAGAAGAGTATCCATTTGCAGCATTGCAGAAAGTAGGGTAAAATTTATTAGCCATATCCCCTGGGACCCCCAATCAAGAAGAGAGACGGTGAGAAAAGGGGACTGGCTCATGGAAGCGGACAAGAATAGCATCTACTTAGTCAAGGACTCCACTATAGAATAACCGATGGTGAGCAAATTTGCCCGAACTAAGGCACGCGAGCTGCTAAGGCAGGAGGAGGCTGATGCATAGGAGACAGCCCTCAAGCTTGAGACCTTTATTAAGATTTGGGTGATCCTATGGAGTGCCAAGGAGCAACAATTCTCCCACTACAACCCTCACAAGGAGCCCATAGGAAACAACAGCATTTGGATGTACTCCGGTGCAACGCTAGAGTCAATGACGTGGGACCCTGGAGAATGGCAATGGAAGGAGATTAGAGCGCTACCTACAGCCCCATTCTTCTCATACGCATCCAAACGTGGGTACAAGAGCCAAATCTGCGGATTGGGACAAGTATCCTAGTGCATTAAGGACCTCACAAAACCCCACATCTCAAAGAGGATATAGAACCTGCATGCCTTGATATGGCATAACTTGAGGCCAAGGAAGGTTGCCACTTTCCTTTGGCTTGCCCTTAACAATGGCCTAGCCACAGGCACGTGGCTGAGCCAAGGGTCTTTCCCAGCTAGGGTGGACTATGCTTTTTGCTTGCAGATGCCGGGGTCTTGGGACCACTTGGTCTAGGAATGTTCATTTGCAAGGGAGATCTGGAGGTAGTTTAATTAGTTAGCAGCCACCAACAACGGACCCATCATCAACTCATTGGAATCAGCGCTACAAGGCAACCAAGACGTACAGTATACGGGCACCGGACTAAACTATGTGTTCTGCAAGCAGGCGTGGGATCTCCTTAGGTTGTTTATCCTTTGGCAAATTTGATGTAGCAAATGCAAGAAGCTACACTCCGACACAACCGTTAGTGGAGAAGCAGTGCTGCAAATAGAGTAGGTGGCAACACTATACGCAAGAGCAGCACTATGGAAAACCATACATGAGGCTGTGAAGGAGAGAGAAGCCTACATATCTATTGAGGAGGCTTTCCATCTAAAGTAGTCACCTCTCTTTTGTACTCAAGGGAATGGAGTATACTATTACACCATCCCTTGTTTCATTTTGCAATTTATTTATTGAGCCGCCAAATGGCTGTACTAAGGACACAACCCCTCCTAGCCCTCAGGCCTTTACAATGGGATATCCCGGTGTTTATTTAATGGCATTTAGGAGTTAATGGAGCATAGGGATTCATGAACGTGTTTAGTTTTGTAGGAATATTTTGGGAATTAAATGACCCAATGTTGGTTATCACCCACTTCTAGCCAGTTCTTGTAGCCAAGGCTTGCATGTACAAATTCCTTTGGAGTTGCAAATTTGGAGTGAATTTTCACAGATACTCTGACCTTAGGTCGCTCCAATTGTCTTTGCAGGGTATCTAATGGATGGCTTGCCCATCCATTGGACGGTTTCCATATCCATTCCCCGGATGGCCTCAATGGCGGATTGTCTATCGCCTTGTTGGCGTGCCAAAGACCCTAGACGGCCTGCCCATTGCTTGGACAGCCCCCCATTGCATTGTTTACTTGCCCGTTGCCAAGACGGCCTGCCTATCAACAAAAAAGTCCGCCCATCTCCAGAGGATGGACTGCCCGTCCCTTCAATAGACTGCTTGTCCACATGAATTACCTTCTTATATATCACTTTTGGTTTCATTTGCACAAGTCTCTCCTGCTCTGACAATGCTTCCTTGTCCTGGATTGACTTTGATCGTTGCTTGGGAGCGCGGGTGCTTAGGTAGGGACTCAAATGAAAGAGGTGGAGGGGGAGGTTTTGCAAAATTTGCAATCTTTAAACCCTAAATCTTTTGTTTCTTATACTTCAATTATATTTCAATGGCCAGAGAAGATTTTTCAAAAGAGAAGGTGGATGCCTGGGTCACAGGCATCAAGGATCTAGTTGTACAAATATCCCCAAAATTAATAGATTGCGTGTTGGAAGGTGTGGCGGCTGTACTAGATGAGGCCAACATTCATGATATTGGGGAATCTTTGAAAGGGAAGAAACAAAAGCAACAAAAACGGCACAGAACTTCTTATTGAAAACATAGGGAAGATAGAAGAGCAAAGGCACACATGGTATACTCAAATGTATAAGATACAAATGGAAAAGATGAGAGGGTTCTCAAACCTTCTCATCTATATACTCTCCCAACTACTCTCCCTTTACCAAACCATATGGAATAACCACACTCATGGGCTGATCCTCTCTATGAGGTGCCTCCTACCACGTGTTCTCTCTCCAATGCTAAGTACCCCACCTAGCATATCTCCTTTGGCCTAGAGCAAAATCCTAATGCTCTATTCCAACATTTCAACACTTCCGCTTTGCGATTGGCCAAAGTCTCCAATGCCCATGGCTCTCGTCAAACGCTCATGTCTATCTCTTGCCAACGCCTTTGTCATCACATCCGCCAACATGTCTTCAGTTGGGCAATACTCCAATGTGATGCTTTCCTTCTCCACTTTCTCCCTCACAAAATGGTATTACACCTCGATGTATTTAGTCCTCGCATGATGCACCGGGTTTTTGGCAAGAGCTATGGCACCTTGATTGTTACACATGATCAACATGCCCTCCATGTCCTCACACCCCACATCCTCCAAGAGCTGCTTTAGCCATATCGCCTCTCTTGTACAATGGCTCGCCGCCATGTATTCTGCCTCCGTTGTAGATAAAGCTAATGTGCATTGTTTCATGCTGTTCTATGACACCATGCCCTCTCCAAGGCTAAATGTGTAACTCGTAGTGGACTTCCTGTCATTGGCATCGCCAGCCCAATCTGCATCACAGTACTCCATCAAGCGTATGTGTCCTCCTCCCAATTTCAACTTCACATGAAAGGTGTCCTTGAGGTATCTCATGATCCTTTTCACCGTCATCCAATGATTCTATCCCGGCCTTGCCATATGCTGGCTCACCATGCTAATGGCAAAGGCCAAATCAGCTCTTGTAGCCACCATAGCATACATCAATGATCCAACCGCTGATTTGTATGGCACATTCATCATTCTCAAAGCATCCGCATCATACTTCTCCATGTTAAGCTTCACCAACTTCACTTTGGTGTCCAATGGAATGCCAATGGGTTTGCAATCCTCTATGCCAAATCGCTTCAGCACATCCTCCACATACTTGGCTTGACTCATGGTGATGGTCATCGCACCTCAATCTCTTGCAAACTCCACTCCAAGACAATAGTGCAACTCTCCTAAGTCCGTCATCTTGTACTCCGCCTCCAATTTGGCCTTCAATGCATCTATGGTCTCCACATTGCTAGAGAGAATGATCAAGTAATCAACATGCACAAGCACAAGCATCACATGAGCTTCCACTTGTACAAAATACAAGCTATAGTCAGCCACACTCCTATGAAAGCCAAAATCCAAAAGACTTACATCAATCTTTTGGTACCATGCTTTCGATGCTTGCTTTAGTCCATACAAAGACTTTGTGAGCTTGCAAACTAGGTGTTCATGACCACATTACACAAACCTCTTGAGTTGCTCCATATAGATGTCCTCCTCCAAGTTGCCATTGAGGAAGACCATCTTTAGATCCATTTGATGCATCTCCAAATCCAACGAAGCTCTAAAAGCTACAATGCACCATATGGTGGTAAACTTGGCCACGAGAGCAAAAGTCTTGTTAAAGTCCATTCCTTGGACTTGAGAAAATCCTCTTGTCACCAACCTTGCCTTGTGATGCACAATCTCTCATGTGGCATCTCTCTTGGTTTTGAACATTCACTTGCATCCCATCGCCTTGCGAGATAGAGAAAGGGTAGTCAACTCCCACGTTCCGTTGGCATGGAAAGAGTAGTACTCCTCCTCTATGGCTGCCTTCCACTTGCTTGCATCCCAAGACCCCAAGGCCTCGTCAAGTGTGGTCGGGTCATAAACAAGGGCTACATTTGCATGATCCGAATTGGAAGATGGTTGAGGAAAGATGTGGTTTTTCCACCACTTCCCCAAAGGCTTGCTTACCCTTGTGGACCGCCGCACGCCTCCCATGTTGGATACCTCCCACTTCAGCTCTTGGAGCAATGCCTTGTGCATTCTTCTTTTTTGTGACTTTTTTGGGCTAGAAGCCCTCATCACCTTGGCTTGCACTTGCATCCTCCATAAGGTCATTATCTCCATCCTTGAGGGGGTGGTGCTCATCGTCTCCATCATCATCATCATCATCATCATCATCATCATCATCATCATCATCATCATCATCATCATCATCATCATCATCATCATCATCATCATCATCATCATCATCATCATCATCATCATCATCATCATCATCATCATCATCATCATCATCATCATCATCATCATCATCATCATCATCATCATCATCATCATCATCATCATCATCATCATCATCATCATCATCATCATCATCATCATCATCATCATCATCATCATCATCATCATCATCATCATCATCATCATCATCATCCGAGGGCGTTGGAGGTGTGTCCACAACAAGGTCACCACTACTCCTACTTGGACCCAACTCCAACTCTCCTTGCAACTCTCCATGCTTACAAAAGGTCACATCACAACATCGGATGATCTTTTTGGACTCTAAGCAAATCAACTTATATGCTTTGGAGCCCTCATAATATCCCAAAAACAAACACCTTACGACTTTTGCATCAAATTTGGTTCTTGATGCATCCGGAATTTTGGCATATGCAACACACCCAAACACCATGATATATGCCACCAAAGGCCTCCTCCTACTCCAAGCCTCTTGTGGAGTCTTGCCATGTACCGCACTAGTGAGGCATTGATTGCGAATATACACCGCGTTGCTCACGGCCTCGGCCCAATACTCTAACCCAAGCTTTTGGCCATAGATCATGCTCCTAGCTATCTCCACAATGGTACAATTGGCCCTCTTGGCCACTCCATTTTACTGCGGTGTATGTGGAGTTGAAGTTTGGTGCACAATACCTTGGGCCTTCAAGTAGGTCTCAAATTGGTTGGAAATGTATTCCCCGTCGTTGTCGGACCGCAATACCTTAATGGAACACTTCGCCTCCTTCTTGACCAATGCTATGAACACCTAGAATCGCTCAAAACACTCGCTCTTGGCCTTGAAAAAGTACATCCACACCTTTCTTCAAAAATTGTCAATGAAGGTTAAGAAATACCTTGCTCCACCCAATGACGTGGTCTTCATGGGGCCACATACATCTGAATGCACAATGTCCAAGACCTTGGTGGCACGTGTGGCACCATCCTTTGGAAAGGAGTGTTGTTGTTGCTTGCCCTCAATGCAACCTTCACAAGTATTAGGCAAGTCATCACCATGGGATTTGGGAAGGTCAAGGCCACTCACTAATCTAGGAAGAGCCCTCAAGCTTTGCACATTCAAGTGCCCCATGCGTCAATGCCACAAAATCAGCCCATCCATGGTAGAAGTGGCAACTTGAGCACTCTCTCCTCCATGCACAACCTTGCACCGCAAAATGTTTAAGTTGCCCTCACGTGATGCCATGGCTTGAGTGTCTCCATCGGGAGACCTCACAATGCACCCAAAGCTTCAAAATTGCACATTGAATCCTCCCTCTACTATCTTGCTCACCAAAAGGAGGTTGTTTTGTAACTTGGGCACATACAACACATTTTTGAACCGAATGCGCTTGGTGCATAAATCCACAGATCCTCCAGAATGACTGGTTATACCACTTAACGGCGGATAGACCGTCCATCCGGTACCAGCGCCCACTTCTACCAAAGCAGAACTTAAGAGAAGTAACAGTGACGGTGGTAACAACCAAAAACTAATGTTATTTAATCGTGGAAATGCCATATCAGGTGCACCTATAAGAATCGGGACGAACCAATTACCAAATCCACCTATCATTGCAGGCATAACCATAAAAAAAATCATTAAAAAAGCGTGAGCTGTTATTAACACATTATAAAGTTGATGATTTCCGCCAAGAATTTGATTGCCAGGCTGTGCTAATTCCATACGAATTAGTACTGAGAAGCATGTACCCATGACTCCGGCAATGGCACCAAAAATGCAATAGAGAGTCCCTATATCTTTGTGGTTCGTGGAAAACAGCCATCTTTGTGCAAAATTGTTCATTTCAGAACTCCATCTTTCAATAATACCATGCTTTGTTGAACTAGTTTTGACTGATGTTTTCGCAATTTAGAAAAGCGAAATTCGTCACAAACTGTTTCGCGAAAACAGGTGACTATCTTCTCTTGTAAACTGCTGCGAGACTGCTCTTGAATAGCTAACAGTGTTTTCAACTTTTGCTCTACTTGTTGGCATAACACAGCTTGCACTGTCTGTTTGCACTTAGGTGCGCAGCGCGTAAGCAGATCATTTATACAAGATTCTCCAATCATTTGCGTACTTGAACGCAAACTTATACTACGTAATTCATGCTGTTTCTTCAACTCGGACAACAGAGCTTCTTGAGAACTCATCAATTGCTGTAATTCTGAAAGAAGAGCTTTGCTTCGCGCATCAGAAGTAGCTTTTAGAGTTTCACCAAAGGTTTTTTGACTAAATATAACAAAACCTACAAAACTTAAAGCTACAATAATTTCTTCATTATAAATTAAGATTTGTTTTGAACTTAAAACACTAAAAATTAAAATAGCAAATATAATAAATTTACGCATTCGTATTTTTCTTTTTTCTTGGTCCGTTCTTGATATTTACTAGGGTGTTCCTTTGTCCGCGTAAAACATAGATTTTGTTAAGAGCTGCGGTTTGACGTGACGCTAAAGAAGTTATATGATAAGTAGAGGGACTCATAATTGAAAGTGCGTTTTTTTTTATTACTTGTGAGACACTAATTTCTCCCAAGGAACATACATAAGATTTATTCAGTCGTTTTAATTGATTAGCATTTAAGCTTTTTACCATTTCGTTACACCACTTGGATGCTCCAGATACACCTGAGTACAGATAGGATATACTGGTATCAAAGCATTCTTTGAAAACAACATCCTGTTCAACACTGTAATCGCTCGGCTCTGTGCCTACATTTTGATGCGAAATCAGCTGTTTTCGTAATTTGAGAATGCGACTTATTTTGGGTAATCCATCATTATATAATAATACATAAAAGGCCATATAAAAAACACATAACCAAACAAATTGCGTTAAATAGGTAAATTGATCTAGTTGAGGCATTTTTTTTACTTTTTCTTTGCTGATTCAAATACTTTTATTGAATCACGAGAGAAGAAAACAAGTTTTCTTCTTTGAGCCCTTAATGTTAAAGCTCTTTAAGCAAAACCTGCCAAACGGGCCGCAGATTTTCATGAGAAATTGAAGAAGGAAAAATTGGTGAAAAAACTAGAATCATGATTAAAATATATATATATATATTTTGTTATTAGTATTCTACATAACACGAAGCGAACACCACGATTGTTTTGGAGTCTGGACGAAAAAAAATCTTTTTTAAGCTTATAGAATGATAAATAGATAGGTTAACTAAAAGCTACTAATATTTCCACTACTATCCATTCCATCATCGAGGTATCGAGTTTCCACATGGGTATATGGGGCAATGATAAATCGCTTGTAGTCACACTAATTGGTCATTTCCATGCCATCCTTTCTTCAAACCCAGTTCTTTAGTTGCTCTGCGTTAACACACCAACAAACTTTAATTCCTTGCCCGGCCTTGATCTCTGAGTCTAGATACGTTATTTGTGATGGATCGTTCCGTATTTTCATGCGTTTTCTCAGTGTGGGCTTGAGGCTTTGGGCCTAAGCGCTTTAAGCTTTGTTTGGTCTTTTGGGTCGTAAAGACCATAGGAATAAAACTCAAATTTTTCTTTTTTTTTTTTTCGGTCTTTTCATATTTATGAAAAAATGTGTTTTTTTTCGTGTTTTGCAAGTGTTTCCGCTTTGTGCCTAAACGCTTTACTTGTTTTTTACGCGGTTTTGCTGGCGAAGAATAATCTAGTTTGCCATCACCAATTTCTTTTACTACGATATTGCCAATTTTTGAGTTCATGTTCAAAATGGAGAAGATTCTCCATTGACTATGAAATACTTTTCGATTTCTGCGAAGACTCTTTGGAAGAAAAGCTATATGACCTGCGATTGCTACCGCATAACCTCCTTTGACTGAATTCAAAATAAACCCTTTGATCAAATTCCGGTCACTTCGCCAAATTTTAGTTAGTTCAGTCCAAACTAGTTTGCTTTTCCATTTTCTTTCTAGCGGTTTTGACAAAAGCATTTTTGGTTCACCAAACACTTCCACATCTTCAATTCCCAAAATAAACCTCGTTTGCTTAGTGATTGGCACTCTTTTCAGCTCATGTTGGAAACAAATTATTGGAGTTTTCAGCCCTGTATTCACCAATATAATGTTTTGTCGTAATTTTTTAACTGAACATTGTATAGCGCTTCCGCGTAATGGATTCAAACTAGAATTATATTGGGGAAATAGTTGAGTAAAGCTCATGTTGCTTTTTTTCTTTTTTTTAGTACTTATTTTTTAACCTGATTCATCTGCTTAGAGAGGCTTTCAGACCACGCTGCGCCCTCATACTCAGTTTCATGAGGAATGCAATTACATAGTAATTGCTAGAGAGTGGGGCGAAATTCGGGCTGCTATTGTTGTGTCCTTTTACAGAGCCGTACATGATAGTTTTGTGTCATACGGCTTTTTGCTCGAAGCCACGAAAAAAAAAGTATAGATTTTTTTATGTTGATATCATCCATTTTCTATCACCAGTTAGCCTATCTCGCAAAAAAAGAGTCCGATATCGTCGCCGCGTGAATACACACGCGGCTCTTAACGAATAAGGCCTAAGGGGCTGCGAAGACTGTGGCCTTTCATTCATTTTTTTTATATCGAAAATAGAAAAAAATGGCTAAGTAACATAAAGGTAATGTATTGGATTGCAAATCCTAGAAAGATGGTTCAAATCCGTCCTTAGCCTACTTGAAATTTTACCGTTTCTTTACAAGTACTGCACTTTCTTATTTAAGGAAGGTCAAAAACTTTGATCAACCTCTATACTTACCCGCCATCTGTAACACAGACAGTGCAGGCAACAACCAGCTAAGCGCCCGCGACCTTTTGGCAAGGCCTTCAAACTTTGAGGTTGCTTTTTCTCGAAGATAAGAAGCAAGATAAGTAAAATATATATATATTTTTTTTTTTGTGAAGCAGTCTCCGGAACGAAGCATGCTTTTGTTTAAAGCCACTGCAAGATCGACTTTCAGACCACTTTATTCTTTTAAGATCTGAACTCCTTAAAAATTCTTTAATAGAAAGCTTCACTCTATTGTGTTTAGAAGTGGATTTGAACCACTGACACAAGAATTTTCAGTCCTTTGCTCTAACCACCTGAGCTATCTAAACAGAAATAAAAAAAAGGAACTATGTACAATTCTAGTTTGTTGGTTATTCAAAAATTATTAAGTACAAATGCATATCTGGGCCATCGAATACCTACTTCTGATTTTCAAGGATATTTATACGGATTTAGAAATGAAATGGCTATTATTAATTTAGAAAAAACACTTATTTGTTTACGAAGGGCTTGTAATTTTATTGAATCTATTATTCGTGCAAAAGGCCATTTTTTAGTAGTAAATACCGATCCAGAATATAATAAAATAGTTCAACAAATGGCAAAAACAACCAATCAGAGCTATATCAATCATAAATGGATTGGAGGATTTTTGACCAATCGCAAACATATGAAAAATGTACAAAAACACTTTCAGAATTTCTCTGCGCATTCCAAATTTAAAGACGCCTCTATATCGTCGCCCTTCGATTTTTTTCCGCATTTTAGAAAGATGCAAAAATGTTTTGAAGGAATCATGACACACGATATTCCAGATTGTTTAGTAATAATAAATGCAAATAAAAATTCTATGGCTATACTTGAAGCCAATCAATTACAAATACCTATCGTATCTTTGGTGGATTCTAATATTTCAAACAGATTACAAAAATTAATAACTTATCCCATTCCAGTGAATGATGATTCTATACAGTTTGTATATCTATTTTGTAATTTGATTACGAAAACAGTCATTCTTTCACAAAGTGCTTGGCCGCTCTCGCGAAAATCCTTAAGTCGAGGCCGCAGGCCCTAGCTAAAAAAACAATCTCTAGATTGTTTTTTTCGGATTGAAAATGGAGAAAAAGAAGCTTGAAACTCTTTCTAAAACTTTTTTATCAACAGATTTTACTTAATTCATCTACACTAATAACGACTTTTTCTCTATTTCTGTCATATATCGTAGTCATGCCCTTAATGATAGGCTTTTCTAAAGACTTCTTATGTCATTTTCATTTAGGTCTAATTTGGATTTGTTTATCGTTTTCTTTTCTTCCCGAACGTTTTCTTCAGAATGATTTTGAAGATGGTACACTCGAATTGTATTGTTCAAGCGGCTATTGTTTGCAAAAAATATTACTTTCTAAATTGGTAGGTCATTGGGTTCTTCAAATAAGTGGTATTTTTGGTACTTTTCCAGTGGTACAACTTCTATACCAATTTGATCAACTCAAAATGAATTGGTTCACCCTTATTATAGGAAGTCTGATATTTACTCTTATGTGTGGTATTCATTCTTGTTTGGCTCTTGGAATAATATCTCATAGTTGGAACAGTTTGCAAAATCTTACCACTTTACCCACTCTATTACCCTTAATTATCTTTTGCGCTTCTACCGAAACAGAATGGTTTCATGTTCTTCTATTAATGGGATATTTACTTTTGTTTTTATTTCTTTATCCTATTTTGGTTTCAATTACTTTACAAAAGTTGATAAGCCAATAGGATTGATTGCCTTTGCGGGTATACCGGCTCACTCATCGTAAATATTGTGGAGCAAACAAAAAAAGAATATATATATATTCTTTTGAATATATATATTCTTTTCCTTCTGTATTTATTTTCTATACTAGACTCCTTCCTGTACACTGTCTAATTCTGGCAAAAGAAGAAAGCGGGGATTTGGTGAAGTTTGGGTAAGAAAACTATTTCTAGGTCGCCCAGATGCGAATGATCCAGCTTAGCAGAGCGCAAAGCTTCTTTTTTTTCGCATTATAGATATCTTAGGAAGGCCTATTAGTAAAGCGCTTCAAAGCGCAGCGCTCAGCGAAGAAAATTTGTTTCTTTGCTGGGCTGGCTTTTTTTCGGCAGATTTCCACAAAGCAAAGAGCAAATCAAGCAGAAAAAAAAGCTGTCGAATTTTCAATAATTAGCACGAAATGATCCATATTTTTTTTCTAGCTGGGCCATTGATGGATTATTATTTTATGATAAAACGTTAGAAAATCCCTATGTATTTCGAAATACTACGACCTTATTTGATCATGTTATGCTCTTTTCGCTATGCACGAATTCTCATTGGATTTTGTTGGTTCTTAGCAGCAATGGCTATTTACTTAAGTATTTGGGTAGCACCATCCGATTTTCAACAAGGTGAAAATTATCGCATTATCTATGTGCATGTTCCAGCCGCTTGGATGAGTTTACTTATTTATATCGCAATGGCTATCAGCAGTGTGTTATTCTTATTAACAAAACATCCGCTTTTTCAGTTATTTTCCAAAAGCGGCGCCAAAATAGGTGCTTTGTTTACATTGTTTACCCTATTAACCGGGGGTTTTTGGGGTAAACCTATGTGGGGTACCTTTTGGGTGTGGGACGCTCGTCTAACCTCTGTATTAATCTTGTTCTTTATTTATTTAGGTGTACTGCGTTTTCAACAGTTTTCCGTGGACGTCGCTTCTATTTTTATTTGTATAGGGTTAATAAATATACCAATAATTAAATTTTCTGTAAACTGGTGGAATACATTGCATCAACCTTCCAGCATTAGCCAATTTGGTACTTCAATACATATTTCTATGCTCATTCCAATCCTGTTAATCCTTACTAGCTTTCTTTGTTTAAGCGGGATTTTTTTTATTTTGGAAACACGTCAAATTATTTTATCTTTTTCTAGTTTTTCCGTAAAAAGTCAAATAAATCCGCAAAACAACAATAGAAAACAGGTTTCTTTTTATACAGACAATAGATCAAGCAAAAGCACCTAAGGAAAGGTGGACTTTTAGTATTGGTTTAAGCAAGTTGTTCAAGGCTTTGAGGGAAGCAAAGCAACGCTCTGCGTTAAAAAACGCAAAAAAATCTATTTTTTTTGCTAATTATAAGCAAAATTTACTGAAATGTATAATGAATTGGGCCATTATTTTTTAGTACTGAGTATTTTTGTCGCATTAACTTACAACAAAAGACCTGCGGCTATTTCACTTTATTTTTTTCTCTTTACTATTTCTTTTTTTGGTATTTTGTCTTGCTATATTTCTTCTGATTTTTTCAATTACAATGTATTTACCAACTCAAATGCTAATGCGCCTTTATTTTATAAAATATCAGGAACATGGTCTAATCATGAGGGCAGTTTGTTATTATGGTGTTGGATCCTAAGTTTCTATGGATTTTTTTTGGGTCATCGGGTTCGACCCTGCAATGTTTCAAAACGAGGGCGCAGCAAAAATCTCTTTTTTTTTCGCAGACCGCTTGTGGCTTTTCGCTCCGCTTCCTTCATAAAAAAAGAGAATAAACAATTCAGACATCATTTGTTGCAGAACTTGTTTGGCACCATAAATCATAAAAGCTCCCTCGAGAGCCAATCCAAAGCGGCGCCCTCAGGTATCGTTCAAGAGCTCTCGGATAAAAGGTTAAAAGATGGTGTAAATGCAGAAGAAAATAAAAGGCCCATAAGGCTTAAAAAAGGGAAAGAGTTGAAAAAAAAAAAATCTAGATTTTTTTTTTTGCTTTACGCTTTATGTAACAATTTAGATTTTTTCTTTTTGGCACAAAATGCAAATAATAAAGTTTCCTTTATTGATGAACGGCGAATTTATATGGGCATTGCTTTATTTTTTTCGATTTTCTTATTAGCAAGTTCCAATCCTTTTGTTCGAATTTCATTTGTTTGTACTAAATCACTTGCAGAATTAAATCCTGTTTTACAAGATCCTATATTAGCTATACATCCTCCCTGCATTTATGCAGGATATGTCGCCAGTGCTATCGGTTTTTGCTTATGTCTAGCCAAAATAATGAATGGTATCTCTGCACTCTATTTGCCAATGCGAAGGGAAAGCAAGGCCGAAATTTTTGATGCTTTCTTTCGCATAACAAATAAGCTGATTACTCAGGAGAATGCAAAGAAAATTAGAAAAAATCTATTTGAAAATACCTGTTCTCTTTATCCCAGTTTTGCTTTCATCTTGCTACGCAATAGAAGCCTGCTTGGGCTTCGGCACTTGGTGTCGCCTTCTTCGCTTTGGTCAAAAGAGCGGCTGAATCTTACAAAGAGCCAGTGGACTAAGCGTGTTGTTCATAAAGCAAATACTGCGTTTTTGTATTTTGGTTGGACCCGTAGCGCGAATAAAGTGGTCTCTGGCCCACAATACCATGGGTGGAAACAAATTCAAATTTGGATCTTGACATGCTGGTGTTTTTTAACTGTAGGCATATTGCTAGGAAGTTGGTGGGCTTATCATGAATTAGGGTGGGGGGGCTGGTGGTTTTGGGATCCTGTAGAAAATGCTTCTTTTATGCCTTGGCTATTAGCTACAGCTTGTATTCATTCAGTAATTTTCCCTAAATTGAATTATTGGACTTTGTTTCTTAATATGGTCACTTTTCTATGTCGTGTTTTAGGAACTTTTTTCGTACGTTCTGGATTGCTAACTTCTGTTCATAGTTTTGCTACAGATTCTACACGAGGAATCTTTTTATGGTTTTTCTTCCTCAACATTACTAGCATATCTTTGATGTTTTTTTTCCAAATGAAGCGGCAATCAAGTACTAGGCTAGTTGGTGCATTCTCTGATTTATCATTGAATCAAAGCCTGAGGGCCCCAAAACCCGTAAACCGGATCTTATGGTATTCGCGGCGAAGTACTCTATTCGTGCACTTGCGTCAATTTACTCGTTTATCAAAGCTGATGGAGGACGAAGAAGGCCATGACAAACTAATTGGATACAAAGCAAGTAAAATACATAAAGAAAAAAAGCTCTTTTTTTGGGCCAAAGAGAGAAAAAGCTAGCAACATTTCGAATCCACACGGTGAAACCTTTGGCTTTTCTGTCATTTGTTATGCGAAGGCTCCGCGCCTTCCAGGAGCTATGGCTACAGAGGTAGCGTACCGGGGGCGCAAAGCCTTCGCCGAAGGCCGAAGAAGAGAAGCCTTCGGCCCTGCCAATGAATCATTTTTTTGTTTCAATTTTGAGTTTTTTTATCTTGTATTCTTTTCTTCTTTAAAGCAAAATCCTAAAAACAAATAGAGCAGATGGTCCAACTACAGAACTTTTTTTTTTTTCTTATGTTTATGGTTGTGCTTTGTGGTACGGCAGCACCCATACTATTTCAATGGTTGGTAAGTAGAGATGTTCCCACAGGTGCTCCTTTTTCTCATGGTACTATAATACCTATTTTTACCTCTTTATTATTGCTTCTAGTTCATGTACATTCCAGGGGATTCATACGCTCTATGGAGAAAACAGAAAGGATAGTTTTGGTAAAAGCAAAACGCATTTTATTACTCAACATAATTGAAAAAAGCTCCCCCAAAACTAGAGCTAAAAATGCATTTTTTTTCTTTTTTTTTTTTTTTTCGAATTTTTTTATTTTTAAATTTATGGGAGACTTGTCATATTTAGAATCTTTCTGTAGTGTGCTTTGTTTTTTATTATTTTGTACATTTTTTTTATCATTTAAATATAGGCGCGATACGTGGGCAAACGAGGAGCGTAGGCTTGGAATGGAAGAGAAAAGAAAACCGCGTAAGCGGGCACAGAGAAGAAAGCGCCAAGCGCTTTGTTGGCCTGACAGAAAAAAGAAACAAAGAAATAAAAAGAAAGAAAATTTTTCCTTTTTATTTCTTTCAAATAAATCAAAAATATTTTTGATTTATTTGCTGCAATTTTCAAAAACCTTCGGCTTCAACGAGAAAACCAAAATTTTGGCTTTTTATTCTCTGCTTGCTTTTTTGCAAGCTTATTCTTTCGTCCTTGAAAATATTTGGAATAGATTTTTTATTGTTCGCGCCTTACCGAAAAGACTGATGGATGTTGGTCATGACTTTCGAAAAGTTCCCATGACTATGAAAATTTCACATGGAGGAGTTTGCATCTTTATTATGGGTGTTATTCTGTCGTGCGACCCGGCAGCTTATGCGCGACCATCTCGTGTTTAAGCTCACGCCATGTGGGCGTGAACTCTGGTTGAATTCGGGTTCTAAATCCCGCCGCTGAGATGCTCAGTCGACTCTTGAACCTTGATAGGAAGACGGCTTCTTCCCAAATTAGTGCAAGAGGTTCAAGGACTTAGGATGAACTTAATGTGAATGGGTATAAGCTTCGCTGCTCAAAAACACCCAGTATTGACCACACTGAGAGACTTGCCAATGGCAATGCCAGGCCGCGGGTAACGCTAGTTGGCAAAATGGCGTTAAGCATTCCTAACAATACGGAAAAAGAGGTCGTGATGATATTCATCTACGTTCGTACTGTTCCTCGTGGAGTAAATCTCACATCCAAAAATCTAACCAGGGAACGGAATAATTCCCATTAAGTTCCAGTAAAACTGGCAGGCCAGCCGGGCCGTAAGCTAGTGGGAACAGGATTCTTCCGAAAAGACAAGACCTTCGGGGCAAACGCTCACTTTGCTCGCGTTAGTAAAGTAAATCTCGAAGTGCCAGGCCGACGCGGGGACTCAGGGCGCAGCATAACGAATGGTGGAGAGTTCCTATAAGCAGAATAAACAGGAAAAAAGATTTTTAGACGAATGTTATGTAAATTTCCGCTTTATTATTCATTTATTATTTGGTTTTCAGGTTCCCCTTGAGAAGAGCCGTATGAGGCCGTAGGCTCACGTACGGTTCGGAAGCCAAGCCCCTGCGGTGATGCTGTGGCTTAGGTTAACCAACACAAAAAAGAGACAGTTTACTCAATTATTGCCTTTAGGTTCTGAACTACATATAGGAAGAGAGCATTGTTGTTTGCGAGGTATTGATCAATTACATGGACCCACCTTTCATTCCATTTGTGGTAATTTGATTATCTATAAACCGTCCTTAAAAAATCCATTCATTTTTGATTATGATGAATCACTTCGTGCCATAATCGACTTGTTGCCACTTGCTGCGCTTTCGTACCAGAATGAAAAAGTTGAAAAAAAATATATATATTTTTTTTCAACTTTTTTCCATGGTGACAGATCATGGAGAAATCGCGAACATCATAGTTTCCCACTTTGGTTGACTGTGTTCCCAGAAAAAAGATTTTCTTTTTCTAATCGAGAAACAAGCACTACCAAAGTGGCTATACATAGTAATCTTTTTACGGATCTATATGCTTTAATTGGAACTGGAAGTTTTGAAACAGGCTGGTATATTACCATAATGAAACTACCTTTCATTTTCTGTATTTGGATAGGCTTTATTTTGGCTTCATTAGGAGGCTTGTGTAGTTTTCTACGTCAGCTGGCTTTATATAGATTGGATTGGAATTGAAAAAAAAATATATATATATTTTTTGTATAAAATCAAAAATTACATAAATCTGGAGTAAAAGGATTCGAACCTTTGCCTGTCGGTATCAAAAACCGAAGCCTTTCCACTTGGCTATACTCCAAAAAATCTACCTACGGCCTTTTTTTCGAAGCTTGTAAAGTGCTACGCACCCGCCTAAAACAAAAACGAAATAACTTCCCACTCTGCCAATGGCTCATACCAGAACAACGTAGGGGCGGTTAATTTGTTTAGGTTCTCCTACAATATACAATATTTTTTGATAATCAAATTATTCATCTATATCGTGAATGAAGGACCTATAACTTTAAGCCTGAGCTGTTTTCTTATGCATACATAATAAATAAATAGAGCACATACTAGTTTAGAATCTGATTTATGAATTGAGCACACTTCTTATGAATAAACGTATATTCTTTTTTCGCCAATTAAGCAGCATGGCTTCTCTCCTAATTTCCAAAAACAGTTTGATCACGACTGGTGTTCGATCCACGGGGCAAGAGTACAAATACTATGCGAGGTGAAAGATCCATTGATTTACAAATTTATGATAGAATACTAAATTTCCTAATAGTAGTTATACCTTTTTTTTGTCAAATGTCGTATGAATTTAGGTGAGGGCCGCAGCCATAAATCTTTAATAAAAAAATTCAAAACATCATAGGGATTTATATCTATAGATCAAGCAATCTGATTACACTTAATCTTGATATGGGTCTTAAACCTAACCACTCAAATTACTAAGCCTGTTTTTAGGCGTTAGATACACAAAAATAACCGCAGTGATTAGAGGATAGTGCGATCACTGCGGT
>CAWUCP010000155.1:0-18390 GCA_963920765.1 Ulota crispa
CGAGCTGCGCATGTGGATATAGACCTTAATGAAAGTGCACAGCTTCTGCCCAGAGTACATCACGCCCAGATCATCCCAAGTAGGTTCTGGATATCATGCATATTGCCATTTGGCAACTGTGCCCTTGCAGGAAAGTCATTCTTGGTCAACCCAATCAGGCGCAGGAGTCTTATGCTGCAATCAAAATCTCGTCATGGCGAGGTGTGCTCAGTATCATGATGTATTGAGTTTGTGGGTGCCTTGCTTGTAAAGGATGGCTTTTGAGAAGAGCTGCTCACGCCAGCTTCTCACGACGACGTCCTGTGGTCCCAGAGCTATATCCCACTTTCAAGGCACTCTCAAGCTCTGGCTTATGCTGACACAGATGTTCTGAAGGGTTGACTGCAGGCTTTGCTCAGGACCACCAGACCTGCATCATCACCAACATTGTTTTCAATTCATTCAGAACGTGCATAGTGCAAATTGGCAGAAGTGGCCACACTCAGAAAGGTCTGCGTCAAGATGGTTGTGGTTCTTCCAGACATCGGGCATGGCTTGGGACGCCAGCTCCTCACTCAGCTGCTTCAAGCTGGTCTGTGTTGCGATCCAAGCACTTCCCAGGTGATATCGTCCACATCTTTCACTGGCAATGCACCATTCCTGCACCGTCGTCAGCAGGTCATGCAGTCCTTTCAAGGAGGAAATTTGCCTTGGCCATCATAAAAGGCAAAGTTCCAGAGGGCCTGAGCTGGTGCAGGACTCCTACGTTGCAAGTAACATTTCAATCCAGGCAGGCATGACCTGTATCATCATACACCAACTTTGCGGGTGCCTCACTTGCCGAGGATGGCTCACGAGGACAGCTCCTGACACCAGCTTCTCACTACATCATGCTGTGGTCCTGATGCCATCAAGCTTTTTTGAGGCACCCTCACGCTGCACTATATGGTGGCACAGACCTTGTTGAGTTGGAGAGTGGCTCAAGAGTATGTACCACATCTTGAGCCACAGCATTTGCGGGGATTGCATCTGAATCACCACCAGCAGTTTGCTGCAATTGTGCATGATGCAGACAAGCACGCAGCCCTTGCAATAGCTCAGGTTTCTGGTCAGCTTTGTCTGCTGCAGCATCGTCAAAATCTAATTGATCGATTGATTTCAACAGACTTGCTCTGTGTCAGTATGCACCAAGCTTGTGGGTTGTTCACTCAGAAGGCATGGCTTGTCACGAAAATCCTTGACTGCCGTTGCTCGCCCAAGCATGCTGTTCACGAGCCATTTTGAGTCGCTTTGTCTGTGCCATCTCGACACAGATCTTCGTGACAGGTGACGGCGTCTGCTGGTCAGCAGCCAGGAGACGCTGCATTCTGAGATTTGGCCAGGCTCAGGTGGAATGCTGCAGCCTGGTGGTGCATGTGCCACTGTGTTGCACTGAAAGGAAAACCGGTGCCCCGAGGGCTTCATGGAGTCTTTATTGCCATGAGTGGTCACCATCTGATAGGTGACAAAACCGGCCTAGGCAGACACAGGCAGGAAATTGTGAAGATTGTGAAAGAAACTGCTGCTTCAATCAATCAGCCCACCAGACTAGACAATGCAGCATGCATGGGCTCCAGTACTCATGTTGGAGTTCTTTCCACAGTGCAGCTTGGGGCCTGCACAGTCAACTTATCCCAGACTGCTGGTCAGCCTGACCTAGTGCAACAATCTCAAGCTGCTGTTGAAGGCTTCATATGATCAGCCTGGGTCTATTTCAATATTCTTCAAGCCTGTGGGGCCCTGTCTTGTCGGAGATGGCTTTGAAGATCAGCTCCTCGTCCCCATTTCTTTTCAGAAGGTGCTGTGGTCCAGAAGCCACCTCTTGATCTTAACGCACACTGAGCATGCGCTGAATGCGCACACAGACCTGTATGATAATTGACAAGGGTGGGTACTCAGGTCGCTCATCCTGAGGATGTATAACACCCAGCATCATCGACGCCAATTATTGACACCTTGTAGGGTGTAGATGAGCAAGCTGACTGTTCATAATTCCAGTTTGCAGGTCAGCTCCAGGCGTCACAGAGGTGTGATGTACTAACTGGTTGTTTGATCTGGATAAACTTTGGTCTGTGTCAGCATGCATGAAGCTTGTGGGGGCTGTTTTAAAAGACATGGCTGGGGACAACAGCTCATGACCCCAGCTGCTCAGGCGAGCTGGCCTGTGGACCTGCAGCGATGCCATCTTGTGGGCTCTCTCAAGCATTCCATGCTGGCACAGACCTTCATGACAATGGACTGTACTGGCCGGAGCTTTGACCTGCAGTGCCTCAAGCCTGTTTAAATATTATCAGCAAATTTTGTTGACCATGCGTGGGACAGAGAAGCGACATGCCCTTGTAGGGGCTGAGGATTCGAACTTGCTGGCTGGCCTGGCTGGCATGGTGATATTTATCTGAAATCAAATTCCTGATGTAGTCAGACTTGGTCTGTACCAGTGTTCATCAAGCCTGCAGGTGTCTCACTCATGAAGGATGGCTTGCGAGAACACTTCCTCCTTTCAACTTCTCGTGACCTTCTCGTGACAGGATGCTGTCAAACTGAAGCCATTCTTTGGTCTTGGGGGGGCATTTGTCACTGTTGCATCACGCAAGGCTTTTGTCACTGTTGCATCACTTATGGCTTCCAGTCGACTCTAAACCAGTTCAACTCTGTTCAACATTACCTTCGCTCGTGCAGCAGCAGCAGTCTAGTCTTCCAGCCTGCCTATTCTGACGCAGAATTTTGAGTTGCTGGAATGGTGGATTTCATCACACTGACTTGGTCTGTGTCAGCATGCATTGAGCCTGTGTGTGTGTTTGACTTGACGGGCATGGCGCAGGACGGCTTTCAAGCCTATCTATTTGACTGAGCTTTTCTGTAGGTCTGGAGCCTTGTCCTCAGCATGAGGTGCCCTCCGGCTTACACATGCTCTGGCACAGATTTTTCACTTGGCTGTCGCTTTTGCCGGTGCTGCAATACACCTGCACCATCTCAAGCAATTCATTCGCACTCTACATGGCGAGTCACACTTGCACAAGCCTCAGTTCCTGATGTGATTTTGCACGGGAATTACAAATTGCAACCATTGAATAGTCTATCTGGAAGACATTTGGTCTGTGCCAGGATGCATGAAGCTTGTGGGTGTTTCACCTTGTCAGGCCTGACTTTGGAGGCAAGTATCATGCCTGCACATGGCTAAGCTGGTCTATAGTCCTGCAGGTCTTACTTTGACACAGAACACCCTCGAGCGACATTTTCATCATGACTCAGACCCTCACCCAGATTCTCACAACAGCCAACAGGGCAGGCCGCAGCTGAAGCTGAGATCATAACATCCCTGCGTCATCCTTAGCAAGTCATGCAGACCATGCATGGCGCAAATCAGCGAATGTGCCTTGCAGGAGCGCAGTCTCCAAGCTTGCCTCTTCTCTAACACAAGAAAAATGTTGGAATCCCCTTCATTTGACCAATTTGGTCTATGTCAGTGTGTATGAACCTTGTGGGTGCGTCGTTGGCGGGCAATGCTCAGGAGGACAGCTGTCAAACCCAGCTTTCCAGCTGAGCTGGTTTGTGTTCCTGCGGTGTCTGCTTTGTGCCTGGCACCCTCGGGTCTAGTTGCGCTTGGACATAGACCTTCAATGTGAATCCCAGTTCTGGCCACAGATTTGACTGAGAACGCGTCACACCTGCGTCACCCTCAGCAAGTCATGCGGACAGTGCACGGTGCAAGGCAGCAGCTCCGCCTGTGCAGGAGCCTAATTTTGTGGTCAGCCGGATCCAGTGCACGAGTGTACGGTTGCAAATGATATTACGTTTGTATTGACCTGGTCTGTGTCAGCATGCTTCAAGCTTGTGGGCTTATTGATGGACGGGGATGGCTGGGAACAACAGCACTCGGCCCCTGCTATCCAGCTGAGCTGGTCTATGACCCTGCAGCCATGTCCTTGAGATCAGAAGCCCTCCAGTCTGCTTGCGCTTTGACACAGATCCTCAGGACAAATGGCAGGTCTGGTCACAGCTTTGGCTGAAAATGCATCACATCTGCATCACCTGCAGCAGATCGCGCAGATGAAGTCAGCAGCTCCTTCTGTGCAGGAGCCCAGTCTTCTGGCCGGCCTGTTGTGATGCAGCAGCAGTATGTTGCAGCAATCTTTTGCTTTTGATAAGCCCGGTCTGTGTCAGCATCTGTCAAGCTCATGAATACTTCTATCGAGAGGCATGGCTTGGGACAACAGCTATTCAGCTCAGCTGGTCTGTGTCTCTGCAGCCATGTTTGTCTGATCTTGACACTCTGAAGCCGTCGCATGGGCTGACACAGACCTACATAGCAAATTGCTATCATTTTCACTGGCTCTTCCGAGTTCTGCATTGCACCTGCAACAGCATCAGCAGATTGTCCAGGCCTCACACGATGCAGCCCGGTCCTCTCAGAAATGCCTGGCGATAGTAAAGGTCACAAGGGCAATGGGGTCTCATGAGACTGGCAAGTGACATGCACAGCGAGCGTGTATGGGATCATTGGCTCAGTTCCACATGAACGTGGCACAACAGTCATAAACGATGGTTCACAACATGTGCTCTCAAGTCCCGCTGAGCCTTTGTACTAGGGAACATATATGTATCAAACAGCGTAGCATGGGGTTTGCGAATGCCCAGAGTCTGGTGACAAGATTCGTATCCTTCACTTTGAATACGCTAAAAAAAGTAAAGAGCTTTTGAAGGTGGCATGGTCATGAGCACGAAATTACTGAATCATTCTCTGCTTGTCTGTGCCTGTCTAACAGCCTGATAGTCCATTGAGCACTGTTGGACTGCCTGTAGCTCGCCTGGCATTGCCAAGCATCCCTAGATAGTCCAGATAGTCCTCATGCATGATCTCAGATGGTCATCGAGGGATGCAGGGAGCTCGGGCACAACCTCTCATACAAGACATTCGTGCAAATTGCATCGGACAGCAAGAGGCATGGCGACAGTTGCTTGCAGCTTCAGCCTGACCTGACATCTTCTGCAGCTCTTGCTGACCTGGCCATTGTCATACAATAGATGTCCGTCAGTGAGGCTGCGGAGACGTGCGGTGCAGAGCCTGCGCACCTGCACAGGATTCCCACCTTGCCCATGCGCCGCAAACTGTATGTTCGTCTTTTGAAAATATGCATTGCTCAATGCTGCGTGACCTAAGCCACTTTGTTAAGGTCGGTAAGCAATGCCTGCTAATGGCAGAATCTGGTGCAACACGACAAAAACCTTCTGCAGTTTCTTACCGTCAAGCTTCATTTCAAGGAGAATCACAGATACACCAATCACACAGGTGGTTAACATGTTGAGGCCGTTCTGTGCAGGAGCTGATTGAGAGCCACTGGGGACCGCCTGGGAAGGGGCATGTCAAGATTGGGTCAGCGGAATCTGCTGCAGCAGCCACAGCCACAGGCGACCCGGCAAATGCATCCCGCAGCCCTGTGCCGCCAAATGCCGAGGGGAACTTCAATCCAGATGCTCCTGCTCCAGATGCTCCTGCAACTGATGTCTCTATACCCATGGACACAGACCCCACAGCGGCTGCCGTCCGGGGCGACGCCAGAAAACCTTCTGATAGCTCTGCACCCAGTGTCCAGTCCCAAGGCGAGCTCAATCAAGATGATAGTCCTCTCAGAGAGGTGCCAGCAACTGCTTATGGAGCACTAACTGAGCCAGACCCCTCCTTGCAGGCAGAGCCTATGCTGGACAATCCTCAGGCTACCACAGAAACAGCATTCGAGAAGCCAGTTGGGCATTCTGCAACACAGAGCCATCAAGGAGTAGGTCATGCTGCTGCACCCTTTCCCACTCATGCTGCTGCAACCTCATCCACTCATGCTGCTGCCGCCAGCATGCAGCCAGTCACGCCACATCTGGCTGCACGGCCCAGGCCCTCCGCGACAGATGCAACCACCCCTCTCACGGCAGACATGCGTGCAATCAGCCCTTCTACAGGCATGTCCGAGGCAGCTTTCCATGGAGTACATGGAGAAGCTGGGCCAATGCAGCAGAAGGCACTTGCAAACTCAAGCATGGAACCCATCAATGCCGCGGTCAGCTCGGAACCCGCACATGAGGTTGCTTCAATTCCAGCAGGCATGCCGGATGTAGGGGACGCACCTTCAGCCACTGCGGCAGATGCAGACGACACGCCTTCAGCCGCTGTGGCAAATATGGGCCACGTAATTTCAACTGCAAAAGCACATGGTGATGCCATGCGCGTTGGGCCCAATCACAATGCAGCTGTTGCGGTCTCTGCGGCGCCAGCAGCTGCAGCGCTGGAAGGTGTGCCAGCAGCTATCCCAGCTGCTGCCCTAGCAGCCCCAGAAGCTGCAATGGCAGCTGTTCCAGAAGCTGCCCCAGCAGCTGCTGTCTCTCCTGATGCAGCTGCACAAGCAGCCACAACCACAGGCCCTGAGCTGACCCCCACTGGCCAGAAGCTAGAGGAAGCTCAGAAGGGGGAGAGGCAGAAGGGGGAGGCGGTGCTGCAGGCACTGGGCAAGGGCCCTGAGGTCGACGACCTGTTCACGCCCCTGAAGGACATCCCCGCGCCGGAGGGGAACTGGGGGGAGCTGCCCACCTTCCAGTTCCACTCGCCCGCCATGTACGGTAGCCTGGGGTCCCTAGATTCAGAGCCCTGCCCCAACCCCAGAGCCTCCTGGCTTGCAGGTGAGCATCAGACCTTTCCAATTGCATGCTAGCCGCTTGGAACCTCTAGATTTAGAGCCCTGCCCCAACCCCAGAGCCTCCTGATTTGGAGGTGACCGTCAGGTCACCTGGTAGCCAGATCACTTCAAAATTGTCTCTCTGATTCCAGAGCCGTAGCCCAATGTCTCAAGCCTCCCGACTTGCAGGTGAGCATCGCAACATCCCCTCTTTGTGCTGGCTGCTGGGGATGCAGGTTGCATCTTCATGTGTGATAGCATGGAGCATGCAGGTCGGCCTGCAGGCTAGCCTGACTGTGCCGTCCCAGACAGGTACCAGGGCTTATGTTGTGCCCATGCACAGCAGAATTAGGCTACCGACTGGCTCATCAACAAAAAGCTGCTAAGAATTGCCAGACATATCCAAATGTCCCAGCTCTCGCCATGTTGATCTTGATTTCAATGATGTGCATGAAAAAATCTGATCCTTCTGATGCAGTCCCAAACCTGTGCTAGATGTCCTGGTGTAGTTGACATCTCCTCTGTGACATGGAGCAAGCTTTTGCACCAGCTCTTTGCAGGCAGAGCAGGCTGAGCTGCTTTACTATTCCGACTTTTTTAAGTCATAAATGACAATCCTCTGTCCATGGAGGAAACTGTTTGCTCCTTGAACTTGGACTTGGACTTGATCTGGCCTGCCAGACATCTCAATTGCTACAAAAGCATTATGGAATTGTCCTAGACTCTGGTCAGAGCGGGTTTGATGCATGCTTCTGCTGTACACGGGTCTGCAAATGGACATGCACCCAGAATTATAATGGACTGCGTGACAAATACAGCCTCTCACCCTTGCTGTGCATTTGCCGGAGAATGACATGGTGCCAAAGTGTGCAGCAGATCCTAAAGCAGCCTGTGCCGCTTCAGGACCTTTCGAAAAGTTCTTCGCCTGGCCAAATATGTACCAACATTTGCAACTTGTCTGACTGGGTTCTGGCCCAATGGAGGCTCCTCCACAGTCATGTTGATCCAGAAGCACTTAAGAAACCATGCAACCCCTTCTTCAAGTTCCTGCCTGATTTTTTTGGCTTGATTTGCCACTGCCTGATGGCCTGCAAGATCTCAGGTCTTCCTTCTCCTCTTCTTAATGGCCGAAAAGCATTTGCCAGGCTAGCCTGATTGACCAAAGCTTAAGAGAGTCCAAACCTGATGTCTGAGTGCGCAGATCATGCAGATCACACACCCTCGAGACCAGTATATTCTGGCCAGACTGGGCTTCCTGTATTCATCACTACATGCTGGGCATGAGGATGCCCGCTGGGGCCTGACAACCCCAGATCATCATGCAGCTCTTGCGATGAGGTCCATTTCTGTTGTCTCATCAGACTCTGTGTTCCCTGCTTCATTGGACCCACAAGCTTGCAGCTGCAGGTCCATAGAAGTGTTGTACACTGGTTAGCGCAAGCTGTCTGCAGATTTCTGCTCACCAGGCCTGTTGCAATTGGCATGCTCAGGCCCCATGTCATGCTGAGCGAGCATGTGCAAGCTTTGCAGAATGTCCCCAACCTGGCTGCTGTCCAGTGCATAATAAGTCTGCTTGGGAGCGCAATTTTGCAAACAGTCTTCCAGTCACTTGCTAAGCTCATGTCTCCTTGTCATGCTGACTGGCCAGTGACACCGTGCATGAAGATATGGATTGGCATCTGCGCATCAGATCATGTGCTGGCGCTGGCATGGCAGATATCAACAGATGCAGCTGTAGCAACAGATCCTTCATGTCTTTGCAGTCGGTGAAACGAGGGCATGAATGGCACGGAGTTTCCTAGGAAGTTATATTGCCCGTCCACCTGCCCTTTTGATTGGTGTTGATCTGACCTGGAGGGCTGCACTATGATGCAGGCAGAGCTGCTTCAGCTTCAATACTGTCTTGACAGGCCTGAATGCTACTGGGGAACAAGTTGAAATTGCAGTGGCCCAAACAACAAAGTCTTCGCAACCACCTACTGAAAGGCCCTGGTGCAATGCGATAGCCGGACAGAACTGTTTGCTACTGCATACCTACAATCTTGGCAAGCCTTGCTGAAATCTAGTCTTGCATGTGTCAGGACATGAGCTGCCATGTGCTGCTCCCGCACCATGTCTCTGTCGAAATTGGGGTGCCTGCATGCAGGGTACGCGCGAAACCTCAGGCGCTAAATAGTTTCGGTTTCGTTCGCTAACGAAACCCTACGAAACCCTGCGAAAGGGTCTTCCCTTGCGCTTTTTTGGTGTTTAAAAATTTGAAAAGCTCTACGTATTATTCCACACCTCCTAGCACTTTCCAAATATATTCACGAACAATCTTACTTAAGCTGCCCCTGGAATACGTCTTATCTCAGCATCTTTATTTACTTCATATGCAGCTCCAGGTCTGTCACACTGTGACATGCCTGAGGCCTGTCTTTCATGCCATCATAAGGTCATGATCACTGATGACTTCCCAGCAATTTGAGACTCAACAGTTTCAGTGGATCAACTCTGAAGTCTGCAAAAATCTGCACAATGAATGCGCAATGCGCCACTTCACATGGTGCTGCCAATTTAAAGCACAATGCCTTGACAGCTGGACCCTGCCAGAGGCATGAGAGCAATTATTGCTCTGATGGGAGGATGATTGGAGAATGGATGATTGGAGAAGTCTTCCTCTCAGTAAAGTTGCGCCTGGGGAAACTATTTATATGAGAATGGTGTGCTTGCAGCGATCCATGCCAAATGAGATAAAAGCACCACCTGGGGGGTGGTAGGCGCCTCGCAAAGCGTGCACAAAGTCCAGGAAGTGCTGATTTGATGCTGCTCTCCATGATACATTGCACATCAGGAGGAACAAGAAGCAGAGCCGATGCAGGCGACGCTTTGCGGTGGCTGACACAGCTGCACCCATGCTGCCAGCCTGGCCGACAAGCGTCTGCTGACCATCAGGCGAATGAGCATCTTCATCCTCATTGTCTGCACCAGCTGTGAGTGATGGCTGGTGATCACTGATATATGCATTGAACTCATCCTGTTGCGCTTTTGTAGCTGAGCATTCATGATTGAAATGCTTTATGCAGCGCTCAGCCGATGGGCCTGGCAGCTCCTTTGAACAGACATGACATTTCCTGTTGGCTCTGTTGCTGCTATGTTTCTGGCCATTGATGAGGCACTTGGGGAAATAGGGGCTGTTCTGAGCAAAAATACAGTGAGAAGGTCGACCAGTAACCTAGAGCCAGAGTCAGCAGAGCCAGCAGAAGTATTGGAAGAGGCCCTCTGCAGGGTACCAAGAAGTGCTTGGACAGGCCCTCTGGGTCTCTTTCTACTCTTTGGGGCCATATGCTGTTCAGCCTCACAGATCATCGCCCAAGACCTTATCTAAGCCTTAACAAGTCGTCTTTGAGGCTGCTGAAGGGTTTCGCAGGGTTTCGCAGGCTTTCGTAGATTTCGTGGGGTTTCGTACTTTCGGTGATTTCGGTGCCAGGGCCTATTACGAAACTTTCGGAGGGGTTTCGGAACGAAACCTACGAAACCTGACTTTCGTTTCGCGCGTACCCTGCCTGCATGCTTCTGCTTGTTAAAAGTGCTACGACTGCGCATGCTCAGACCATCAAGGAAGGGCGTCACTGATGCCATGAAATCGCACACCTGCCCGCAAGCGCGAGGATGCAGCATGTCCTGCAGGCGATTGCATGGTGCGACAATTATCTTTCTATATTTCTATTTTTTCTATATTTCTATTTCTTTTTCTTCAGAATGTCTTTGTATGCCGATATTTTGCACAGGCAGGAATGCTGTCACTGGCGCCAAAAGACATTCGCGGACGCACTGCCAGAGGTGGCAGCCGCAAATTTCCTTGTGATTGGAGGCAAGAGAGAGCGCCCCATTGCCACAGACAATGACGACCTAGCTTCATCATCATTCTGGAGTTGCCGTCCATGCAATCATGGACGTGAAAGGCACAGGCGGCGATCTGTCTTCTCCTGCCTGGCCCATCTTGTATTGCTGCCTGTGTCTGCAGTTCATCTCCATGCTGACCATACCGGGCTTGCTGCATGCTTCTGCTTGCCAGGACAGTTGCCACTGGGCATGCTCAGTCCCTGCTGCTGACACTAGGCATCTACCGCGGCAGCAGACTCATTGTTTCACTGCAGCATGCTGATGTCTGGAAGCAGTCTTCCCAACCAAGCAAGAGGGTGCAATGACAAGGGGCATAGATAGAGCTCTATCTATACCCCCTGGCAATTCGTCTGTCAATGTATGCAATCACCTCCTGTCCAGAAGCTCCTAGTAAGATACAGCTTAGGTCCTGATAGGGGGATGTCATCTGCAGAAAGTCAGCAGTCCTGGGACCTGCCTTGCTGCCGACACGGTTTCGCTCATGACTCAGCAAGTCAGGGCAGCTGTGAATTCGCCTGTGTGAGGCAGACGGTTGCTTCAGATTGCAGCACACATGTGAGACCTGTCCTCATCGACATAGTTACATGCATAGACATGATGACAGACAGTGCATTTCATCTGAGCTGGAATCTGCTCCCCTTGAATCTTTCTTATGTTTCTTCTACTTCTTTTCTGTTTTTAGTTTTTTTAGCATGACTGCCTGATTTCATTGTAACATTGTCGAGGTTGGGCTTGCTGCCTGCTTCAGCTTGTAAGGATTGCTGCAACTGCGCTTGCTCAATGCATGCTGCTTCAAAGGTGCAGGCGCTGTGCCCAGCAGATGACCGTTCTGACCGCTGATGCGCAGTAACGAGCAATTGACGAAAGCACAAGCAGGCAATAGGTCCTTCTTTCAGCTTTTGCACCTTGCCTTCATCAGACGATCTCCGCTGGATCTTGTCTTGTGTTGGGGATGGACACTGTCATCTCTGCTAGCATTGCATGTGTTGTTGTGGCTGCAAGAAGGCTGCTTCCACAGCTGGTACATGTCTGGGCAGCTGCACAGTTTGCATGCAATCGGAGGCAGCTGATTGCTTATAATTATGGCAGACATCACATGCCTACTCTGTCACTCCTGTTGTCCAGGAGCCATCAGTCGATTCTAAAGTGTCAAAGTTGGGCTTGCCGCATGCTTGCGGTGGACAAGGCTCTACAACTGGACATGTTCAGGCCAAGCATCCTGGAGAATGTTTTCTGTGACCAGGGCTATGTTTTCCATGATCATTGCAGCCAAAACAGGTCTTGCCAGGCATATCTCATTGCTGGAGAAGCTGCTCAGTGTGCAAGATGATTGCTCCTGTCTTGCACACCTTCCCGATCCCTGAATGGCGTCCTCTTCCCGCCCCATGTCTAGACTCCTGCCAGAGCAGGCTTGCTGCATGCTGCTGCTTGCACAGGGCTGAAGTCACTGGACTTGCTCCAAGCTTGTGGCAGGCGCTGCGAGGCTCAGATATAATGCTCAGCAGACAGGTCCAGATCCTCCAGCTGTCCAGTGTGGTGTGGCCGTGCCAAGCAAAAGGATGCATAAAGCCTGCCTGCCAGCTCTATAGCCTGTCGTCCCAGGTCAGCGACTCTGTAAATATACTATCAGTCTGCGTTGGTCTGTGGCAAGGTTGTCATCGGTCATCAGGTACTTCCATGCAAGAAATACATACCTACAGAGCTTCAGCAGCCTGAATGCATTTGTGTGCCAAGGCAGATGACTGCCCAAGGATGTTACTGGCAGAACACGCATTACGAAATTATGCTGACCACAATCCCAGACTACATGATTGGATCTAGCCCTGCCTGATAACCTCATTGCGAACCTGCCTGCATAGAGTGCCCGATGTTTTGTTCATGTGCTTACTCATGGCAGCATCAGGCTTGCTGCATCCTGCTGCTTGTCTGGGAGTGCCGTGATTGTACTTGCTGCCCATAGCTCATGGTAATACCATTGGTACGATCAAACGCAGAGTACATGCTCTGCAGACAGGTCATGTTCCTGCAGCTGTTCAATCACCAATTTCCGTGTCAAGCGCAAGGATGTGTCAAGCCTATCTGCCACCTGTGCATACTGTGCCACCTGATCCGCAGCTTGTTGCCCAGATCAAATGAAACTATTCATGGCACAGGCATCTGCATGGAGTCATTGTGCAGTGCGACTGTCGCTCGGCCATGCATGGCAACATGTCAAGGCCTTGAGGCCACCCATGGGGACAGAGGCAAACATGATCATGTTCATCTCATGAAGGCAAAGCAGCCAGTGTCCCAGGCCCCTCCCTAGTATCCAGGGCACCACTGACAGACATGCTGTCACTGCCGCACAGCGATGTTGATCTCCAGCATGCAACAACTTCACTGGACCCCTTGTATATCACCTGTGACCATCAAATATGGTGAACAGCTAAGCACTGCGCCTGTGACTATGCATCAATGGCCATGTCATCTGCTTGAGCCATTTTGTGGCGTCTTTGTTACAGACACACGGGCCTGCAGCTGTTGCTCCCCTATGTGTGAGCAGACTTGAGATTTGTGTCTGTGTAGGACAGCCGACTGGCGTCTCTTGGCATCTTGATGCATATGACTGCCAAAAATAATTGCAGGCTTTTGCTGGCTTTCACAAAAGCTTTTGTGAAAGCCAGCAAAACCCCCTTGCACCCGTCCAGGTGTCACTAACAACTCTCTGTTGTTACCAAATGGCCCTCTCCCTTTTCTGCCTGCACGCTTGGCTTCGTGTCCAACCTCCTGGCCTGACCTTACAACCTTTTCTGACTGCCCAGGCATGCTGCATCTTCTGCTCGACAGGCTGGCCTTGACTGCACATGCTTACATTCATGCGCAGCTGGCTTGCTCAGCAGAGAGCGCTTTCCTGTGCAGTCATGCTGGATTAGGAAGAGCGGAAAGTGCAGCAATTGTCCCTGATGACTGTCGCGCCCCAGCACATCAGCAACACTCTGCATGACAACGATCAGCATCAGATCTGTGCATCAATGCCTACGTCGGCCATACTGTAGCTTTGTCCAAAATGATGCAAGAGAGTGCAGCTCCACAAATCACCTCAGTCTGGGACAATGCACACCCAGTTTGCAAATCAAGAGGCGGGGAAATCCCTTTCTTCCTTTCGGACTTCCGGTCTTCTTTTCTTCCTTTCTTCGGAAAGAAACCACATGTTTCAGCAGCCTGAGCCCATGATTGCATCTCAGATACAGAGGCAGACAGATGCTTGGTGCATTTCGTCATGGGCAAGGTGCATTCGGAAACAATTTGCAGATTTTGTTCACATACGTCAGTCTCGAAGAAAATTTGCTCCCTCTCGCAGCCTGTCAGAGGTTTCTTGACTGTGCATCGTGTCAGGGATAATTCATGCTGACGCATGTTCAAGGTCGGACAGGTCACGGAAACGCGCATGGCCCTGCCTTGTGCTCTGGTCTAGTCTGTGCCGCCACATAGCTGTCCGTCATTCTGGCTTCTGACTGGATAATTATGGGTTGGGCTGGATGCGCTCTGCTGCTCTTTGAAGCTGCTGCGACTGGACATGCTCATAGTCCGCACCCTCTGGACCCATTGTATCTGTTTCCCAGATGCCGCCAGCACTGCAGCTGTGCAGTAAGAACAGGCTTTCGTGCGAGCAAGAGGGTGCACCAAGTCCGTCAGCTGCATGACCCACTCTGGTCAATGTCACGGCCACTCTGATCAACAGCAATATGTGATAGATGTGTGCACTTGCTCCAGCCATGCCAGGGATCTCTGCGAGATATAGAAGGCGGCAACAGTCAAGTCTTTGAATAAGGTCTGAGTCAAGAGCTAGATGACTATGAGTCAAAGCAAAAGTATGTTTCAGCTACATCCAGCTCGATCCCCCTCCATGGACAGCTGCATGAAAGTTGCATCTGCACTCTTGCCGACCATCATCAAATTAGCCGGTAGGATGTGCTTGCGGGCCATCAACTCGCCAGCGGGAGCTTATGCTGTGCCGTCCAAAACCCTCGGCCGTCCCTTGTGCTGTCTTTCTGACGGCGCGAGGATGTCTCGGCTGAGGATTTGGACTCGAGCAAAGCAGGTGGTGCTTCAACATCGTACTCCAATGACCAATGTCGATGCCAAGCAATGCAGTCCCCGGTAGCCCATGCATCCCCCTGATCTGGTGAACTTGACTTTCTGGTTCAATATTTGTCAGCTTTTGTCTGCCTTAGGCATGCTGCATGCTTCTGCTCCACTAGGCTGCTTAGGAGGAGTGAGCTCTTGGATGGAACACTTCCAGCTGATGTCCTGCAGGCCAGGCTGTGAACGGAGACGTGCTGCTGGCGATGCCTCGCATGAGGGCCTCGGAGTGGCGTTCTCCAGTTGTGCCCTGGGCATCGCTGCCCCTGGAGACCTTCTGGCACTGGCTGGCTGGCGTCCTGCCCTCCGGCGTGTATGGCGATGCTCGTGGCGCCCCACTGCTCTGCAACCTGCCCACCAGCTTCAGGTAGTCTTGATCTTCAGCGTTCCCCTTGCTTTTTGACCTTTCTGTGATCTTTTGAGTCAGGTGACACTGTAGTACCCTACCAGCTCCAGGTGCTCACAACTTAGCCTTGCGGGTGACCGTTCCTGGCATCAATGGCAAACAATGCCCTGCTCTTGAACCACCCCTGCAAGCTCGGGTGCCTCTCATGCTGATGTTTCTGGTTCTCGATTGGGATAGAAGGGAAGGTTGAAGATGGCATACCCTCTCATCTGCAGCAGCTTGATCTCCAACAAACCGCAAACGGCTCCTCTCAGCATTTGCCCTTTCCTTGAGGGAGCACTGCCCTTATCACTGTTCTTGACAACCGTCCTGCTGGCGTCTTGAGCAATGCTTGCAGCCCACCTATCTTAGGCCAGTGTGTTACGCAGCCCAGGAGCTAGCTCCTGCGCATTCAGAGCGACCAATGGTCTCACAACCCCCCCCCCCCCCCCCCCCCTCCAAGTCATGGGGGCAGGGCTTCATGTTTTGCACTGATCATTCAGAAATTTCAGCTTCAGGCCTGAAGCAGGATGTAGGGTCCCAAAACCCTATGGCAACCTTGAGAGTCTCTGCATAGACAGGAGCGCCTGGCGGCCTCTGCTGGAAAGCTATTACCAGGGCTGCCTGTAGACTTTGCTTTGCACAGTCCCAAGGATGCATGGGTGGAGTGGATGCATATGGAGCTATATGGCACCTGAGGATCATACCTTCAGTGGGCAAGGCAGGCACCCTTTCAGACCAGCCTTTCAGAAGGCTGCAACGAATTCAGGGTTTCGCCGTCTGGATAAAGCTATGGTTCATCAGGTGCATCTATGGCTGAATCTTGCTTGTGAAGCTGATATTGCAACCGTAGCCTGGTCTAGCAGTATTGCAGATGCCCACATCAGTGTCAAAGTATTTTACTCAAAAATACATAGATGGCTTGATCATGCGGGTGTCTGCCAGGTACAACAGTGTAGTGCTAGCCAAGCAAGCATGCCATCCTTTGCTCCGTTGACGGTTCAGACCCTGCAACATTTAGCAATCTGCACGTTTGAGCTTGCAGCCTAAATGTGTTCCAAAGTGATGGAGATCATCAGGTCCAAGCTATTGCCATCGTTGTGCTTATCCCGCCACTATTGTCACACGGGTCATTGAGGTCAGTAAGGCAGGTGTCTCAGAGGTCCTGGTGCAGCCAGCACAATGGCTTTCCAGATCCAAATATATTCACGGAAAATCAGAAGTCAGTCAGGCTCTTGTCATTTGCGTGCTGGATTAATGGCAGCCGTGTGGTGCCGGAATTCCTGAAGCAGCCGCTCAATGAGCGTTCAAGACTTTCTTAAATGGATCCAGGTGTTCTGCGTCCAGGCCAGCCTGATCTGGTTGCGGTACAACAGGGGCCTGACTCTCGTCGATGCTTTCTGTTGTTCTACATATCTAATCAACATCTGGAAGCAACGCAGAAATGGACAAAGGGAATGCGGCAGGAAGCTTCATGCATGTGTCGGCAAGAATCTTGTGGCAGCCTCAAGAGTCGTCTGAAGAGTGGCTGACTTGACACTGGCATTACAGTTTGCATTGATCACTGAGACTGACCTGTTGTCAGCTTTCTGCGGTACCGTTGTACACAATTCAAGGCAAGGACACTTATTTTTGTGCAATTTGATACTTGCGAGAGCTTTGTGAGAGCCTTGCAATATCTGTTGACTTGCAGATTCAAGCGCATCAGAGCGAAAGGGACAAAAGGGCTGCATACAAGTTAGTACTCACATGTGCACCTGCAACGTATCAGGCACTCATCAGAAAAGAGAAGCATCGGATGGCTGCGTGTGAACAGAAAGCTTTGGACAGCCACTCATGCGTGCCTTGCAGGCATGGCAAGGCGTGGTATGGGCCAGTCCCTATGGAGCTGCTAACCAACTGCTGCCAGGGCCTGTCCAAGACCGGTAAGGCCCCAGCCGTGAGCATCGCCAAGCTGCCCAGTCAGGTGAGCCCAGCATTATGGTACCACATACAGTACCAGTGTATACCGTCAACATATACTGTTGACATCCATCTGGTTGTGAATGGAGATCACCTCCTCTCAGTGGTGAATGATCTGAAAGAGGCATGTGGAATCACTTTGCATGCCAGATCTCCATGCCTGCAGCAACTTCTACACCATTTTGGATGGCTGATTTGCCCAAGAGAGATTTTATTCTGGTATTGTACTGCCAGTGTTCAGTCTCAAGCTCAGTCTGTGATCAATGAACCGGCTGGCTACCTTTGAGACCAGCTCAAGTCAAGCTGACCTTGCAGGTAAAGGTGGCAGATGACAGCAAGGACACAGGCGCAGCAGCAGATCCCCTCATGGACATGCTCAAGGCTGCTGCAGCATCAGTAGCAACCACTCCAGCTACGCCCTTCAACTCTCCTGAGCACCCCATGACAACACCAGCCATCAAGCAGGAGGACATTAACACACTGGCAGAGGTTGACTTGCAGGTATGCACGCCCTTTTCTCAACCAGCTGATGGCAATTGTGTCCAACATTCTGATACTAATCCGCCATCTCCTGTCAAGTTTGTATCGGTGTGGTGGGCCCCACTAGGCCCTATCAGGTCCCAAACAGACTATCATCCATGAACAACTTTGACGTGGCTTCGGTGCCCCATGCCTCATGCAGATCCAGGTATTTTCACTGCACGTCCTTGCAGCACTGAGAAAGCTTACAGGCTTGATGCGATGCCTGCCTTTTGGCCAAGATGCGGCAGTAGGTATCGGCACTGGAGAGGTCACAAGGCACTGCACCATTGGTAGTCATCTGGAGTTTCTGCAGCCTGCTGTCAGCAGAGCCTTTGCACCCTCAGTTGCACGAGTTTATGCAACGCATGCCTGAGCTCGGTCTGCTCCTGGAGAACGAGGAGCAAGAATTGCGCAGCACTGCATATGACACTGATGCAGCTGCAGCTTGCTCGCAGCAAGCTCCTCTTTTGTCTCGTTGGGACTGAGCTGAGGCATGTCCTGGCAGAAAGTGCCTGCATATGGGCTCCATGAAGCACTCTCTTTCATGTCTGGCTCAGCTCCGGCAATTCATGGCAGCCATGAATTGCATGCTCTGAATGCAAGCATCTTCAAGCCAGAGTTACCAAAATGTGGAATTTGTGTGACATCACCTTGAGAGGTGAACCTTCGGCAGCCTGCATCATCTGTGTCACAAGCATATACGCCAGTGTTAGTGTCTCACTGTTGGCAGGCATTCTGCAGAAGATTCACCACTCGAGGTATCTAGCAAGCCCGTATAGCTGGACGTACTGTAATGCATGCCTTATCTCTATATCCATCAGCATCACAGAGGAG